>CM060361.1:80244604-80844604 GCA_030545235.1 Helianthus tuberosus
GTAAGCTATGTTTTTGATTAGTAAATAAGAGGATGACGGATTTATGAATAAGAATTATGTTAAAGTTAAATTTTAAATAAGTTGAGGTATTTATAATGAAAGAAATTTTATGGTTCGTGTTTCCGCTGCGACTTTTGTCAAATACGAATTAGGGTGTTACAAGTTGGTATCAGAGCCCTGGTTTGAGAGAATCAAGTGTAAGAAGGTAAGTGCTTGAACTCAAACCTGTTGTGCTCTTGTGATAAGAAACCCGTACAATCCAAGACTCGGTTAAGATCCAAAGGTAAAAGAGAATGTAAGTATGTACTTATGTATACGCATAAAGAAACTGACGGTTTTGTATATGCAAGGTAAGTATAAGCGTTTGAAGAGGATGATCCGCGAGTGCGGTCAAGTACCGACACCAAGGCATGAAATAAGATAAAGTTGAACCCAGGTACGTAAATTCAATATGTCGGTATATGAAATGGTAAAATGCATTAAGGGAAGAAAAATGCTAAATGAAGGACCATGATGGTATAGTAAACATGTTTTGAAAAATGATACACGTGCCGAAACCTAATTCTTCGGACATAAGGTGACAATTACACGAAGACACGAAACTAGTATGTGGATTGTGTACCTGGCCAGTACACGTGAAGCATATGACGTTCGTGGGACCGTGATAATTAATACAGGTATGTCCGTTAGAATTAAGTAGTAGGTGGACGTGAGGGTGAAGAGAAATGTAAGACTCTCAAGAATGAGAGTATGAAATGCTATGTTAGAATCCGCGAGACGATTCGAAATATGAAAAGCTATGTTAGAATCCGCGAGACGGATTCGAAATATGAAATGCTATGTTAGAATCCGCGAGACGGATTCGAAACATGAAATGCTATGCTAGAATCCGCGAGACGGATTCAAAACATGAAATGCTATGCTAGAATCCGCGAGACGGATTCGAAACATGAAATGCTATGCTAGAATCCGCGAGACGGATTCGAAATATGAAATGCTATGCTAGAATCCGCGAGACGGATTCGAAACATGAAATGCTATGCTAGAATCCGCGAGACGGATTTGAAACATGAAATGCAATGCTTGAATCCGCGAGACGGATTCAAGGGATGAAAAGCGTATATGCAATGTTTGAATCCGCAAGACGGATTCAAAGAATGAAAGGCGTAAATGCAATGTTTGAATCCGCGAGACGGATTCAAAACATAGAAGGTACGAAAGGTATGAATAATGTGTTCGAATCCGCGAAACGGATTTAAGATATAAAAGACGGAACTAGTCTACATAAGAAGAAGTCAATAGCTTGACCATGTATGCGTCAAACAAGTCATAAAAGTAATGTAAAGCAAAAGAACAAAAGAGTGATAGGAATGAAAATATCCGAATGTGCAAGTAACGTGAGGATATGTATGGTACAAAAGATTATGGAAACGTAGAATGATGTTAGCTACAGAGTTAAGCACGTGGGTGTGACTATGAAATGGTAGTTTTGTTGTGATAACAAAACAAGGGTTAAATGTTATGCAATGCGTCTATAGAATGAAATCTTAAAGGATGAGATGAAGGTATTCAATCTGTTATAAAATGATCATATGAGTGTAAGCATTATTATAAGTTTGAATAAGAATGTATATTAACCTGTTTTAACGGGTCAAAGGAAATGAGAATGTTATATGAAAGTATGCCATGGAAAGTACGGCCTTGTTAAGAAGAAAAAGCAAATTGCATGAATAATTAAGAAATGAGTTAGGATGGTTACTTATGATTATGATGCGACTATGAAGTCAAACATGAGTGTGTGTGTGTAAGAGGAAATGAGAAAGGTTTCGGGGACGAAACCTTATTTAAGGGGGGTAGACTTGTAACACCCCAAAACCCGAATGTTTATGTTCGTTAAATGTTATGCTATGGTACATTAAGAAATATATGACTAGGTTATTTAACCTAATAAAGTGTATGATAAAAACTATTTAGAAGATGAAAGTTGTGCCAAACATGAGTAAGTAATAAACATGAGGGGCCAAAGTTGAAAAAGGGGAAAGTTATGTTTTAAAAACAAAACAAACACACACACAACACACACATCGTGTGTGTTCTAGATCGATCAGGGGAACACCCCCATGAACCAAACCCTAGTTCTAACATAATCATCAAATTGAGGAGTCAAACGAAGCTCAAATTCATAACCGAGCATAGATTAATGATCACCTTCACAAGGGGTTCGCAAGGTATGTCTTGAAAGTTAGTTTGGTGATTATGCATGAAGCGGGTTATGATGTAAATCACGAATTTGTATGAAATTGACTATGAGTATGTGTTAAAATCATCATTTGGAACATGGATTATGCATGAATTAGGTTAATTTGATGTTTAAGGGTGAAACCCATTGGTTATGGTGAGAATGATGATTTGAATCATCATCCATGTCTAATTCTTGTTGAATGTGGATGTATATTGATTTGTATGATGGATTCTTGTTAGAAGAATTAAAAGAAATGTAATACTAGTATGTTTGATGTTTATGCATGAATGATTCGTGTTGACTAGGAAGTGGAATTTGATGAATTATGTATAAGGTTAGAAGAATATGCATAAATTAGTTGTACACTGTGCTAACATAGTGGTACGCACACCAAGTGTATGATGAAATGTCTAAGTGAAGTTAAGATGTGAGATTGGATGAAATAGCTTGATATAAATGATTGAGATTAAGTAATGATGTAATTAGTAGTATACTAATGTGAAGAAGGTGCTTTAGATGGAACTTATACAAGAATTCGGGTTAAATGTATGTCTTGGTAAAGACTATGCATTAAGGCATTGTACGTTGTGTTTAATATCACTAGGTGATCATATGGTTGTAAGCATAGTTGCATTGTGAATAAGAAATGTATATAGTGTTATTGCTATAGCATAAGTGATGATATGGATACATGAGGATAAACCGAAAGTTTGTATGATGAACTGTTGACTTTGAAGGTCAACTACGCATAAGAAGCATGGTTTGGTTTGTTGTCATAAAGGTAGAATTACAGGAAGTTGTATGGTACATGTTATGTTAATATGCGTTATTTGTGATTACATGATGAATTTCATGAGTTTGAAAGGATATGAATTGGACTATATGTCATATGCTTGTTAGTTGTGACTAAAGAAAGTCAAATGTGAAATATGCGATTACTATGATCGTTAACATGTACAATTGTGTATGCTAATGTGAATATGATTTGGTGACATGAAAGTATAGGAATCATGTCGAGAAGGACTCAAGCATGAAAGGCTAACGGGTCAAAAGGAGACAAGATAACGGACACGAACTCGGACGCACGAGGTAAGTGATTTCTGTAATCACTTCGTAGTACAAGTAAGTAATGAAGTGTTGTAATGAATTAAACATGATGTTCGAGGTCAAATATGTGTTTAAGGTCTTTCGTCGTAAATGATGGGTTAATGTTGACCAAAATGCCCTTGATGGGTATTTTGGGGTAAACGATCTTAAAAGTAGCTTAGAAACGAGTTTTCGATTAGTGTAACGTTTTGGACAAGTATGGAAGTAGGGATGATGGTTTGGTTAGTCATAGACCAAATTAATGTGTGAATACCCTTAACGGGTCGAAATGAGCATATGAATGATAATGTGTTAAAAGGATGCAAGATATCCAAGAGTTCAGTAATTTATGATAGACGTCATGGATATCATTATGTGTATAAGAGGATATGGTAAAACGAACAAGTTACGTTGACGAATGCATGAACGGGTCAAGGTTGGGAAAAAGGGTAATAAGCCGAAGAGATAAAAGTCTGAAATTTTGTTAATTCGGATGTCGGATCTTAACTCCAAAAGATGGAGAATTAAATTACGGACGCGTAGGAAAAAGAATCGGGTAAAACGGACCAATAACAAAGAAGTTATGACCGTTTCCGTGAAACGCGGACGTGCTGAAATCTGCAGCACAGCAGCAACAAACATTCTGTTTGTTTGATGGCGTCGCGCTACGCGACGGGGTGGCTGTTTGTCGAAAGTTGTTTGTTAAGCTCCGTTTTGTATCGGGAACTCGTTTAAACGCGTTTTAAGTCGCGTATAACTAGTTTAACTCATGTTTAATGACCATTAGGGTAAGCGTATGTGTGAATGTATAAAGGTGGGATGACATGATAGTGCGTGACGATATAGGTATGTTGGTTCCCCTTGGGATCCCATACCCCAGGTAAGAATCCCACCTTAGGTGGTAAGAATCCCACCTTAGGTTCCTGAACCTTAAAGTGGGATCCCATAGCCCAGGCAAGAATCCCACCTTAGGTTCCGTTTAGGAACCTTATAGTGGGATCCCGTACCCCAGGTAAGAATTATTAATTTAATTCTCTTTGGCAATCGCCCCTATGTGGATAAGCAAGCATGTTTGTATGTATGAGTATATACGGGGATGTAATGATGTAGGAAAGGTATGTACGTATGTAGATGTGTATGTATGTATGTATGTATGTATAAAGATATGTATGATTATATGCAGGTATGAAATGATGTAGGAAGGGTTTGTATGTATGCAGATGTGTATGTAGGTATGTATAAAGACATGTATGAGTGTATGCATGTATGTAATGATGTAGGAAGGGTTTGTATGTATGCAGATGTGTATGTATGTATGTATAAAGACCAGCATGAGTGTATGCATGTATGTAAAGTTGTAGGAAAGATATGTACGTATGTAGATGTGTATGTATGTATGTATGTAAGTACGTATGTATGCATGATTTAGACACGTTGAGGGTTAACGTTATTAATGGTGTACCTCGAGAATGAAAAGTAATGCAGGTACATTATTGAAGCCTCACCAGGAAATGGATATGCAGATGAAATGCTTAAAGCTTAAAAGATGACGAAGTGTGAAGTGTACGCGAATGAACTTTGTTTCTTTAATGTGTGCTAATGTTATGAATGCATGTGGTGAATGCAGGTTGTACGGATAATGAGCGATTATCAGAAGGATTAGGGATTGAAGACCGAGCCACTAGAGAGATTGTACGGGGACGTTGAATGTAAAATGTAGTAAACGTAAGCTATGTTTTTTATTAGTAAATAAGAGGATGACGGATTTATGAATAAGAATTATGTTAAAGTTAAATTTTAAATAAGTTGAGGTATTTATAATGAAAGAAATTTTATGGTTCGTGTTTCCGCTGCGACTTTTGTCAAATACGAATTAGGGTGTTACAAGTTGGTATCAGAGCCCTGGTTTGAGAGAATCAAGTGTAAGAAGGTAAGTGCTTGAACTCAAACCTGTGTGCTCTTGTGATAAGAAACCCGTACAATCCAAGACTCGGTTAAGATCCAAAGGTAAAAGAGAATGTAAGTATGTACTTATGTATACGCATAAAGAAACTGACGGTTTTGTATATGCAAGGTAAGTATAAGCGTTTGAAGAGGATGATCCGCGAGTGCGGTCAAGTACCGACACCAAGGCATGAAATAAGATAAAGTTGAACCCAGGTACGTAAATTCAATATGTCGGTATATGAAATGGTAAAATGCATTAAGGGAAGAAAAATGCTAAATGAAGGACCATGATGGTATAGTAAACATGTTTTGAAAAATGATACACGTGCCGAAACCTAATTCTTCGGACATAAGGTGACAATTACACGAAGACACGAAACTAGTATGTGGATTGTGTACCTGGCCAGTACACGTGAAGCATATGACGTTCGTGGGACCGTGATAATTAATACAGGTATGTCCGTTAGAATTAAGTAGTAGGTGGACGTGAGGGTGAAGAGAAATGTAAGACTCTCAAGAATGAGAGTATGAAATGCTATGTTAGAATCCGCGAGACGGATTCGAAATATGAAAAGCTATGTTAGAATCCGCGAGACGGATTCGAAATATGAAATGCTATGCTAGAATCCGCGAGACGGATTCAAAACATGAAATGCTATGCTAGAATCCGCGAGACGGATTCGAAACATGAAATGCTATGCTAGAATCCGCGAGACGGATTCGAAACATGAAATGCTATGCTAGAATCCGCGAGACGGATTCGAAATATGAAATGCTATGCTAGAATCCGCGAGACGGATTCGAAACATGAAATGCTATGCTAGAATCCGCGAGACGGATTTGAAACATGAAATGCAATGCTTGAATCCGCGAGACGGATTCAAGGGATGAAAAGCGTATATGCAATGTTTGAATCCGCAAGACGGATTCAAAGAATGAAAGGCGTAAATGCAATGTTTGAATCCGCGAGACGGATTCAAAACATAGAAGGTACGAAAGGTATGAATAATGTGTTCGAATCCGCGAAACGGATTTAAGATATAAAAGACGGAACTAGTCTACATAAGAAGAAGTCAATAGCTTGACCATGTATGCGTCAAACAAGTCATAAAAGTAATGTAAAGCAAAAGAACAAAAGAGTGATAGGAATGAAAATATCCGAATGTGCAAGTAACGTGAGGATATGTATGGTACAAAAGATTATGGAAACGTAGAATGATGTTAGCTACAGAGTTAAGCACGTGGGTGTGACTATGAAATGGTAGTTTTGTTGTGATAACAAAACAAGGGTTAAATGTTATGCAATGCGTCTATAGAATGAAATCTTAAAGGATGAGATGAAGGTATTCAATCTGTTATAAAATGATCATATGAGTGTAAGCATTATTATAAGTTTGAATAAGAATGTATATTAACCTGTTTTAACGGGTCAAAGGAAATGAGAATGTTATATGAAAGTATGCCATGGAAAGTACGGCCTTGTTAAGAAGAAAAAGCAAATTGCATGAATAATTAAGAAATGAGTTAGGATGGTTACTTATGATTATGATGCGACTATGAAGTCAAACATGAGTGTGTGTGTGTAAGAGGAAATGAGAAAGGTTTCGGGGACGAAACCTTATTTAAGGGGGGTAGACTTGTAACACCCCAAAACCCGAATGTTTATGTTCGTTAAATGTTATGCTATGGTACATTAAGAAATATATGACTAGGTTATTTAACCTAATAAAGTGTATGATAAAAACTATTTAGAAGATGAAAGTTGTGCCAAACATGAGTAAGTAATAAACATGAGGGGCCAAAGTTGAAAAAGGGGAAAGTTATGTTTTAAAAACAAAACAAACACACACACAACACACACATCGTGTGTGTTCTAGATCGATCAGGGGAACACCCCCATGAACCAAACCCTAGTTCTAACATAATCATCAAATTGAGGAGTCAAACGAAGCTCAAATTCATAACCGAGCATAGATTAATGATCACCTTCACAAGGGGTTCGCAAGGTATGTCTTGAAAGTTAGTTTGGTGATTATGCATGAAGCGGGTTATGATGTAAATCACGAATTTGTATGAAATTGACTATGAGTATGTGTTAAAATCATCATTTGGAACATGGATTATGCATGAATTAGGTTAATTTGATGTTTAAGGGTGAAACCCATTGGTTATGGTGAGAATGATGATTTGAATCATCATCCATGTCTAATTCTTGTTGAATGTGGATGTATATTGATTTGTATGATGGATTCTTGTTAGAAGAATTAAAAGAAATGTAATACTAGTATGTTTGATGTTTATGCATGAATGATTCGTGTTGACTAGGAAGTGGAATTTGATGAATTATGTATAAGGTTAGAAGAATATGCATAAATTAGTTGTACACTGTGCTAACATAGTGGTACGCACACCAAGTGTATGATGAAATGTCTAAGTGAAGTTAAGATGTGAGATTGGATGAAATAGCTTGATATAAATGATTGAGATTAAGTAATGATGTAATTAGTAGTATACTAATGTGAAGAAGGTGCTTTAGATGGAACTTATACAAGAATTCGGGTTAAATGTATGTCTTGGTAAAGACTATGCATTAAGGCATTGTACGTTGTGTTTAATATCACTAGGTGATCATATGGTTGTAAGCATAGTTGCATTGTGAATAAGAAATGTATATAGTGTTATTGCTATAGCATAAGTGATGATATGGATACATGAGGATAAACCGAAAGTTTGTATGATGAACTGTTGACTTTGAAGGTCAACTACGCATAAGAAGCATGGTTTGGTTTGTTGTCATAAAGGTAGAATTACAGGAAGTTGTATGGTACATGTTATGTTAATATGCGTTATTTGTGATTACATGATGAATTTCATGAGTTTGAAAGGATATGAATTGGACTATATGTCATATGCTTGTTAGTTGTGACTAAAGAAAGTCAAATGTGAAATATGCGATTACTATGATCGTTAACATGTACAATTGTGTATGCTAATGTGAATATGATTTGGTGACATGAAAGTATAGGAATCATGTCGAGAAGGACTCAAGCATGAAAGGCTAACGGGTCAAAAGGAGACAAGATAACGGACACGAACTCGGACGCACGAGGTAAGTGATTTCTGTAATCACTTCGTAGTACAAGTAAGTAATGAAGTGTTGTAATGAATTAAACATGATGTTCGAGGTCAAATATGTGTTTAAGGTCTTTCGTCGTAAATGATGGGTTAATGTTGACCAAAATGCCCTTGATGGGTATTTTGGGGTAAACGATCTTAAAAGTAGCTTAGAAACGAGTTTTCGATTAGTGTAACGTTTTGGACAAGTATGGAAGTAGGGATGATGGTTTGGTTAGTCATAGACCAAATTAATGTGTGAATACCCTTAACGGGTCGAAATGAGCATATGAATGATAATGTGTTAAAAGGATGCAAGATATCCAAGAGTTCAGTAATTTATGATAGACGTCATGGATATCATTATGTGTATAAGAGGATATGGTAAAACGAACAAGTTACGTTGACGAATGCATGAACGGGTCAAGGTTGGGAAAAAGGGTAATAAGCCGAAGAGATAAAAGTCTGAAATTTTGTTAATCCGGATGTCGGATCTTAACTCCAAAAGATGGAGAATTAAATTACGGACGCGTAGGAAAAAGAATCGGGTAAAACGGACCAATAACAAAGAAGTTATGACCGTTTCCGTGAAACGCGGACGTGCTGAAATCTGCAGCACAGCAGCAACAAACATTCTGTTTGTTTGATGGCGTCGCGCTACGCGACGGGGTGGCTGTTTGTCGAAAGTTGTTTGTTAAGCTCCGTTTTGTATCGGGAACTCGTTTAAACGCGTTTTAAGTCGCGTATAACTAGTTTAACTCATGTTTAATGACCATTAGGGTAAGCGTATGTGTGAATGTATAAAGGTGGGATGACATGATAGTGCGTGACGATATAGGTATGTTGGTTCCCCTTGGGATCCCATACCCCAGGTAAGAATCCCACCTTAGGTGGTAAGAATCCCACCTTAGGTTCCTGAACCTTAAAGTGGGATCCCATAGCCCAGGCAAGAATCCCACCTTAGGTTCCGTTTAGGAACCTTATAGTGGGATCCCGTACCCCAGGTAAGAATTATTAATTTAATTCTCTTTGGCAATCGCCCCTATGTGGATAAGCAAGCATGTTTGTATGTATGAGTATATACGGGGATGTAATGATGTAGGAAAGGTATGTACGTATGTAGATGTGTATGTATGTATGTATGTATGTATAAAGATATGTATGATTATATGCAGGTATGAAATGATGTAGGAAGGGTTTGTATGTATGCAGATGTGTATGTAGGTATGTATAAAGACATGTATGAGTGTATGCATGTATGTAATGATGTAGGAAGGGTTTGTATGTATGCAGATGTGTATGTATGTATGTATAAAGACCAGCATGAGTGTATGCATGTATGTAAAGTTGTAGGAAAGATATGTACGTATGTAGATGTGTATGTATGTATGTATGTAAGTACGTATGTATGCATGATTTAGACACGTTGAGGGTTAACGTTATTAATGGTGTACCTCGAGAATGAAAAGTAATGCAGGTACATTATTGAAGCCTCACCAGGAAATGGATATGCAGATGAAATGCTTAAAGCTTAAAAGATGACGAAGTGTGAAGTGTACGCGAATGAACTTTGTTTCTTTAATGTGTGCTAATGTTATGAATGCATGTGGTGAATGCAGGTTGTACGGATAATGAGCGATTATCAGAAGGATTAGGGATTGAAGACCGAGCCACTAGAGAGATTGTACGGGGACGTTGAATGTAAAATGTAGTAAACGTAAGCTATGTTTTTTATTAGTAAATAAGAGGATGACGGATTTATGAATAAGAATTATGTTAAAGTTAAATTTTAAATAAGTTGAGGTATTTATAATGAAAGAAATTTTATGGTTCGTGTTTCCGCTGCGACTTTTGTCAAATACGAATTAGGGTGTTACAAGTTGGTATCAGAGCCCTGGTTTGAGAGAATCAAGTGTAAGAAGGTAAGTGCTTGAACTCAAACCTGTGTGCTCTTGTGATAAGAAACCCGTACAATCCAAGACTCGGTTAAGATCCAAAGGTAAAAGAGAATGTAAGTATGTACTTATGTATACGCATAAAGAAACTGACGGTTTTGTATATGCAAGGTAAGTATAAGCGTTTGAAGAGGATGATCCGCGAGTGCGGTCAAGTACCGACACCAAGGCATGAAATAAGATAAAGTTGAACCCAGGTACGTAAATTCAATATGTCGGTATATGAAATGGTAAAATGCATTAAGGGAAGAAAAATGCTAAATGAAGGACCATGATGGTATAGTAAACATGTTTTGAAAAATGATACACGTGCCGAAACCTAATTCTTCGGACATAAGGTGACAATTACACGAAGACACGAAACTAGTATGTGGATTGTGTACCTGGCCAGTACACGTGAAGCATATGACGTTCGTGGGACCGTGATAATTAATACAGGTATGTCCGTTAGAATTAAGTAGTAGGTGGACGTGAGGGTGAAGAGAAATGTAAGACTCTCAAGAATGAGAGTATGAAATGCTATGTTAGAATCCGCGAGACGGATTCGAAATATGAAAAGCTATGTTAGAATCCGCGAGACGGATTCGAAATATGAAATGCTATGTTAGAATCCGCGAGACGGATTCGAAACATGAAATGCTATGCTAGAATCCGCGAGACGGATTCAAAACATGAAATGCTATGCTAGAATCCGCGAGACGGATTCGAAACATGAAATGCTATGCTAGAATCCGCGAGACGGATTCGAAATATGAAATGCTATGCTAGAATCCGCGAGACGGATTCGAAACATGAAATGCTATGCTAGAATCCGCGAGACGAATTTGAAACATGAAATGCAATGCTTGAATCCGCGAGACGGATTCAAGGGATGAAAAGCGTATATGCAATGTTTGAATCCGCAAGACGGATTCAAAGAATGAAAGGCGTAAATGCAATGTTTGAATCCGCGAGACGGATTCAAAACATAGAAGGTACGAAAGGTATGAATAATGTGTTCGAATCCGCGAAACGGATTTAAGATATAAAAGACGGAACTAGTCTACATAAGAAGAAGTCAATAGCTTGACCATGTATGCGTCAAACAAGTCATAAAAGTAATGTAAAGCAAAAGAACAAAAGAGTGATAGGAATGAAAATATCCGAATGTGCAAGTAACGTGAGGATATGTATGGTACAAAAGATTATGGAAACGTAGAATGATGTTAGCTACAGAGTTAAGCACGTGGGTGTGACTATGAAATGGTAGTTTTGTTGTGATAACAAAACAAGGGTTAAATGTTATGCAATGCGTCTATAGAATGAAATCTTAAAGGATGAGATGAAGGTATTCAATCTGTTATAAAATGATCATATGAGTGTAAGCATTATTATAAGTTTGAATAAGAATGTATATTAACCTGTTTTAACGGGTCAAAGGAAATGAGAATGTTATATGAAAGTATGCCATGGAAAGTACGGCCTTGTTAAGAAGAAAAAGCAAATTGCATGAATAATTAAGAAATGAGTTAGGATGGTTACTTATGATTATGATGCGACTATGAAGTCAAACATGAGTGTGTGTGTGTAAGAGGAAATGAGAAAGGTTTCGGGGACGAAACCTTATTTAAGGGGGGTAGACTTGTAACACCCCAAAACCCGAATGTTTATGTTCGTTAAATGTTATGCTATGGTACATTAAGAAATATATGACTAGGTTATTTAACCTAATAAAGTGTATGATAAAAACTATTTAGAAGATGAAAGTTGTGCCAAACATGAGTAAGTAATAAACATGAGGGGCCAAAGTTGAAAAAAGGGAAAGTTATGTTTTAAAAACAAAACAAACACACACACAACACACACATCGTGTGTGTTCTAGATCGATCAGGGGAACACCCCCATGAACCAAACCCTAGTTCTAACATAATCATCAAATTGAGGAGTCAAACGAAGCTCAAATTCATAACCGAGCATAGATTAATGATCACCTTCACAAGGGGTTCGCAAGGTATGTCTTGAAAGTTAGTTTGGTGATTATGCATGAAGCGGGTTATGATGTAAATCACGAATTTGTATGAAATTGACTATGAGTATGTGTTAAAATCATCATTTGGAACATGGATTATGCATGAATTAGGTTAATTTGATGTTTAAGGGTGAAACCCATTGGTTATGGTGAGAATGATGATTTGAATCATCATCCATGTCTAATTCTTGTTGAATGTGGATGTATATTGATTTGTATGATGGATTCTTGTTAGAAGAATTAAAAGAAATGTAATACTAGTATGTTTGATGTTTATGCATGAATGATTCGTGTTGACTAGGAAGTGGAATTTGATGAATTATGTATAAGGTTAGAAGAATATGCATAAATTAGTTGTACACTGTGCTAACATAGTGGTACGCACACCAAGTGTATGATGAAATGTCTAAGTGAAGTTAAGATGTGAGATTGGATGAAATAGCTTGATATAAATGATTGAGATTAAGTAATGATGTAATTAGTAGTATACTAATGTGAAGAAGGTGCTTTAGATGGAACTTATACAAGAATTCGGGTTAAATGTATGTCTTGGTAAAGACTATGCATTAAGGCATTGTACGTTGTGTTTAATATCACTAGGTGATCATATGGTTGTAAGCATAGTTGCATTGTGAATAAGAAATGTATATAGTATTATTGCTATAGCATAAGTGATGATATGGATACATGAGGATAAACCGAAAGTTTGTATGATGAACTGTTGACTTTGAAGGTCAACTACGCATAAGAAGCATGGTTTGGTTTGTTGTCATAAAGGTAGAATTACAGGAAGTTGTATGGTACATGTTATGTTAATATGCGTTATTTGTGATTACATGATGAATTTCATGAGTTTGAAAGGATATGAATTGGACTATATGTCATATGCTTGTTAGTTGTGACTAAAGAAAGTCAAATGTGAAATATGCGATTACTATGATCGTTAACATGTACAATTGTGTATGCTAATGTGAATATGATTTGGTGACATGAAAGTATAGGAATCATGTCGAGAAGGACTCAAGCATGAAAGGCTAACGGGTCAAAAGGAGACAAGATAACGGACACGAACTCGGACGCACGAGGTAAGTGATTTCTGTAATCACTTCGTAGTACAAGTAAGTAATGAAGTGTTGTAATGAATTAAACATGATGTTCGAGGTCAAATATGTGTTTAAGGTCTTTCGTCGTAAATGATGGGTTAATGTTGACCAAAATGCCCTTGATGGGTATTTTGGGGTAAACGATCTTAAAAGTAGCTTAGAAACGAGTTTTCGATTAGTGTAACGTTTTGGACAAGTATGGAAGTAGGGATGATGGTTTGGTTAGTCATAGACCAAATTAATGTGTGAATACCCTTAACGGGTCGAAATGAGCATATGAATGATAATGTGTTAAAAGGATGCAAGATATCCAAGAGTTCAGTAATTTATGATAGACGTCATGGATATCATTATGTGTATAAGAGGATATGGTAAAACGAACAAGTTACGTTGACGAATGCATGAACGGGTCAAGGTTGGGAAAAAGGGTAATAAGCCGAAGAGATAAAAGTCTGAAATTTTGTTAATCCGGATGTTGGATCTTAACTCCAAAAGATGGAGAATTAAATTACGGACGCGTAGGAAAAAGAATCGGGTAAAACGGACCAATAACAAAGAAGTTATGACCGTTTCCGTGAAACGCGGACGTGCTGAAATCTGCAGCACAGCAGCAACAAACATTCTGTTTGTTTGATGGCGTCGCGCTACGCGACGGGGTGGCTGTTTGTCGAAAGTTGTTTGTTAAGCTCCGTTTTGTATCGGGAACTCGTTTAAACGCGTTTTAAGTCGCGTATAACTAGTTTAACTCATGTTTAATGACCATTAGGGTAAGCGTATGTGTGAATGTATAAAGGTGGGATGACATGATAGTGCGTGACGATATAGGTATGTTGGTTCCCCTTGGGATCCCATACCCCAGGTAAGAATCCCACCTTAGGTGGTAAGAATCCCACCTTAGGTTCCTGAACCTTAAAGTGGGATCCCATAGCCCAGGCAAGAATCCCACCTTAGGTTCCGTTTAGGAACCTTATAGTGGGATCCCGTACCCCAGGTAAGAATTATTAATTTAATTCTCTTTGGCAATCGCCCCTATGTGGATAAGCAAGCATGTTTGTATGTATGAGTATATACGGGGATGTAATGATGTAGGAAAGGTATGTACGTATGTAGATGTGTATGTATGTATGTATGTATGTATAAAGATATGTATGATTATATGCAGGTATGAAATGATGTAGGAAGGGTTTGTATGTATGCAGATGTGTATGTAGGTATGTATAAAGACATGTATGAGTGTATGCATGTATGTAATGATGTAGGAAGGGTTTGTATGTATGCAGATGTGTATGTATGTATGTATAAAGACCAGCATGAGTGTATGCATGTATGTAAAGTTGTAGGAAAGATATGTACGTATGTAGATGTGTATGTATGTATGTATGTAAGTACGTATGTATGCATGATTTAGACACGTTGAGGGTTAACGTTATTAATGGTGTACCTCGAGAATGAAAAGTAATGCAGGTACATTATTGAAGCCTCACCAGGAAATGGATATGCAGATGAAATGCTTAAAGCTTAAAAGATGACGAAGTGTGAAGTGTACGCGAATGAACTTTGTTTCTTTAATGTGTGCTAATGTTATGAATGCATGTGGTGAATGCAGGTTGTACGGATAATGAGCGATTATCAGAAGGATTAGGGATTGAAGACCGAGCCACTAGAGAGATTGTACGGGGACGTTGAATGTAAAATGTAGTAAACGTAAGCTATGTTTTTGATTAGTAAATAAGAGGATGACGGATTTATGAATAAGAATTATGTTAAAGTTAAATTTTAAATAAGTTGAGGTATTTATAATGAAAGAAATTTTATGGTTCGTGTTTCCGCTGCGACTTTTGTCAAATACGAATTAGGGTGTTACATTAACGACCGTGTCCTGGATATCCTTGGCTCATCTAAAAAGCGTAAATGGCCACGACTTAAGCACGGGGTGTAGGCATACACCTGTCCGTTGCGTATGTAAAAGATATACTCATTTGCTGGGGTGACCCGCCGTGAGTTTATATTTGTGGTGTGTTGTTTAATCTTGTTCGGTTTATTTATACCAGCCCTAAATGTTGGACAAATATGTAAATATGATACAAGATTGTTATTAATATAATTGTCCCAAGTTATAAAAGAATGTTTGTGCCTTGTGCAGTTAAATCAATTTTCATAAATACTTTCAAAAGAGTCAGTTAATTGTATTTACCAGTGAAAATAGACGTATTTTCAAAAGTCTAAGTTATAGGTACAAATACGTAAATAGGCTGGAAGCTGCTCAGGATTGTTAGACGAGGAACTTGCAACTCCTCGCATAAGCCATTAGTCTGATAAACTTCTTTTGTTATAATGATCCACCTGTGGATTATTACAAGCTTGTCTGCACTTAATATTTTTATATTTTGAGACATTTGGTTTGTAATAATATTTTATATTCCAAGACTTCCGCTGTGCTATTATGTGTATGTTTGACATGACGATACCAATCTTACGTCACGATACTCCCCACCGGGCTGAGCTGTAAATATCGGGGTGTGACATTAAATAAGACCCGTTAGTAATCTAATAGATTAATAAAACCTTCGTTCCAGATTAGGAGCCCCGGTAGAAGCTACTTGCACTTGTTTGAGTAGATTATACGGCTGAGTATACAAAACTTGCATTTTAAGCTCAGGTAAATACTTTTAACTTATTTTCCCTTATACAGGCTTGGGATACGGTAAAATATTACCGCTTGGTCGGGTGTAAAAACACTCAATCAAATATGGTTAAATGGCATAATCCCGTTTTAATCGTGTTGCTTGATAACAATAAACATTGGGGGTTAACGATCGTGTCCTGGATATCCTCGGCTCATTTAAAATCGTAAATGGCCACGACTTAAGCAAGGGGTGTAGGCATACACCTGACAGTTGCGTATGTAAAAGACATACTCACTTGTTGGGGTAACCCACCGTGAGATTATATTAGTGGTGTGTCGATTAATCTTGTTCGGCTTTTATCCCGGCCCTAAATGTATGACAAACATGTGAATCTGATACAAGATTATCGTTATATAATTGTCCAAAGTCAAAAAGAATATTTATGCCTTGTGCATTTAAATCAATTTTTATAAATGTTTTCAAAAGAGTTGGTTAATTGTATTTACCAGTGTAAACTGACGTATTTTTTCAAAAAGACTAAGTGACAGGTACTATTCGTAATTGGCTGGGAGCTCTGGGTGTTATTTAAAGAATCTTGCAAGTTCTTAATGCTTAAAGTCTGTTGAACAATGTTTTGTATTATATTTTAGATCCGCCTGTGGATCCTATCTTACAACCGTCTGTATGATATTTTAGTCGTACTTTACATTTCGGTTTGTAATGGTATTTTCTACCAAGACTTCCGTTGTGCTATAAACTGTGTATATTTGCTATGATGATATCAACTACGTCACGATACTCCTCGCCGGGCCCACCGGTAATATGTGGAAATATCGGGGTGTGACACATTAACAAACCAAAATGAGTTCTGGTTCCGTAACCAACCTCCTTAAAGTGAGTGAATCATCCGTATAAACGCATTGGTAGAAAGTGAAAAAAAAAACAGTTTCATGTAACTTTAATGACTACAATTGGCAGTTGTTGGGGTGTTGTGATGTCAACAAATGCCATATTTCCTGAACCTAAACCCAATCAAATATGTTAAGAAAGAGTTTATTCAATAAAGTACTAAAATATTTTTTTCATCCTCACAAACTAATCAAATTTAGAAGCAATTCATATCTGATGACTTGCTTATGTGTGATTATAATTTAGTTTTGACACTTGAAGTTATGAAGTTTGGGTTTAAATGATTAAGTGTGATGGGATTGTTGTTGAAGTGTGAGGGTGGTGAGCGTGTGTGGGTATTAGTATTTGTTTATCAATCTGTTTTCGAAAACAATGGATCACATAAGTTGGCTACGGTTGAAGAAGTCATTGGAGAAAAGCCCCACTGATGAAAGCTCGGGTAAATCTATGTCTTCTTATTCTGAGAGATTCTCTTGTTCATCAATAACGTTCTCATTTTCATTTAGTTCATCCATGTCTTCTTATTTTATGGTCTGGTTTCCAACCACCACTCCTGGTGGCGGACGGTGGTGATGGTTTTGGGTGTGTATATCATTTAGGTTTTTTTTTTACCTCTTTGTCTTTAATTTTCTTACGGGTTTTGGTTTCCTGGGTGTGATCTTTTTATGAGCCTGCTATATCGATGTTTACTATCTATTTAAACTACATGCCAATGAATAGTAAAAAATGGCAGGTTCTTTTTAGGGCTTTTGTTTGCTTGACTGTGATCTATATGTGAGCCTACTGAATTGATGTTTTTAGTAGTTTTGTGGTCTAATTACTGTATTTTGTTACAATTTTGTTGGTTAGCTATTGTAATGGGTTATGTTACTTGGCTATGATGATCTCAAAAGTGTATTTCCAATTGTTGATGGCGTGGCAAGGATAGCGGATGATAGGTTTTGACTTGCAACCCACCTTGCAGCCATGATTTCTGGTAGATCTGAGTCACATAGTTCTGCTGTACTTTTTTAATCATGCTTCATCATGGTTGTGATGACAAAATCTAAACCAGATTAAATTGTAAATCTTTGGTAGATATAATACGAACTTCACATTAAACGGCATTGTGATAGCACAACGCGAGACAACGAATCAATTATTCTCACTCACTGAGTTAATGTTCTTTGTCTTTAATTTAAATTAGTAAAAGTTAATCCACAAAAATTGTTTTCATCATTCATGTTTTCGTTTTGCATGGGCAGTGTTTCAGTGAAGTGAATCGTGGGAATAATTCATCTACGTTGATGGTGGCATTCTTGCAGGTTATTCCTATTTTATGTTACCGACTTTTAGTGCCAACTGGGTTTTAGAGTTTAGGATACATAGTATAGGTTACTATACCATAGCATAAAGAACCGTACTGATATCTACTTTCGCAACCCCCGATCCCTTATCTGTCCCGGGAACGGGCGGACGCGAACTCAGAGTTTGGTGGTATCAGCTTGTTAATTTGGCAGCGGAAATTTCATCAGGATCGTAGTTAGGAAATGTTTATCAGAGTAAAACCACCTCATTTAATATTAATAATCACATGGGCAAAACCCAAGTTTCTTATTAGAATACTTTTATAGGGATAAACCCTATTTTATTGAATTTAAAACATCGTCTTTTAGGTAAATTTTATAGCCACATTTTTCTCAAGCCTTCAGTGCTCTCCAGCTGGCTTTTTACTAATTGGCTATCACATTGTGTTACCTGAAACGCATTTTAAAAACATTTATCAGTGGAAAATACTGGTGAGTGAATCCCAGTTTAATCAAGAAACATTTTATCAATTAAAACAGTATTGAGAGCGATCACATTGTTTATTTCTACACAATTACTCATTCAGTACTGTCAATCCTGACTTGTGGGTTATATTACACATTGGCTAACTCGTCGTCCAATGGTAACGTACTGTCATCCCCGACTTACTACTTACAGTGTAGTAAATTTTGTATACAAAACCCCAACATACCGGCAGTAATTGAAGAACTACAAAGACTCAATCACTGCTTAATCATATTATTAAGCATTAAAGGTTTTGTAAACATTTACAAAAAGGTTATCAAAAAGAGGATAAACTCACATTGCTATCTTAGATTTCGCGTAAGGGTTTCCTGGATATAATCTATAATTTATACAAATGTACATTTGTTAGTATAATAACCCTTTGAAAATATTAATGATACCCTCCCCGAGACGGCATTCCAACAACTACGTCGGGCAGAACCACGACAGTTGTTACGGAACCCTAAATCAATCGGGCAGCGTATCTAGTATGAAACCGGGGTTATAATACTTACAACGGAGCAGAACCTTGCTAATTAGGGGGTATTATACTTGAATATTATGCTTATAACTTCAGAAAGTCGAGACTGAGAAAAGAAATGAACGATTGAAAGTGAAATCCCGAGGCCTTCTTATATAGTGCTGAAATCTGAGTCTCACGTGGCCCGCGTAAGATATGGGCTGGGCTTACGCGGCCCGCGTCAAAGTAGGGTCAACGCGTAGCTCGTCCGGATCACCACTAGGCTTGACACGATGATGACACGTGTCATCACCAGGTTGCGCCACTATATTGATCTCACGCGGTCCGCGTAAACTAATCAAGGGTCTTACGCGGCCCGCCTGAACTAAAGAAATCAAACGAAATCAGATTTACATCTTCATACCGCCCGCGTAAGGTTGGGGTGGGGTCCGACACGACGCGACACGGCCCGCCTCAACTTAAAATTTTCAGATTTTTAATTATTTTAATTACTATAACGTATTTCGGGCTCGGTTTTCACATACGGGGTGTATTTAAAGACATAATGGGACATTTTTAAAATATACTAGAGTATCGGAACAATTATAAGGGAGTCGGTTTATTGAGGATTGTTACATCTACTGAATTCACACTAAGAATATTTTGATTTAGCGCCGACCAAGTTTCTATCGTTTCTTTTTCGTTTACCTTATTTTTACCTTTGTTGTTTACTATATCGTTTTACCTTTTGTTATTATTTTGATGTTCATAGAGGAGTTACAATGCAAATAGAATAACCAATTAATATATCATTTTAATTAATTTTACAAATTTATTCATCGATTCTAATGGTGTGCTATACGTTCTAATTCCAACTGCGACCCTGCGCAACGCGCGGGTAACTACAACCCTATTTATATATAATTTAGTGATTGAGTGATTGAGTATAACATTGGTAGCCTTCTAGGGTGGGGGTTGGGTTCAATTGGCAAAGCTATTAGAGTTAAGGTGTTGCTTTTCTTGAGGTTAAGGGTTCAAGCCCCGCCGAAAACAGGTTTAGTGTAATATACGCCGTTCAAAAAAAATATTGGTAGCCTACTGTATTTATCTCTAATGCATGTTTTTTAGATAGTGTGGCGTTAAGAGAGAAGACAATAAGTAATCACTTTTTTATATGTTTATAAACGAGATTCTAACCTAGTGGTATCAAGGTGTGTAAAGTGGTGTTCATTTCTATGGGGTTAAGGGTTTGAGTCTCAACCATCACTAGTGTTCTAGTGGTGCCCACGGGTGTTTAAGTTCCATTTATGGTAGTCCTGGGTGAGTTTTCCTCTTCAGGTCTCAGGTTCGAGTCTGGGTGATAGGAGTTTCTCATTGAGGGGTTTAAATTGGGGATCTATTGAGCGAGGGGGCTCTCTAGCGCGGACCCGGTTAAGACAACGTATGCTAGACCTCCCGACATTCGCGAATAATTCACAACTTTCAAAAAAAAGGGTTTTAAGTCTCATAAAGGACATTTGTGTAAAATTAAAAGTGGGACTAGAGGATATGAGTGTTATGTCGTTTAAAAAAAGGGGTATTGGATTTTAATAATCCTAAGTTTCACTAATTGGTCGGTAATAATCCCAACTTCAAAAATTGCCTACAACAGTCCCAACTTGTAAGATTTTGGCCACCAATGATCCTTGTCTAACTGGGTTATAACCTTGTTGGGCTGGTGACCTGCAACTTATTCCGGCGACCCGTTTTACCCCTGAAACCACCAAACGAGACCACCACCAATCATCTCCGACCTCCTGTAATCTTCTCCGCTTCTCAAAAGTTTAAAATTTCCACCATCTATGCAACTTCGGTGACCTGCAACTTATTCCGACGACCTTCTTTACCCCTGAAACCACCAAAGGAGACCACCACTTGTCATCTCCAACCTCTAGTGACCTTCTCCGCCGCTCAAAACTTCAAAAAACTAACTGGGTTATAACCCAGTTAGACAAGGATCGTTGGTGGCCAAAATCTTACAAGTTGGGACTGTTGTAGGCAATTTTTGAAGTTGGGATTATTACCGACCAATTAGTGAAACTTGGGATTATTAAAATCCAATACCCCTTAAAAAAATACCTAGATGTTTGTAACTTGCAAAAAGTTGTCTATAAACACGTAGTAAAGTGTTTACTTACGTTCTTCTCACTTGTCAAAAAAATTGTCTATAAACACGAAGTAAAGTGTTTACTTACGTTCTTCTCACTCTAATAGTTTTTAGGAATGAACAACACAAATAAAATTAGTAACTTTTTTCTTTCAAGATTTATATAAATATATATTGGAAAATGATAAGATGAGAACCACCTTAAATTGTGAGAACTACGAGAATTCGGCCTTCCAAAAGGTTTTCTAAAAAAAAAATCTTAAAATAATCACTTGTTTCAGCAAAAAAAAAAAAAAATGTCGCATGCAAAAATTTACATCGATGTATTTATTAGTGATGTCATCGTTCCGTAAACAAAATTTATATCAGGCATAACTACCGACTCGACAAATTTTTTAAAAGTTTTTTTACAGATGTGTTTATAACGTTTTAATCTATGTTTGTACAAAAAATGGCAGACCAACTCACGCGGGATGTAGGAGTCCTCATAGTTCTCACAACTCATAGTGGTTCTTAATTGAACCGAATCCTTTATATGTGTGTGTGTGTGTCGATCACTTTTTCAAAAGGAGTATTTGATTCTAGTAATCCCAATTCTTCGTCGTTGGCAGCCAACAGTCCCAACTTCAAAAGTAACCACTGACAGTCCGAACTTTTAACATATTGGCCTCCAATGGACCCTGACTAACAGAACTCTAACGCCGTTAGTCTCCGGTCGTCGGAAATTTCCTTTTTGGCTGGAAAACTCAACATTTTCATCTCAAACCTCTTTGTAACATTATTACGGATCTTTAGAAACTTTTTTCTAGTAAAAGCCACAATTATTGAGGTCGCCAGAAAACTCCTTTTTCGCCAGAAAACTCCCTTTTCCCAGACAACTCATTTTTTGGCCGGAATGCTCAAGATTTTCGTCTCAAACATCTTTATAACCTTAATCGGACCTTTATGAACCTTTTTCTAGCGAAAAACGTTTTTCCAGCGACCGGAGACTAACAACGTTAGGGTTCCATTAGTCAGGGTCCATTGGAGGCCAATATATTAATAGTTGGGACTGACAGTGATTATTTTAAAAGTTGAAACTATTGACGGTTAACGGCAAATAGCTAGTATTATTAAAATATAATATTTCTTTGAAAAAACACTTAAAAGAAAGAGTTAAATGCCATTTTAGTCCCTGTGGTTTGGGCCATCTTGCCAGTTTAGTCCAAAGGTTTCATTTTTAACCTGTGGGTCCAAAAAGGTTTCACAGTTGCCATTTTAGTCCATTGGGTTAACTTCATCCATTTTTTCTGTTAACGAGAAGGCCAATTCGGTCATTTTATATGACTGAATTGCCCTTTTAGTTAACAGAATTACATACAAAATGACCAAATTGGCCTTCTCATTAACAGAAAAAATGGATGAAGTTAACCAAGTGGACTAAAATGGCAACAGTGAAATCTTTTTGGACCCATAGGTTAAAAATGAAACCTTTGGACTAAACTGGCAAAATGGCCAAGACCACAGGGACTAAAATGGCATTTAACTCTAAAAGAAACAAGAGCATACATGTGTCAAATCTCAATTATTAATAGAAGGGTATGATTGTAACATATAAAACAGTACACATTACAAAAGGCATTATACATTGGAAAACATCATATTTTTATGTTTTTTTTAAGGGTGACTTTCTCTGTACAGGAACTATTGGTCACCGGGTTCATGTCGAAGACAATCCCCCGTCAGCCCCGCTCTTCCGGACGCGATGTTCAATCGGGCCCCGGCCGTTGCGCAAGCTGACCTTCGCCCGGAAACCATATTGCCCCCACACGAGAGACTCGCTGGGGTAACAACTGGGTAAAACCAGGTTGCCCTCAAGACCGCACCATGCCTCGGTAGGAACGATCCATCATTGGGACGTCCTCCCCCCGAATTGCCGCAGCCGGGTTTCGAACCTGTGACCTTCCAAAGGAAGACACAAACCCAACCATATGGGACCAACTGGGCTGGGAAAGAACTCATATAAAGATAAAAATATGCACTACACATTGGAAAACACCATATTTTTATGTAACAGTTTTATATTCAAATTAAAGATAAAAATATGTTCGATTCTATAGTTTAATTTATTTAAAAATATATTAGGATATGAAAAAGTTATCAGTGTTTTGAAAATAAAAAGAAATTCCAATTTTAGGCTATTCCGCTTAACGCCTAGTTAATATAACTTTTATTTATATATAACACTTATTAAAATATATAAATAGTCTTTTAGATACAGTGACCTTTTAGCCACCTCATGGTTCTTCATGGATGAGTAGTGTAGTGCTACATCCATTCATAATTTTGCCAACTCATGGTTCATCATGGAATTTTTATAATTTCCTGTTCATTTTTTAAATAATATTTAATTTATCATTTTTTCTTTAATAAGTTATATTTGTTAACTTCATAAAAAAATAGATACACAATTAATTACGTTTAAATTTTTTTGTCAACATTTTGATATAAGTTTTATAAAAAATATATAGCTTTACTCAAAATAAATTTTTCTTTTTTGATATGTAAATGTTACTAAGTACATGTATTGTACCAAACAATACCGATAGAACAAAATCGATACTGGTATTGGTATTCATTTTATTGGTTTTCGGTTTCGATAATATTTTAGTTTGATTTTTTTTTCTAAAAACTTGGGTTAGTTAACTTAGAAAAATTACACATTTATGTTTATTTTCTTTTGTCAACATTCCGATATAAATTTTATCGAAAACGAAGTGGTATTAAAAATAAAAATTTTGTATTAACGTAAACTATATTGGGTATTGGTATTGTACCGATAACGTATTGAATTGAACCGAACATATATCGACCGAACAACACCGCTACCGATATTGGTTTTCATTTTTTTTGGTTTCAATACGAGTAGGTTTCGGTATTTTTTGCATTACATGGAATGTTCCACCATAATTAGTGCGGTGTTAAGTTTATGATTTTTACTCATTCTCGATCAGGGGCGGACTTACCCCTAGTCCAAGGTGGGCAGGCGCACCCCCGGGAAAAAAAAAAAGTAGTGCTATTTTCCGTTGAAAATCCCGTCCGCACCCCTTGGATTTTTTCCTCCGCACCCCTTGAATTTTTTCATCCGCACCCCTTGGAATTTTTCGTCCACACACCTTAGGTAAAAAATGTTATCGATTTATATTTTAAATTTTTTTAGTAAACTATAATTAAAAAAAACTACCTAAATTATATAAACTTATACTACCCAACTTAACCCAAATACCCAATACCTTAACCCACTATTTCATTAAACATAATTAGCCCACTAATTACTAGCCCATTAACCAAACTCAACCTAAGTTCAAACTATAATGATTAAAATAAGCCCAATAGTCCCTTAGATTTCCTCCCGCCCTCCCTCTCTTGGGTCGTCTCCTGCCAACGATCATCGAACACAACATCAACCACAACAGCACGTCATCAGCAGCCGCGAACCACCGCCGTCCGACACCAAAGGGTAACAAAATTCTTAAATAGGTTTGAAATTTCATGTGCTTGACGTTGTTTAGATGATTTTTAGGGTGATTATGTTGTTTAGATGATTTTTAGGGTGATTACACACGATTTCTAGGGTTGAAAATTAAAATTGAAACATTATTTTATGGAGCGATGAACTTATGGATCAATTTGTTTGTGATAGGAACCATGAGTAGGGACGTTATGGCGCGATTTCTTTTGTTTTACATGACCCGACCCGACTCGACACGACCCGACCCGAACCGACCCGATACGAACCAATTTTTTTACTTATATACCTAAGGGCCTAAAATTTTTAAAAATGTTCCGCACCCCCATGGAAAAATTCCTGTGTCCGCCACTGTTCTCGATAAAGGTACTAAAAATATTTATGTTAGCATTACGATAAATATTTTTCTGAAAACGAAGATATATTTAAAATAAAGTAATAATTTGGTATCGTAAACTATAACAAATACCGACACCGTACAGAATCGAATCGATACCGATCGAACAACATCGTTGCGCTATTTATTTTTATGATTTTCGAAATCGATGACTTTTCTTTTATTTTACTATGTATACATATCAAACAACTTTTGTGTAACTAAACTTAATATCATTACGATTAAACTTTTTTATTTTGTAAGGCCAGCCGTAGTGGGGCTTCATATCACGGCAAAAACGAGCATAGCGCCCCATAGCACCGCGCCTCACTACTACAGTCGACGCTATGGGCTGGTGGCTTTGGGTCCTCGCGAAGAGCATAGCGCTGGTGAGATTGTTGTTTACTTTTGTTTTTATACCAATAACTATCAAAATAAACTAACAAAACAAAAATAAAAACTTGCAACACACCAATCTCACCGGCCAACCTTGCCGGTCCGATGTAGTGAAGAAGAAGACGTCGGCGTGAAGGTCGTCGGAATCTCCGATGAAGTGATCGGAGAAGATGACCGAAAAGAGGATATTATCTAAATGAATAAAAGATAAAAAAAATAAAAATCACTTTGTTTGATCATTTATGTCTGAGGCAAGTAGTTAGAAATTACTTTTTTTATTCTATAAAGTTAGAAGTTAATTATAAAAAAATTGAATATTAATAATTGATTTTTATTTTATAAAGTTAGAAATTAATTATAAAAAAATTGAAAATTAATAATTGACTAATGATGAGTAAGAGACTTTATGACTACACTCTCCTGTGATATAAAGCCTATAAAGCCATCTTTATACACTTTTTGACACTTGTCGTATAACGCTCCACAAAGGACTTTATGACTAGTTTAATAGATGCATATTTCTTGCTACATTGCACATGGGAATTGGAATTTCCAAACAATATACAAAACATTTTAGTTTGTAAAAAATTGCAAAAGCATTGACCGGCCGATCTTCAATAAAACATTGAATGTTTTTAAATTCATTACCAAGTTTAATAAAATTTTGAGATTTTTTTTTTTTTGAACGGCAAATTAGGATCACTGACGGACCACTGGAGTATCATCGTGCCACCAGCAGAACCACCCGATCATATCCATCTCCACTAGACAATAATGCCTATACACCAATTCAGGAGGAAACCCAATAAATCTGGGAAAACCCCCTTTGTGGGAATAGAACCCATGACCTAATGGTCATAAGCCTTATCCCACCACCAAGATACCATTTTTACTTTTATGAGCTTTCATAGAATTACTTATTTATTCAACGGGTTTATTATTACAAAAAGTTAAATACTTCTTATTTCCGTCTTTATTTTCCAATTATTTCTTCAATTAAGAAAACGAGAGAGAACTAAAATAATAGACTAATCATTCGAGGTATTATCTCGCTAAGACCGTGGGGTATGGTGGGGCTTGGGTTGGGCTTGGGTTGGGGCATTTGTTGACACGTGGCTTGGGGGGCAGACATAGGGCGACCCACATTTAAACAGGGTATGGTGGGGTGGGGGTTTGGGGCGTGGGTTTGGTGGGTTTCGCTGGGCTGACCCGCTGGGCTGTTTGTTTTAAAACAACAAATTTAATTTTTTTTAATATTTTTAATTAAATAAAATTACATAAAAAAAAATTCCTAATGTTTATCCGCCTTGGTTTTTTTCTTATGGCTTCTCTTTTTGATGGGTTTCGATGCGGAAGGACCATCGTTGGGTGGTTGAGTTTCGGGGACGGTTTCGTTTTGTGAAAGGTCGATGGAGGTTGGTGAAAGGTTGATGGGCGTTTGTGTAAACGGGGTAGGTATCACATCATCGATGTGTTGGAAGTTAGTAAACAAACAATTCCCAAGATACGATGCATAACTCGCTTCTTGGGGCATAGAAGAGTGTATCAAAAATGGACGAGGCATTGGACGAATGGGTGGTGGGCTAGGATTATTTTCTTGGAATGCATACGGGTTGTTCGGGTCAAAAGGACGGTTATGAGGATGCATTTTTTCGTTTTGTAGAAGGAGAATTGAAGATGATTATAGAAGATGTGGTTAAATGTGGTAAAAAATGGAAGAAAATGTGAGTTTTATAGTGGAAAAATAAATTTTTTTTTAAGATAGTTGTTGGCCAACGGCTACTTTGGTTTGTCCAGTGAGAGTCGGCCATGTCAGCTTGGCCAGACCGCCCCACGCCCGGCTTGAAACCCAAGCCCCAAGGGCCACGCCCCAACCCAAGCCCACCTGGGGTGGTGGCTTGGGCGTTTTCCCCCAACCCACGCCCCATACCCCATGGTCTAAGTTAGCCCATTCGGAAGGATCTCATCTCATAATTGTCCATGACTGTTTATGTCTCTAGAATGACCACTTGATGAAATGTGGAGGTAAGTGGCGTAAATGGCAGATACTACTGGAAGAATTCCTCTTTGGATAATAGGTACTGTAGCTGGTATTCTTGTGATCGGTTTAATATGCGTTTTCTTTTATGGTTCATATTTCGGATTGGGTTCATCTCTGTAGTAATCGGATGAATTGAGTTGTATACATGAAAGCCTAAGAACTCAACGGATTCCCTTCTTTGTTTATCTGATTTGAAGGAGAAGGTCCCATTATGTTCTTAATAACTAGAATATTTTTTTTATAAGTTCATTGAATCTATTTACTCAACAAATTTTCCCCTCATTTGTTTGTCCACTACTTTTATATTTACCTTTATAAAATTACGTTAAAATTAAACTTATCAACTGATGCTTTTTCTTATTTGTTACCTTTATAAAATTACGTTAATTATAATTAACATGATGCATTTTCTTATTTGTTACCTTTATAAAATTACGTTAATTATAATTAAACACATCAGCTGATGCATATTTATATGCATTAATTAAAAATTTGACATCCTATTTTACGTTTTATCCTAAATTGGATTTTAATTTTCGTAATAGCTTGGTTACACCTTTAATACCCTCACACTAAATGTACGTTGGTGGGGTTTAGTCATATTTAAAATAATTATATATAGTTTTCAAAGGATATATAGCTTTTTATTTTTTAATATATTATAATAGTTTATTATTATATTTACTTTTAATAACATATTTATGATTTTTTTCTTTTTTTAAACCATATATTTCCTTTACCATTTTTCTAATATTTTTTCCTTTTTTAATATATTTTAAAATTTATCAAATAATTTGATACTTCTTTAATAATTTATGTTTATAACTTTTTTTTAAAAACTTAAGTACGTAGTTGTGCGTGATTTTTTCTCTCAACTTTCAGTTATAAGTTTTGTTAAAAACGAAGTCATACTCAAAATAAAGTATTTATTCGGTACCATAAAACAGTAGAATGATAATTGATAAACCAAATATTTTCAATGGTTTGACTTTCTAAACAACATGCTTTATTTTCAAATCATTTTTGTTTTACATTATCATTTACTCGGTTTCGCCGCAACGCACGACGTAAAAAAACTAGTTATAATTATTTTACAATGCACGTGATATCTTAAATCCAGATATCAAACGTTTCGACTCCAAATATTCTTAAGTTCATAAACAAAATTTAAACTTTATATAATAATAACAAAAATAAGGTTGCGAACGCGATTGCTTGTGCCACATTAACATTTTAACCATCAATAGCCCCCCTCTCTCATACGACACTAGCTGGGGATGGGGGATATTATGTGTCAGCCATTGCAAGAGTGAGCTAATATGTGTGAATTCAAACAAAAGGGGGGTTCTTGTGTGTGTGTCTGGGAAGGAGCTCCATCCTATACCATGCTAGTTATTGAGAATAGACAATAGAGCCTCATTGTTGACATGGCGCATACGTGGCGTAATGAAGCCCTTACCACCTCCAAACCATACCCTGCAGCCAGTGTTGTAGAAGGCGCTAGGCGCTAGTCGGGCGGTGAGGTACCGCCTAGGGATTAATCGGATTGGGATTTTTATATGTATTTTTTCAAAATTATATATATATACCCAATAATATAAAAATAATACTTCAAAATTCACATAAATACTTCAAGTTTCAGATAGTATGGTTCGATTTTGACCGATTTTGACTGATTCTGACCAATTTTGACCGCCTAGGACCGCCTGGGACCGCCTGGGACCGATTTTGACCGATTTTAACCGATTAATATAGGCCGATTAATCCGATTTTTGACCGCCTAGGACCGATTTTGACCGACTTTGACCGACTCCGATTAATTGGCCGACTAGCTCAAAATTAGTCAGTAACTAGCCGCCTAGCGCCTAGGCGCCGATTAATCGGCCGCCTAGGCCGATTTTTGCAACACTGCCTGCAGCCTAACAACAACAACTTTATCATATTATAGTAGTAAGTAGCATACGATATCTTTATATATATATATATATATATATATATATATATATATATATATATATAATAAAGTTTAGCATACCAAATCTTTTTTTATATATCTATAAGCTATAAGTTTTCTCTAGGAGACACACTCCCAGTTATTGATTCGGTTAAAACAACCAAGCACGGGCCATGCCTCGCCCTCAACACTATAAATAGAATCTCTTGCATCCATTTTCACCTGCTGAATTTTTTTTATCTTCTTCATAACACACTCTTCTTCTACCCACTTTCTTTAATCATTGTAATCATTAGAACAATATAAGAGCAATCATTAGGTGTAATCAACCTTTTGATGATCAATAAAATCCTTTCAAGTTTGACGAAAACTATTTTGATGACCATTATTGGTTAAGGTTTTTGTGAGTGTTTGAGGGAAACAAACCCCTTGATGAGGAGTTAACTAAAACAAGCTACATGTTAACAAGAGATGTGTGTGTGTTAAGGACCGTAACATATACATATTGATAGTGAGAAAAACATTTGTGTCGCCGCTAGCGCGAGACATGCAATCTTTCTTCTAAACCCTTAAAAAATGACCTAAAAACTTGTGTTGTCGTTAGTGTGGAACATTCATGTTTTCTATATCTATGAAAAGTCAAATATGTGGATGTCTCGAAAGGGGGTTAATGGTTTTGGTATGAGGCTTTGGGTTGGTAAGCTCTTGCCAAAGCGCGAAGATAGCAAACAAAGCGTCGAGGACTTGGTTTATATTATCGTCACTACTCTTGGGGAATTGACGCCTCACTAAGGGGTCCATAGTGATGGGTTGTATAAACCCCTTATGATATTATCTTACTTAATACTAAACCACGGTGGTGTATAGTTTTCCTGCAGATTCGGCAATATCGTCGTGGTTTGATCCGACCTTACATGATGTTTCCTTGCTAATTCAAACAAATATGGTCGAGTGTGTGAGGGTCCCTAAAAAACGAACTCCACAATTTTATGCATTAATGGAATACAACTTCTCATCTGATAATCGGGCTCTTGTGATCCATGGTAACGAAGCATCAAGAGGTGACAAATATCCCAAACACCATTTTCTTATCATTGATTACAAATCTATCTTTTTTATTTTATTTTGAGTAAATTGCTAAAATCGTCCTTGAGGTTTGTGCATGTTTGCTAGTTTCATCCAAAACAATATTTTTTTGTACCATATGTCCCTTCACTTTTGAGACTTTTTACCATTTTCATCCAAATGTCTATTTTGCTTTATTTTTTTTGTCAGACTTTTGGATGAAAATGGCAAAAAATCCCAAATCTCAGGGACTATCTTGGCAAATAAAAGTTAGACGTTTGGATGAAAATGACAAAAAATCACAAAAGTGAAGGGCAATATAGTACAAAAAGTTGTTTTGGATGAAACTGACGAACATGTTCAAACCTCAGGAACGATTTTGACAATTTACTCTTTTATTTTTATGAGCCACAAATTTAACCTTTACTTTTAGATGGAATGAGCGTTTATGAAGACTTGGTACTAAAAGTTGTTATATGCTTAGACGACCTTGATATCTTACTATCACTATACTACTCCAACGATAGATGTGCTTTCCTAACACGAAGTGTACTTTGATAGTACTTTATCATGTTTTTATAAATATTAAAATTTGAACCAACGTATAAAACACCTAAACATATACCACTTTTTATATATACACCACACCATGTCACAACCGATACCGACACCAGTACGGGTATCAAGTACTTAGAACCGGTATTAGTATTCATTTTTACAAACACGTGTCGATATCCTTTTTAAGCATATCACGACTTTGTTGTTTTGGTTTTATTTTTCATTTGCTATACCAAATGTCGGTACTGACAAACCAAACCGACACTGACCGCAATCGAATTCCTACCTCATTGTGCGAGTGAATTCCACTACTAAATATTTAAAATACATATCAAATATGAATTAATTTAAATAAATTTTTAGTTTGATATTTACATAAGTATCGAACTCATTGCTTAAACATTACCATAAAAATATCATGATGAAATAAATTAATAAACGAAACACAGTTTATAATATTTTTATTGCATCAATTCGATTTAATAACACATAATTGTATATCGAAATTATTGAAGCTTTTGCACATATTTGTTGATGATTTAATTTCAAATTTAAGGCATTTATGTCGATTTTATTATTTAAATCTACAATAATATATCAAAACTACATACATAAAAACTGGACAAACATATAAATGCAACCAACAAAATAAGATAATGAAAACCAAGGAATTATGGATCATGAGAAATTACACACACACTTCACGCTTTTACATTTTGTTGTACATTTAATTCCTGATTTTAAACTTTGTTTAAAACCTATATCTATATCTATATACTACCAATGGGTGGTGGTCTATTGGCAAAGGTAAAGCCTTTAAAGACCTTGGGAGGGGAGGTCTTGGGTTCAAGTCCCACAGACGACAGGAGTAAAGAAATTTGCTATTAAGAAAATTTATATCTATATACTATATAATAAAAAAAAACCCAATAGAATGACACAAGTTATTCATTGAAGCCATCTATACCAATTAAAAGATAATTATACAATTAAATTTAATATAAAATTAAACAATTCATATAGGAGATAATATAATATTTTAAAATATTTATCAGATTTCAAAATTATTTATCCTGAAATTAATGTAAATGCTTTATTTATTTTATTAAACTAAAGTAGTTAATGGTAAAACATATTTCAAAAAATGTTTAAAAGTGGTTTATTGGTTCTATAATTTTATTTTAGTGTTCAATTCTCAACTCAAATACGGTAATCAATATGTTTACGTGACATTTATAAGAACCATCACCGCAATCACCCAATCCATCGTATATCGAGTATATCCGTTAGTTTTTTTAAGATATAAATTTTTATTAGATTTATTCAGCCCGTGTAATAAACGATGTTTTTTTAAATATATAACATTTTTATTTTTAACTATATAAAATTACATTTATGCAACTCGTGTAATACACGGGGTTTTAAAAATATAACTTTTTTTTATTATGTAGTATATAAAATTAAATTTATTCAATCCATATAATACATAGTGTTTATAAAGATATAACTTTTTATTGTTTGGTATATAAAGTTACATGTGCTCAACCCGTATAACACATGAGATTCTTAAAAATGTAACTTTTTTCATTATTTAATATATAAAATTAAATTACTCAGCCCGTACAATACACGGTGTTCTTAAAGATATAATTTTTTTATTATTTAATATATAAAATTACATTTATTCAACCAACGTAATAAACGAGATTTTTAAATATATATTGTTTTATTATTTGGTATATTAAATTGCCTTTATTCAACCCGTGTAATAAATGAGATTTTTAAAGATATATTTTTATTTATTATTTGGTATATAAAATTACATTTATTCAACCCGTGTAATACACGGGGTTCTAACCTAGTTAAATATATATGAAATATCTAAATACTCTTTAATATTAAAAAATAATAATATTTTTATGACTTAAATGTCATTTTAGTCCATGTGGTTTGGGCATTTTGTCAGTTTAGTCCAAAGGTTTTATTTTTACGCATGTGGGTCCTAAAAAGGTTTCACCGTTAACTTTTTAGTCCACTGGGTTAACTTCATCCATTATTTCTGTTTACGAGAAAGGCAATTCGGTCATTTTATATGGTCGAATTGCCCTTCTAGTTCACAGAATTACATATAAAATGACCGAATTGCCCTTCTCGTTAACAGAAAAAATGGATGAAGTTAACCTAGTGGACTAAAATGGTAACGGTGAATCCTTTTTGGACTCACAGATGAAAAATGAAACCTTTGGACTAAACTGGTAAAATGGACCTAATCACAGGGACTAAAATGACATTTAACTCTATTTTTATTATACTCTCTCATATACACACACATATGCACTATTTCTCTCTCTCTCTCTCTCTCTCATTGTTTAGTATCAGAAAAAGACCACCACTACCACATGGCCACTCGACCTAACCACCATCGGACCCTAGTCCTCTCGTTGAATCAAAGGGCTTGAGAAAATAACATAAACCATAATCCCGGTATCTGGCACAAATCCACGAGAGAGAAACAGAGAATCGCCCCCATTGTTTGCCCTCCCTCCATAAAACGATTTACAAATCTGTGCAAATTGTACCTTGAGACGAGGGTTAAGGTCGACAAAGGCTTTGATGGTGCCACCTTCGGTGGCAGCTGAGGTGATTCCTTAACACGGGAACGACGGTGTTGAGATCTAAGACTAAGAATACGACTATGGGAGCCGACAGAGGTGTCCCTTCCTCTACTGCTCATGACTATCACACCCTCACCTAAAATCGATCGAAACGAAATCAATTTCAGCAGATTCAATGCAATCCATCGCAAGATCAAAACAAACACCCTAAAATCGATATATGCCACAACTCACCAATGAGAGATGCCAGGGATGGATTCAGCGGATGCAATGCAAGGATGTTTTGGCCAATAACGAGAAAGTGACGGTGGTTTCTTCACAAAGAAGAGAGAAAAGGAGGGGGAGAAAGAGTAATTTCATGCATCTTTAATATATATATATATATATATATAGGGGCTCACGAGAACTCCATTTATTGCGAGAACCAATGTGAACACAACCTAAAATAGCTAAAAAAACCTAAAAAAACCTAACCCCCCCCCCCCCAAAAAAAAACCTAACCCCCCTCCCCCCCCCCCCCCCCCCACAAAAAAAAAAAAAACCTAACCCCCCTAAGCTAAACCCCCCCCCCCCCCCCCCAAGCTAAATGCTAAAAACTAAAACCCCCAAAAAACCTAACCCCCCTCCCCCACCCCCCAAAAACCTAAACCCCCCTTCCAAGCTAAAATGCTAAAAACTAAACCCCCAAAAAACCTAAAAAAAATCTAAAAAAATAAAAAAAAATCTAAAATTTGTTTTATGCTCAAATCGCTACTTTTAGTGGCAAAAACTTTTTTTTTTTTTTTTAAAAATTAAAAAAAAAAAATTTTAATTTTTTTTTTGGTTTCGAAAAGTAGCGATTTTTATATAAAAAATATTAAAAAAAAATTGTGTGATTTTTAGCTATTTTTAGGCATTTTTTGTTGTGTTCACATTGGTTCTCGCAATAAGAGGTGGTTCTCGCATGATCTTCTCCCTATATATATATATATATATAAAACAATTTAATATTAAGGGTATTTTAGAAATTTCATTTTTACCTAAGATAAAAATGTTAACATTATATGTTCTAAGGGACTAAAGGAGCAACAAAATGCATAATTTTGGACTAACTGTATCATTTCTCATACTTATGGACCATTTTCAAAATTTTGGAAAAACACAGGGACCATTCGTGCACTTTACTCTGTTTGTTTTACCATCTTATTCATACACCGTCTAATCCTACTCCTAAATATACATACCTTATCCATCATAAAACTTGAAGCCTCAATCACCTGGGATTAATATATTTCCAACACACCATGATATCCCTAGGTCACAAACCATTTGGTCGGAATTATGAAATATTAATCAACCTAATACAATAAAGATATATACAAAGGAGACACAATTAAATCACGTCTTCTATATTAGGGGGGTCGGAGCACTCATCGAAATCCAATTGAGTAGCCCCAACTAGATAGGCAACACCAACGCCGGTCGTTCGGGTAGGGATGTTTGGTTAGTGGTAGTGCAAAGGAGGATGTGAATAATGTGTTGGGGGGATGTTTTCTAGCAAGATATGTACGCCGACAAATCTGTGTGTGGTGTAAAGTCTTGATCCCAATTAGATTTCTTATGGTGATAGATTTATTAGAATATGTGGAAACAATAGGTATCTCAAAGAATCGAAAGAAGCAAATCAATGCAATACTGATGACAAAATTGTTTAACAATACAACGGTTTTGGAGATTAGGATAATGGAGGATATGTAGGAAGTATTGTTTTTGTGAGTGACGAACCGTCAAGTTACCAGTTCATGGGTAAGAATAAGTGTTGTTGTTTTGATACTTGTAGTATCGTATTATTATCCGCTTTGCCTTGTAATCTTCTAGCTCATTGTTGGAAGGCTTGACGTAACTTTTTTTTCTCTTTAACTCCATCGTCGCCATTTAAAAAAATATACATCAACGAAGTCTCACGTGATGATCCTAGAAAATTGTTGATTAGGTAATATACGGCTTGTATACATACAAAAATATATGCATACATAGATAAGTACATAAACACATGCATATGTGCATGCATGCATTATTCTTCATGACATGATCATCATATAATATTTTCCATTTTTGATCTCGATATGCATATATCATTTCTCTCTTCAATACATTCAGAGATTTTTTTCTCATCAACAAAGAGACTTAAAAGCAACTAAAATAACTAAGGATTACAATGTCCACTCATTAAGTACATTATAAAACTCATATTATTATGGTTGAACTGATTACAAAGCTATGTAATATTAATACACTAAAAATTGATATCATGTAACAAATCAATGTCTCAAGTGACAACCCTAGAAAACTGTTAATTAAGTAATTTATGGCTTATACATACATACATATACATACATATATATATATATATGTTCACGCACAGGTACATGCATAATACACACATACCTACATGGATGCATACATACATATATACACGTATGTACATACGCACTTACAAACTTGCATTATTCTTCGCATTGTAATCCTTGTATTGTATTTTCCTTCGCTGATCTAAACATGCTATATCATTACCATATTTACTTTACATTTAACTGGTACCAACTTCTCAAATGAGATGACTCAAATGATGTGGAGCCTAATATGGAGACTCATCCCTACCATTCTTCATTTTCTACAAATTCATCTCTTATTGGGGTTGCAATCCATGGTGTTTGAATGTATGCCACCTCGATGACAGTCACAAACAGATGGATGTTCCATTTTCTCAAACCATCACCTTTACTTGTAAACAAATACTAATCTTACTTCATAGTCAGTTAGTTTAATATAAGACATAATGTGGTTACCTTTTACTATGTCATTTAGGGTTGCCTTTAGTGAACATACAAAGCTTATCGTGACAACAAGGCTATAAAAAGAAAATCTTATTAAATGAAACACGACTTACATTTTATTATATGACTTAGCATTTAATGAAAACGGATTAAATATAAAGTTATAAAGGATATCTTACACGATGCATTTTTGAAAAATTTTGTCGACAACAAGTATTTGACGTTCTCGAAGATGACACATCACTACTATCGATAACAATATTAACTATTAAACATGTGGATAAATACTCATATTTAATCTTATTGAAGTTGGCATCTTGATAACATTAAATACAAAGCAATCAACTTTCAATGCTCAACGTGAAATAATCACCTTATGTGTTTAAACTACTATTGATAACAAGAATTACTATACGCTATGTTCATACATACATACGTACATGCATGCATACATACACACACATAATGGCAGAACCATCATCCAGATAACATGAAGCAAATGCCAAAGGCACAACATGAGGTAGATACTGTTACAAACAACAATATTCTTCCACAAATTAAACAAAATGTCGCTTTTGCCGGCACATAACCCAAAGTAAAACATACACATATACTTGAACAATTCCATCTTCTAAATTTATGATACATTGCTGATAAATCCATGAGTATACTCACGAAGTTCATTGTACGACGATAATAAAAAAACCTAGTATACGACTAGTTATTGACAATTCCTAAAATTACATAAGATGTATTTTTTACCATGGCTCTGTTGGATGCAGATCCACATATTTTACTTTCTCTGATGATCTTTGAAAAAGTTTCCTCTGCATACAAGTACTTCTCATAAGCATGATGATCAAGTAAATACCTAAACCAAACAAGTAACAACTAAACTAGTCCAAATTTATAACCAATAGTACCTTGATATCCAGTCTGAGAGGCTATCACCAAGCAAAATACAAACAAAACAGATCGAAACTTCAATTAGTAGACCAGACCCAAACAGTTTTTTTCAAATGCCAAAAGAATCAAGTTAATGCACCAATTCAACAACAACAATACAATATGAAAACACATTTTCAACTAGATCTGAAACGGAACCGATTAAAACAACAAATCAAGTGAATATAGTATAAGCTCACCATTTCTGAAGATTAAGAATTAGGTTTTTGAAATGAAATCCGTGAGTGAATGTGGTCAAATGCTATAAGTAAATCAAATTAAAGCATGAATTCAATAGCAGCAATGCGATTAAATCAATAATTGAATCATGACCATATAGAAATATATTTTGAAACTGGATCTGAACATATATGAATAAAACTACGAATCAAGTGAATATACTATAATCTCACCAATTTTGAAGATTAAGAATTAGGTTTTTCATATGAATCCGTGAGTGAACGATGAACCAGAAGATTGGAATGAGAGATCCGAGTGAGAGAACTCGAACAGAGTGAGAAGTGTACTGGATCTTCGTTCCAATTGAGTGATTTCATAGCGTTAGGGTTTGAACTGAGATTGAGATCTATAGCAACTCTACTTCAATTGGCTGGATGATGAGCGCGGGGGGAGGGGGGGTGATGTATTTTCAAGGCGAAGGGTATAAATGAAATTAGGGTGATGGATGTTAACCCTAATTAACCTCTGTAGCGCATGATATGACTTTCAGAGTACCAAATTTGCTACCATTGCTTCAGGTTGCAAATTTTGGTGGTTATTGCCCATTATTCTAGTACTGACAGGTACATGCATAATACACACATACCTAAATGGATGCATGCATACATATATACACGTATGTACATACGCGCTTACAAACTTGCATTATTCTTCGCATCATAATCCTTGTATTGTATTTTCCTTCACTGATCTAAACATGCTACATCATCACCACCTTTCACTTTAAATTTAACTGGCACCAACTTCTCAAAAGAGATGACTCAGATGATGAGGAGCCTAATATGGAGACTCATCCCTACCATTCTTCATTATCTACAAATTCATCTCTTAGTGGGGTTGCAATCCATGATGTTTGAATGTACGCCATCTCGATGACAGTCACAAACAGATAGATGTTTCATTTTCTCAAACCATCACCTTTACTTGTAAACAAATATTAATCTAACTTCATAGTCAGTTGGTTTAATATAAGACATAATGTGGTTACCTTTTACTATGTCATTTAGGGTTGCCTTTAGTGAACATACAAAGCTTATCGTGACAACAAGGCTATAAAAAGCAAATCTTATTAAATGAAACACAACTTACATTTGATTATATGACTTACCATTTAATGAAAACGGATTAAATATAAAGTCATAAAGGATATCTTACACGATTCAATTTTGAAAAATATCGTCGTCAACATGTATTTGACGTTCTAGAAGAGGACACATCACTACGATCAATAAAAATATTAACTATTAAACATGTGGATAAATACTCATATTCAATCTTATTGAAGTTGGCATCTTGACAACATTAAACACAAAACAATCAACTTTTAATGCTCAACGTGAAATGATCACCTTGTGTGTTTAAACTACTATTGATAACAAGAATTACTATACGCTATGTTCTTACATAGGTACATGCATGCATACATACACATAATAGCAGAACCATCATCAAGATAACATGAAGCAAGCGCCAAAGGCACAACAAATATTAATCTTACTTCATAGTCAGTTAGTTTAATATAAGACATAATGTGGTTACCTTCTACTATATCATTTAGGGTTTCCTTTAGTGAACATACCAAGCTTATCGTGACAACAAAGCTATAAAAAGCAAATCTTATTAAATGAAACATGACTTACATTTGATTATATGACTTACCATTTAATGAAAACATATTAAATATAAAGTCATAAAGGATATCTTACATGATGCATTTTTGAAAACTATCGCCGACAACATGTATTTGACGTTTTAGAAGATGACACATCACTACTATCGATAACAATATTAACTATTAAACATGTGGATAAATACTCATATTCAATCTTATTGAAGTTGGCATCTTGACAACATTAAACACAAAACAATCAACTTTTAATGCTCAACGTGAAATGATCACCTTGTGTGTTTAAACTACTATTGATAACAAGAATTAGTATATGCTATGTGCTTACATACGTACATGCATGCATACATACACATAATAGCAGAACCATCATCAAGATAACATGAAGCAAACGCCAAAGGCACAACATGAGGTAGATACTGTTACAAACAACAATAATATTCCACATATTAAACCAAATGTCGCTTTTGTCGGCACATAACCCAAAGTAAAACATACACATATACCTGAACCATTCCATCTTCCAAAATTTATGCTACATTGTTGATAAATCCATGAGTATCCTTACGAAGTTCATTGTACCGTGATAATAAAAGACCTAGTATACGACTAGTTATTGACAATTCCTAAAATTACATAAGATGTATTTTTTACCATGGCTCTGTTAGATGCAGATCCACAGATTTTACTCTCTCTAATGATCTTTGAAAAGTTTCCTCTACATACAAGTCTTTCTCATAAGCATGATGGTCAAGTAAATACCTAAACCAAATAAGTAACAACTAAACTAGTCCAAATTTATAACCAATAGTACCTTGATATCCAGTCTGAGAGGCTATCACCAAGAAAAATACAAGCAAAACAGATCGAAACTTCAATTAGTAGATCAGATCCAAATAGTTTTTTTCAAATGCCAAAAAAATCAAATTAATGCACCAACTCAACAACAACAATACAATATGGAAACACATTTTCAACTGGATCTGAAACGGAACCGATTAAAACAACAAATCAAGTGAATATAGTATAACATCACCATTTCTAAAGATTAAGAATTAGGTTTTTGATATGAAATCCGTGAGTGAATGTGGTCAAATGCTATAAGTAAATCAAATTAAAGCACGAATTCAACAACAGCAATATGATTAAATCAATAACTTGTCACACCCTGGCTTTGCGGAAGCTTGGTTAATTTTGGTGTGACTTCTTAATACCATAGCTTAACCATAACAAGGCTATATGAAGTAAAATCATGCAAGATCATCCGTTTGATTAAGTTTTAAAACCAGAGTAACATACCATTGCCTTAAAGACTTACAACACCATAACGTAAAACATTGTCTTGAACAACATAAACATGAAATAAACGCAGTTTAAGAGTTGTGACTTGTCCAGGAAAGAGTCACATTTCCTAAACTGGGATGACCTTGGAACCCTTATGCAGCGGGAAAACATAACATACCGTTCCAGATCTTTAATTTCCTGAAATACATGTAAGTTGAAAAATCAACAATAATGTTGAGCGAGTTCATATGTAAGTGAGTATGTAAAACACTTGTAAGTATAAAAATCCCTGGTATGTAGCAGTGTAAGGAAAAGAGATCACCAATGGTTTGCAAGGCCATTAGTATGTGTGAAGTGCAAGTAGGAAGACTTAACCTAGCAGATTTTGCGTCGGGTACAAAGTCACTCAAGGTCCGTTCTGTTGGGCCTCTTAGAGGTCCGTTCTGTTGGGCCTAGAGTTGGGCTTGCTACACCCAGATAGATCTACCGCTTACGTCCCTCGGTGTTTCTGCCTACCCACTCACATGATCTAAGTAGTAACCTCCTTACGCTAACCATACCGTGTATAAAGTACTTGTAAACAAAGTAACATGTATTTCACCCCCGCAGTTAAGAAAACTGAAAACAGTTAGAGAAAAGGGGGACATGAACTCACAGTGAAGCGTCTCTACCAAGTATCTCCTGCTCACGCAGCTGTGCGACGACCTACAGGTGCTAATTTCTATTAGACGGACGGCCGTGCCTTAGCTTTATAGTTTAAGTTCTTGGGAAATAGTTAGACAACTATTTCGTGTTTACATTCTGTATATACTTGGTAGTTAATCTCCTTCCCAAGGATGGGGGATTCAATACATGTGCGTTCAAATGATATCATTAAGTCTCACTTAATATATACATATTTCCAATTCCAAAATATAAGTATTTTTCTCAAAAATATTATATTTTCATTTCACATAATTTTTCTCCAATAATACGTTGTTAAAATACGCGTTCATAAATATTTCCGTAAGTGCGTAAGTTACGCTTTAACAATCGAGTGGTAATATAATTACCGGTGTAACTTATATATTTATGGTGAAAGCGTTCGTATTATTTTGGATTCGTTAACGTTCGTAAATATTATTTTTACTCTAAAAATAATATTTATGTATTTCACAAAATAATCATAAACAGTGTGTGAAAAATATATATATTTGTCACGTTAAATTTTGTGAAAATCCCACCTCCGAATATTTAGTAAATAAAGTCATGGCGAAATTTATTTTTCGAAAACATGTCAAAAATAATTCTAACACTTGTAGTGCATATAGTTCTAAGTGTTAGGTTTTTAGAAAAATTTCGCCAGAGTTTCCTCTGTAACTGGAGATGGCCACGCTTTCAAGCGTATCATTTTCTTTAACAAATCAACTCAACAATTTTCTTTATTTGATCAGAACAACTTTTATCACAACAACAAATCAACATATGTGTAAATTGCCAAAAATTACATGAACTTGTAGTTTTCCCAAAACTGTGGTGTACACCCCTTAAATTTAGTAGATCTTCATATACGGTAATTTGATCTTGTAAAAACCTCGTTTTTAGAGAAAATCCATCTTTACAACTTCCCGTCATCTTTTACAAAAACCGTTATTTTGTCGGATCTTTTTATTTCACAAGTGTTTACACACTTGTGGTTTATAAAAATCATGCTTGTTAGTATAAAATCCATCTTTTAAAATACATGATTTCTTTGATACGTGGTTCTTTGAAAATACCACTTGCAGATGTGTAGATCTGCTAGTTTTAAACATAACTTTAACAAGTAAAACTCTTTTACACAAGTTCATGATTCGCGTGTGGTAGAGTTTCACCTTTTAACCCTTGTATTATTCAAAACAAGCTTATGTTAAGATCCATGATCTTACCAAACCGGGTTAAACGATGATCCGAGCTACCACATCATAGATCGGGCCTACATGAACACAACTTTCAATTACTACAACATTTACACAACTTATGTGCTATTAACCACCATTTTTAGTGTTTTTAGTAAACTTTAAAGCATCAACTTGCATGTTAACGAGTTTTAACCGATACAAATCCTTTTAACCACTTTAGATTAGTTCAAGAAGGTGTTTTAAGCATTATACCTCTAGCTCGAGGCTAGGGAAGAATCTATGCGAAAAACGCGTGGATAAAAGCAAGATAAAGAGGTCCTTCGCCTTCCGTTTGCACCAAGACTCCTTATATGCGACCCTTAACACTTGTAGATGATTGAAATGGCAAGATCAAAGCTCGACAATGGTTGGGTGTGGGTGTGGGTGTTCGGCCGTAGCTTCTATAGAGAGAGGGAGAGAGTTGTGTTGGGTGATGTTATGAAATGAATGATCATATGTGCAAAGTCATGAACTTATAGATAATTTTCAAGTGCATTGTCCAAAGGTCCCAATGTCTAATTGATACTAGACAAGAAAGATTTACAAAATCAAGCAAGTACAAAGGGTGTCCCCTAGGGGACGATTTCGGTTCAAAGGGGGGGGGGTCCTTGGTTCGATTTCAACTAGACACTAAGTATATAGTTAAGTTAAACTAAGTTAGTTAAGTGTTTAACCCAGTTATTAGTGTGTCACGCGTTACAGTGGGTGTTAGGGTAATCAGGGACCCTCACTGGCTCAGAAAAAGATAAATAATGAAAATAACAATATTTTCATGTCCCGGGTATAGTCCGGTTGTTCGGTTGGATAGTAATCCGTTAAAGTGCTTAACAAAGCTTTAAAGTGTCGTTATTGTTATTTTTTAGTGACACAACTTATTTCCGACACTTTGGAAAGTGTCTAGTAATATTTTTCTCCTGTTTTGGCACTTTATTAGTTAGCTGAAAGCTGAATTATTGTGTAAAGTGCTGAGTTTTGTACTTAGAGTACGTTTTAGGCACATCCAGTCATTGTGACTTATCCCTAGAGACGCAGTTCTACAACCCTTGTATCCCTACACTCACCACTAGTGTAGCAAAATATTTCAGGCTCTTACAGACCTTAGAGGCAGTGTCTGCCTGATGCTGGCTTTATCAGCATGTTCAATAGGTTATCCGCTATTGTGCTACTGTGCTTTTTGTGCATCATGGTTGTCACTAGGGTTCAGCATGTAAATAATGTAGTGACGATAAGTAAAGTATGATGCAAGTAAGTACATGTATCAGATATCAAGTAGCAGTTCATCAGCTAGTTCAAACAAGCACAGTAATTAAGTAGCAATTAATCATTAGTTAAGTCGTACGGATACCTGGTTTAGTGCGGGTTGTCACATAACTGGATCTGAAACATATATGAATAAAACTGTGAGTCAAGTGAATATACTATAACTTCACCAATTTTGAAGATTAAGAATTAGGTTTTGATATGAATCCGTGAGTGAATGATGAACCGGAAGATTGGAGTAAGAGATTCGAGTGAGAGAACTCGAACAGAGCGAGAAGTGTACCGAATCTTCGTTCGAATTGAGCGATTCCATAGCGTTAGGGTTTGAACTGAGATTGAGATCTATAGCAACTCTGCTTCAATTGGCTGGATGATGAGCGCGGAGGGGGGGGGGGGTGATGTATTTTCAAGGCGAAGGGTATAAATGAAATTAGGGTGATGGATGTTAACCCTAATTAACCTCTGTAGCGCATGATATGACTTTCAGAGTACCAAATTTGCTACCATTGCTTCAGGTTGCAAATTTTGGTGGCTATTGCCCATTATTCTAGTACTGACAAGTACATGCATAATACACACATACCTACATGGATGCATGCATACATATATACACGTATGTACATACGCGCTTACAAACTTGCATTATTCTTCGCATCATAATCCTTGTATTGTATTTTCCTTCACTGATCTAAACATGCTACATCATCACCACCTTTCACTTTAAATTTAACTGGCACCAACTTCTCAAAAGAGATGACTCAGATGATGAGGAGCCTAATATGGAGACTCATCCCTACGATTCTTCATTATCTACAAATTCATCTCTTAGTGGGGTTGCAATCCATGGTGTTTGAATGTATGCCACCTCGATGACAGTCACAAACAGATAGATGTTTCATTTTCTCAAACCATCACCTTCACTTGTAAACAAATACTAATCTTACTTCATAGTCAGTTAGTTTAATATAAGACATAATGTGGTTACCTTCTACTATGTCATTTAGGGTTGCCTTTAGTGAACATACAAAGCTTATCGTGACAACAAGGCTATAAAAAGCAAATCTTATTAAATGAAACACGACTTACATTTGATTATATGACTTACCATTTAATGAAAACGGATTAAATATAAAGTCATAAAGGATATCTTACACGATGCATTTTTTGAAAAATATCGCCAACAACATGTATTTGACGTCCTAGAAGATGACACATCACTACTATCGATAACAATATTAACTATTAAACATGTGGATAAATACTCATATTCAATCTTATTGAAGTTGGCATCTTGACAACATTAAACACAAAGCAATCAACTTTCAATGCTCAAAGTGAAATGATCACCTTGTGTGTTTAAACTACTATTGATAACAAGCATTACTATACGCTATGTTCTTACATACGTACATGCATGCATATACATATACATACACACATGCATTATTCTTCACATCGTATAGTATTTTCAATCATTTATCTAAACATGCGATATCACTATATTTCTCTTTCAATCAAACTGACACCATTTTCTCAGTAAAAATATTCTAAGTCTTTCTCATATGATGAGGAGCCTAGCATGAAGACTCATCTCTGTCATCCTTCATCATCTACAAATTCATCTCTTAGTGGGGGTTTAAATACTCATATAAAACTTCACTAGAGTTGGAGTCTTGATAGCATTAAGCACAAAAGAAAGCATTTTCTTAGGGTTAACAATCAATATTCAAAGCTATATGTGAAGTGACCTTGTATGTTCAAATTAAGTTGAGAGTGAGTGAATCTTGCCTGTTTAGTTTAGAATAAACTATGTATTTTCTTATTTACATTCACTTTTATAGTTTATATCTATCATAAAAAAAGCTTGAAAATTTTATCCATCCCCACTTCTATACGTTATTGTCATACCCTTTCAGAGTAACAAATATATAATATTGTTCTATACAAAACAACATAAAACCAATTTTAAGTAGACAACTATGAGAAAACTTCTAAACGTATAATCAGAAACAGATTCAAGGCTTCTCCTTGGGATCCATCAAAATAATGCAAAATTTTCGACATTTGTTTGTACGCCTCTTCCCAAATATCATAATGGCCCCTTCCTGATTTCCGATGATCGAAAAAACAAGAGAGGGGGTTTGGGGGAGGGGGTGGTGACGAAGGGATGGACGTTTAAGCGTGATTGTCTACTTTGTTTTTGTTTTGTACAGTCATACAAAACTTGTTTTAAGTAGAGAATGATAGAAAATCATACTAATACTTATATTAATGTTTAAACGTGATGCATATGATGACAATATAAACAATGACGGTGATTAGGGTGTGCGCGGAGGACCACAGCACAATTTTTATGGCTTAGAAGTTAGCCAATTGGCATTTGGTTTAGTGAGCCCAGTACCCATTTGATTTTAAAAAAACAATAATAATAAAACATTTTAGAATGTCACATTTTAAAGCTCGAGCAGTGTACATGAATTCTCAGAGACGCCAATAAAAATAAATATAAACATGCAAAATTCTAGATTACTTTTTCATTATATTACTAGGTTACATACTTGTATATTACATGATCTAAATGATGATAAACTATCGTATTATATCTTGTATGCAATACATACAAATACAATATAGATACAAATACAATATGATATGTAACTTAAAATAAGTTATATATTACACACCCAATATGGTTCCTTGACAGGTAAAATTATATTTACCACCTTTCACAATACACATATATATATGTATCCTCTCTCTCGTACCCTAAAACGAAATCTTTTCTCCTCTACATAAGCCGCACTCCTTGCTATTCATTTCTCTCACATCCTCTCTCTCTCTCTCTCTCTCTCTCTCTCTCTAGAGTGAGACTAAGCAAATAGTGTGTGTCTCATCTATTCATTCCTTCTCAATCTCCAATAAAAATCAATTTTTACAACAAAATGAAGAAATCCCAGTTTTGATCTGCATACATTCTTTCATTTTTTTCTCAAAAAGCCCAAATTTTTTTTTTTCATTTTTTTTTGTTTTTTTAATTGTTTTTTAGGGTTTCTTGAAATGGCACCCTCTCTTGATTTTGCACTTTCAAGCTTACTGTGTGAAGAAGACAATGATTGCATTTCTTATGGTGATTATGCTGATGTTGATGATTTTAGAGGTTTAGACTTGAATATTAATCAGGGTCATAATCAAAATCCAAACTTGAAAATGAAAGATGAAACAGAGTACTATTTTCTCGATCTGCCTTTGCAAAATGATGCAAGATTGACCTTGTTGACTTCAAAAGAACATGAACAAAATGTGGGTTTGGATCTTTATTTGAAAAGATTGAAAAATCAAAACTTGTTTTTGGTTGCCAGACAACAAGCTGTTGATTGGATTTTAAAGGTTTTTTTTTTTAAATTTTTTTTTAACAATTTTGCATATTTTTTAATGAATTAATTTTGGAGTTCTTGAATATTGATGTTTTAATTTTGTTAATATTGACTTTTTTTTTCATTCAGGTCAATGCTCAATTTAATTTTGGACCATTATGTGCATATCTATCTGTAAATTATTTGGACAGATTTCTTGCAGTTTATGAATTACCTGTGAGTTGTTAAACAATAATCATGATTAAATGCTTAATTTTTTATTTATTATTATTATTATTGTTATTATATTAATCATTAATAACCAAATTTAATGTTCATTAATTTTGTTCATCTAACAGAAGGACAGCCCTTGGATGATGCAGTTGCTGAGTGTAACCTGTTTATCACTTGCAGCCAAAGTGGAAGAAACTGAAATTCCCACAATTTTGGATTTGCAGGTCAGTCTGATGAAATGACACTATTTTGACCCATTTTAAAAGTCAAACTTAAAGTTTTGATTGCATTTTTTGCAGGTTGGTGAATCAAGATTTGTGTTTGAAGCAAAAACAATTCAAAAAATGGAATTGATTGTTTTGAGCACATTGAAGTGGAGAATGCAATCAGTGACTCCATTTTCCTTCATTGATTCATTCATTAGAAAGGTTAATGATGGTGGTCAAAGTCAAAGTCAGAGTCAAACCAATTTAAGATCTTTAATCTTGAGGTCTACCCAGATTATTTTAGGTTTGATCCAAGGTAAAGAAAGCAAATTTTACTTAAAAAGCAATCACTTTATGTCAAGATTGAGTTCTTGATTTAAAAAAAAAATATGGTAAAAAAAATTGTAATTTGACACAATGTAGGTATTGAATTCTTGGAATTTCAACCTTCTGAGATAGCAGCAGCAGTGGCCATGTGTGTAGTTGTAGTTGAAGTTGAAAAGATTCAAACTTTAGCACTCTTTGAGCATTTAAACAAGGTATGCATATTTAGTTGTACATTTTTATTAATAAGATGATGAAATCTTAATCTTAATAATATATATATGATTTGGGTTGGGTATTTTTCAGGAGAGGGTGCTAAAGTGTGTGGAAGTTGTGATCAAGAGTTGTACCATGAGCTTTGGGAGTGGTACATTGCCTGAGAGTCCAATTGGTGTGCTTGAGGCTGCAATCTTGAGCAATAAAAATGATGATTCACCTACTTGTGGTAAAAGGAGGAGGCTCAACAATATTAGCTTGTGAAAAAATATGGATGAAAATAAATCTTAGGGATTTATTTTTTAAGTTTTGGTAGTATGGTTTGGTTGTGAAATGTCAAAACTACCCCTTAAGAATAAAAAGAAAAGAAAAAAATGGGGATAATAAACTAAAATGGTTAGCATTTTTTAATTATAGAAGCCATTAAAGTAAGGAGAGTAGCTGAGGAAATTATAAAAATGGAAATATATACATTGAATTTTGTTTTATTGGTGGATACAATATTTGTCTTGCACTCTTGTTGTATATTTGTGCATGTTAATTAATTACATTAATTCAATTTTCTATCTAACGTTTAAAATTGTATTATATTTAATTTTAATAGTAAAATAATGTTGAAAATTTAATGACTTTTACAAATAAAAAATTTGTGTGATCTGAATAAAATAATATTGAATGTTTTCGTTATTATTTATTCGGGACCCTCCTGTAGATAGCAGCAAACATTGATCCAAGACAAGACAAAGCACAAATGACAAACCCTACCCACTCATTTACATGACCCATATCCATATGATCATTTGACAGAGAGACAACAATTCATTCATGTCTAACAAATGTTGTAACTTCCTGAGTCGTCAAGTCGAGTCTCAGGGCCGACCCAACAAGCATAAAACCCTAGACCCAAGCCTAGGGCTACCAATATTGAAAGGCCACAAATTTTCGGTATGTTTATATGTAGACACTAATACATGAAATATCCTAAGCCCAATATTACATATGCGATAACCCTAAGGCGCTAAACAAGATCTAGGAAAAGGAGAAACGTGAACGGTGAAACATGGAAAGACTGAAAGGGCGGCGAAGTATAGAGTTCAAACGTGCGAATGAAATGATGATTCTCGTAAATTGCGGCGTCTTTTGGTTACCGATATCGAATCATCGTCGATTAGGGCGGTAGAGCCGTCTTTAGGGATCTCAGATTTGGGGGTAATAATCTCAATTGAAGAACACTCAGGTTACAATAAACAATGGATATTTTTTAATTTTTTATATACTAATCATGGGAGAAATTAGTATGCATATTTTTATATTGCTCAAACCCTCAAACATAAGCTTGAATCAATTTTGCGATTTGTCGAATTGATTATTTGGAACTTGAAACAGTGGCACTCAGTTTTGAGATTTGAATTTGTGGATGGCTTGGAACTTGAAAGACAATGGCACTGATTCAGGTTAGATATTCTCATTTGTTGTTTAGGGTGTATTTGCATAATCGCATATTTGAATTTGTTGTTTAGGGCTTATACTTGTTTCATTATTTGATGATTTCAAGTTGTTTAGGGAATTATGATTTATTAGCTAATTTCAAGTTGTTTTTAGGAAATTAGGATTTAAACATATACTATATCTATAAAAAACATATAACTTTAAAAAATGAATTTAACTACGCCAATTATAAAATTTTTAGTTTATAATTGTCTGTCTCAAGCCGGGTAAAGGAGGGTTTTGTTACAAAATATGTTGAAAATGATAATTTTGCAAAAGGGCCTCCAGTTCGTAGTTCGTTTAGGGTCTTCAAAAACGTAGGAACGGCCCTGTCGAGTCTGCACGTTGTTGTGTTACCAACATAGAAAACCCGCTAGGAGTCTTAAGGCCGAAGCTTCTAGATCACCCTCAAGGGATCGATACCAAAGGTATAAATGGGCATATGGCAACATGTAAGCATATGAAGGAGATTGAGATTTTAGATGGTAGCAAGCAACCGTTGGGGAGTAATCCATTAGCCACAAGTTGGGTGGGCCCAGGCCCAGAAGGGGAAGACCTCTTCATGGTTTAAACTTTTTGGGTCGAGGTTATTTACTTGAATATTTTTTGGGGAAAGATCATGCATTTTGATCTTATTCAAAGTTTACTATGATTATATTTTGTTAATGTAACAAAAAGATTCAAAGATTCTAACACTGAAAACATCAACCAAGATGTTCAATGAAGTCTACATGTAACAAATTTATCTCATCGTAATAGTTTTTTTTTAACCGAACACAGTCGCCTCTAAAATCAATCTATTGCTCACTTTGAGACTCAAACCAGCGGAAAATATAATATAACTACTACACTCTTCGTTTTTAAGTGCTAAATATTTATTCACGAATCATCATAATTTACTTTTTTTTTTTTGACTAAGGGTCTGTTTGGTATGGCGTAATGGAATAGACGGGTGAATGGAATGTACGAGGTAATGGAATGGACGATGTAATGAAATGGATCATTACAATTCCGTGTCTTGTTTGGTTACCATGTGAGAATGAAATGAATCATTACATTGTGTTGTTTGGTAGGAAAGTATAGACGAAGGAATAAAATTGGTGATGAGTGACGGTAGTCGGTGGTGGTGGGTGGTGATAGGTGGCAATGGTAGCGATGGTCGGAGGTGGTGGTAGTGGGTGGCGGCGGTGGGTGGTGGCGGGGACAGAGGTAGGTGGTGGCAACGACAATGGTGGTGGGTGACGGGGACAGTGGTGGGTGACGGCGACGGTGGTGGTCGGTGGTGGAGGTGGGTGGCGGTTGACGGCGGAGGCGGGGGTGGGTGCTAGCTGTGGTGCGGTGGTGTCGGGGGTGGTGGGTGGTGGTGAGTGACGGCAGGGGTTGAGGTGTGGATGGTGAGTGACGGTTGGTAGCGGCGGATGTGGGTGACGACTGGGGTGGAGGTGGGTGGTGGCGGGAGACAGCTGGGGTGGAGGTGGGTGGTGGTGGTGGTGGTGGCGGTGGAAGTGGGTGACGGCGGCGACGGTAGTCACGGCGGCAGCTATGACAGTAGTGGTGTCGTCGGTGAGTGAGTTATTAAAACCAATAAGAATAATAATAATAATAATAATAATAATAATAATAATAATAATAATAATAATAATAATAATAATAATAATAATAATGGTAAAAAAATAATAATAAAAATATTGATAATAATAATAATAATAATAATAATATATCTTTCCATTCCTTGAAGGAATGAAAAAAAACACCACCTTACCAAGGAATGAAAATTATTATATTTGGAAGGTTTACATTCCTTGTGGAATGCTCCATTCCATTACCACTTGACAACCAAACATGTTTCTTTTCATTCCAATAGAATGATACATTCCATTCCGCATTCTATTCCTTCGTACCAAACACTACCTAAATGAGTAATACCATAAAAACAGTTGGCTTTGATGGGAACTTAATTTGTCGTTTGATTAAGGAAATTATTAATTAAGAAAATCCATAACAATAATTTAAAGTTTTAATTAATTCAGAAAATCCATAACCAAAATTTAAAGTTTTAATTAACCAAAACTTAAAAAAAAAAAAAATCAAACGAATTTTGAAGGATTTAGAAATGTTTATAATGGAGACATGGAGTGGGCTCGACCCGAAGTCAGAAACCTCCTTCATAAATTAATTGGCAACGTAAATTTCTAACCATATTTTTGTCCATTATAAACGGATCAAGCATGATTTATTAGAGTAACATTATACATAGTAAGAGTTTGTGGAGATGTAGAGTTAGGGTTAAGTACTTTTAGGAAGCAGTGACGAATCTTGAATAAAAACTTAGTGGGGGCCAAATTTTCAAAATCTAAATCGGTGAGGGCCGAACTCTTAAAAACTCAAATATTTTACGCTACAAAAAAAGAAAATATCAAAACTTTTCGGTAAAATTAACAGTACGAGCAAAAAACGGTGGAAGCCGAGGGGTGCCACGACCCCAGTAAAGCTTTACCCATGTTAGGGAGGGTATGGTGGTGCCTTAGGTGGGTCTTAGGGGCGTAGAGTTCGCTACGATATAGGTGCACTTGGCATGTTTTTTTTTACGGCAAATTTGGATCATTGATGGACCACTGGAGTATCACTGTGCCACCCGCGGAACCACTCGATCATATTCATCTCCATAGGCAATAATGCCTATATACCAATTAAGGAGGAAACCCAATAAATCTATGAAAACCCCTTTGTGGGAATCGAACCTAGGACTTGGCATGTGATTAGGGCTCTTCATGAGCTAAGTGGAGCTTTGCTCGTGCTTAGCTTGTTTACAAACTGAATCGATGATCGAAAGAACATTTTTCGAGCAGTAGATTTTCATGCGAGCGACGAGCGATTTGGACAACCCTACTGTCTAGTATGCCATCTTGTTTAAATTTGCAAAGAGAGACATTGACGATGTTGGGTCTCAAGCTTTATACCTTTAAAAGCAACCACATTTCATGTATAATCAATCAAAGTTAATGAACTAATTAAGGCCCACGTGGGGAATGAACAACTTCTTGTTCTAGAATAATATATGGGTCAGTAACATGGTATTATGTGAATATTTCCCCCTCTATACTCCTTAGCGGCTTCAAAATCCTGCTTGGTTAGTTACTGTTATAGTTGACGTGTCGTGGTGTGTACACAAAAAGTGGTATATTTTTAGCCGTTTTATACACTAGTTAAGGTTTTAATATTTATAAAAAAAATAATAAAATACTATCACACTACACTTCACATTGGGCAAGTGCACCCATCGTTGGCGTAATACAGTGATGGTAAGATACCGAGGTCGTCTAAGGATACAACGAATTTTAGTAATGAGTCTTCATCGACGTCTAGTCAAACCAAAAATAAAGGGTTAAAAATGGCTCAAAAATTAAATAAAGAGATCAATAAAAAAAATTGTAATCATTTATAAGAAAAGGGGGTGTCTGGGATATACTTACCTCTTGATGCTTTGTTAGGTAAACCTTGCCATAAATCAAGGGCTCGATTGTCAGACAAGGAATTGTGTGTCTTAATGCATAAAGTTGTATAGTTCTTTGTTAGGGACCCTCGCACACTTGACCATATCGCTTTGAATCAGCAGGGAAGCACCACTCAAGGTTGGATCAAACCATAATGGTACCACCCAATCAGCAAGGAAAGTATATACCGCTGTGATTTAGTATTAGTTAAGAAAATGGTTGAAGGGGTTTAAATTACTTTTGACTATGGTTTCTTTGGTGAGGCATCAATTCTCCAAAGGTAGTTACTTTTATAAAAAAAATTAAGTCCTTTGCGCTTTGATTTTAACGCCATGCTTTGGTAAGAGCTTACCAACCTAAAGTTCCATTCCAAAACCTTTAACCTTCTTTCGAAACATCAACGCGTTTTGACTCTACATAGACATAGAAAACATGAATGCCCCAAGTTAACGGTGACACAAGATTATTGGTAGATTTTAAGGGTTATGTCGAAATAATAATGACCCAAGGTATTGGCGACACTAATATTTCACTCACTTTTAATAAACACCTTCTTACCTAAAGTCATTAACACACACACATACACACACACACACACACACACTTTGTTAACCCCATGGTTTACTTTAGTTAACTCCCCATCAAAGGGGTAAGTTTCCCCCAAACAACCACAAGAAACCTAGCCAAGAATTTCCAAAGAAATAATTTTCATTAAACTTGAAAAGATTATACTAATCATCAAAACTTGATCACACTAGGGATTCTTGTGTTTTTCTTAATAATTACAATGATTAGAGATAGTGGGTAGAATAGAAGTGTATTGTGGAGAAGAGAGTAGAATTGAGCAAGCGAAATTAGAGCCCAAAGAGCTTTATTTATAGTGTGCTGCTGAATGCCCAAACACAGGGTATGCCTGGGAGACATGGCTGTTGTGACATTTGTGCTCTTGTAAACATTGTACGATTTAGAACAACTTCATTATCAATAAAACATGGTGTTTTGATTTCAAGATTTTGTATTTTCATATAACAATTGCACGTATTAAATTCTTGTTCGATTTCGAGCTCTAAAACCTTTTCTGGAAAGTTATACGTAAACTGTTACGTAAACATAATCAGTTTAACGCAATGTATACTCCGAAACAAGGTCATAAGTCAAACATGCCCTAAATATCCTTTATATAACTTAGAAATAAGTTTTGAAGGGTTCGGTATGGCAAAAACAAGTTTATTTGATCACAGGGACTAAATGCGTCAAACTGCGAAAGTATGCCAATTCACGTATATTCTGCATTCAGACCATATACGCACATCCAAAAATTTTTGTAATCTAAAATATTGCATTTTAGTGATATGAATGCAAAAATATCAATCGTTACGCAATTTGGACCGTTTTCGCGTCCGTTCGAGCTTTCGTCGTAATTAAGCGAAAAACGCGACCGTACAACCGAACGAACCAACATCCACAATATTTCCAAGCATATTTCAAGTCCCATATGCTTTAACATCCTTGTAAAGCCTTAAAATTGGGTTAACGGGGGTTAAATGTGTCGAAAACACCTTAAAACATGTTGCAGGGACCAAAACTGCCAAAACTCAATTCTGCCCTTTATCTGGCTAGCGGGGCACGAGAGCCTAAGCTCTCTAGGTCGCGGGGCACGAAAAATGGTGCTGGCAGAATGTTAAATTCAGCTTGCAGCCTTGGTTTTTATTCATAGTTTTTGCAAACTTGTGGGCACTTTGTTTTGATACCAAATTAGTTTTTCAACTAAGTTAAACATGTTTTAACATGTTTAGCTCATCACTTCTAGTGAGCGGTTTGACCACAGCTTTGACTTTCGAATCCGACCCGTTTGGTCGATCATTAGGATCCGACCAAACACATATTTGTGACCATAGTTGTATAGGGAATAATCTTCTGAGGTTATACCTTATGGTCACTTCATTTGGTTAGTTGTATGATAGGTTGTTTATATGCCTTTAGAAAATGACCAAAAAGTCCTTTTTTGCGCATAAATTCAATTTAAGCATATGAAACCTAAATTTTGACACTTAAACTGATATTGCAACATTATTAAACATGTTTAGGCATATAAGACTTATCATAGGACTAGTTGGACCATCCGAACGCGCATTTATGCAAATGACACGTTAAAGTAGCGTAAACTACCTTAACAGGTCATAACGGGTCAAAAGCACTTAGGTTTCATTCCAAATCAGAATGTAGACTTTGTTAAACCATTTCATATGAGTTCCAATACTCATTTGGTTTACAAGACCTCATTCTATCCGATTCCCCGATTTAGATCCCGACTTATTAACGTAATTATTCAATACTAGGTGCCACTTGATTCCTTGATTCCCCGAGCTTTGTTAGTTCACTTGATCAAGGATACTTTGCAATCTCAAGTGAGTACATAGTTCCTCTATTTTATGCTTTCAGTTGTTTTAGGGTGATTCATATGTGCTAAACCGATTTCATGTTTTCGAAAACAAAGATTATGGTTAATATAAAACACGATAATTTCAATAATGTGAACGAACTTGTTGGTGCGTTAATTCATAACACGAATGACATTCATTAGCTTTGGCCAAGCTGACCAGTAGTATGTTATGGTACCATAGGACTGACAATCTCGTTATCAGGCTATCCACTGGATTTGGAGGATAGTTTGGGATAACGACAGAATCTGTTATTTTAACAAACCCTTTGGTGGTTTGTTAGTCGATTTAAAGATACCCTTGGTGGTATAGACGAGTCACACAGGTTTGAATGTGTTCAAATAGAATGACCAAAAGTTTTCACAATTAAAACACGTACGATTGACGATTAGTTTATAACACAGACAAATGATAATTTGGTTTATAACACGAACGAATGACGATTTGGTTTATAACATGGATGAATGACAATTTGGTTTATAACACAGACGAATAACAATTTGGTTTATAACAAGGACGATTTGAACGATTGATTTATGGTAAGTGATTAGATAACGAAACGGGTGTAATGTGATAAAAGCATGGTGGATACGCCGCTGGTACTTCCTATATATAAGTACTTTTATCATATTATATGTCGTGGCGTTATCTAGATCACTTGGACGAATGTTTTCAAACGATGTCACGCAATGATGTTTACTTAAAGATATAAACCATACGAAGTTTTCTTACAAAATGATTTACTACTTGGTTTTACAAAAACAAATGTTTTAATCAAGATTCATGGCAACGAGCTTTTCATAAACTTTAACCAACATGTTTTAGTTGGTTAATTATATTACAATACCAAACACTTTTTGATACTAGGTTTTCACTTATCGACTCTAGTAGTCGTACAAGGTATTGCAATATGTATACAAGCCATGAATTTGACACAATCACAAAACCTATGTACTTGCCAGCTTTTTATGCTGACTCTCTTGTCACATATGTTTCAGGTGCTATTGTTTGATGAATATGATGCTTCACATAGGATTGGACACGGGCCTTAGTGACATAAAATATGAAAGAAAATATGTTTGAACTTGTTTCTTTTACTTCAAGACAATGATAAACTCTTATTAATGTAATAAAACGAAACTTCAATTACCATGTGTTGTGAAACAATTTATCCTATGATGTGACTCCCCGACGTTTCCGCCGCGGTTTGTTGTTTTACGCGGTCGGGGTGTTACAGCTGTGTCTGGTCATTGTGACTGGTAATACTGAGTTGCCCAGACATGGGGCGTGTCTGGGAGGCATGGCCGAGGTCAACTCTTGTGGGGTCCGCTGGATAGAAGTTGGGTTTGTCTTATAGTGCCAAGCACGGGGCGTGCCAAGCACGGGGCGTGCCTTCATGGCACTGGAGGTGTCTGGGATACCTTGATCCAGGCTTCGAGTGGTGGTCTTCAAAAGTGTTGGCAGTCTTCGTGTCTAGGGGACACGGGCCGTGTCTGGATGATTCTTCATTATATTATTCAGATTTTTGCCCGGTTTTGCTTCCTTTGTTCGATTTGGGCTCATTTTGTCCTGAAAATAAATAATAAACCAAAATAAGTCTATTTCATATATATTCTTAATAAAACCAATTAAAAAGTGATTGTAGATTGATACAAAAACATGTGCACTTTTGTTTATATCAAATATCCCCACGCTTAATGTAACACCTCGATATATGCGGACCGAATCCTAGCTTGACACGTGTCTAAAAATCTCTCCATATAATTCAGATATGTTGAAGAAGAGGAGTTATAATGATGTGACACCTCAAGTGCCACTAATCTTGTTCTTATTACATCTAGTGACATTTCTCATGATTTAGAGACTTGAAGATTAGTGTAAATATGAGTGTAAGTTTATAGATTCTTCACACCATTCTTTTCTTACTCCAAAACTTCTTTGTGGAGCTTGCTTCTCTTTAGAAGCCTCCTCTATTGAGTTCAAGTGTTCCATCAAAACACTAGTAAGTTTTCTTTCTAGTTTATTTTGGTTTATTGGCTTGTTATTAGCCGAAAGTCAAGCAAATTGACTTTTGTTTTGACTTTCGGTGCTAACCGTTTCAGTCAACTCAAAGTTCAAATTGAACTTTGCAACATGCTCATAATCATGAAGGTGCTAATCCCTTGTAATTTCGCCCTCTGATCATCACGTTTAGTAGGCGAAAGGACGAGTCAAACATATATAAAATAAAAGTAAAAAACCGCAGATTTTGCAAATTATGACAAATGAACTTTTAAGTATCCAAACTATAAGTTTTAACGTTATAACAGTTTATATAACATTATAAGACTTGCTTTTTCATGTTTAATTCGTCATATTCAGCTTATATAACATTATAAGACTTGCTTTTAAGTCAAACAGTTTGATTTCTGCTTTGACTTTCGATTCTTACCCGTTTGGTCAACTTTGTAACCCACTCAAGCCTGGTTATGTGACTATAATAATATAGGGAGTAACCTTTTGAGGTTATATCTTCTGGTCATATCTTTTGATGAGTCAATTGACGAGTTAAATAAATATATCACAAAAGGTCAAAAATGCCCTTGCATTCATCTACCGAATCATACCATTCCTACCCTTGCATTCATTTACCGAATGGTTCGTTCACTCTCATACCACGATTATTCCCAATTATTCCCTTGACATTTTATCCAAACCTTATTTACAATAAATCAGCCTAAACGTTCAATCCCTTAAACAAATATCCTCACAGGTTCAATTCTGTCAAAATACTTCTTTACTTTTCAAAACTATCTTCTATTCTTCATTACGCACAAACTTTACTTAGTCGGCCCATTACCACGAAATCCTTTTGAAACCATAAATACCTACCATCCCAGTTTCTCACCAATAAGAAATTTTCTACGAACATGTCAATGAATCAATCAATCATACCCAGTAAAATCCTACAAATAACAAAGCTATTGGTAGGGTCTGGGGAGGGTGGGATGTAGGCACACCTTACCTCTACCCCTAGAGATAGAGAGGTTGCTTGCAATAAGACCCTCTGTCACACCCCAATATTTACAGTTCAGCCCTATGGGTCTGGTGGGGAGTATTGTGACGTAAGATTGGTATCGTCATAGTCAAACATACATAGAATAGCACGTCGGAAGTCTTGGAATATAAAATATTATTACAAACTCGATGTCTGAAAATACCAAAGTAATAATTACAGACGAGTGTGTGATAATAATCCACAGGAGGATCATTATAAACAAAAGAAGAATATTAGTGTAATAGGCTTATGCAAGGGAGTTGCAAATTCCTCATCTAGCATTACCGAGCAGCTTCCAGCCTATTTATGTATTTGCACCTGTCACTTAGTCTTTTGAAAATACGTCAGTTTTCACTGGTAAATACAATCAACCGACACATTTTGAAAACATTTTCAAAATTGATTTAGGTGCACATGGCACGAAAAATCTTTTGTAACTTGGGACAAACTATATCTCATGTTATCAGTTTTACATAACTTGACAATACATATAGGGCTCGGAATCTACGCCGGTTCATGATTAACCGACACACCACTTTTTCCCTTATTGGGAAAAATATTGGGTTATAAAATTATAACTTATTCCCTTACTGGGAACACCCATATTGGGCAAAACCCGTATTGGGTTATAAAATTATTTAATGAACCATATCGCATCTATCAGGTGTATGCCTACACCCCGCGCTTAGGTCGTGGCCACTTACAATTAAATGAGTCAAGGATATCCAGGACACGGTCGCATTAACCCCCAATGTTTAAGTCAAGCAATACGAATTAAAATGGGTTATTTGAATTTCCCAACACATGGTTCTTCGAATCCCATACCCGACCATGCGGTAAATATTTTACCGTATCCCAAGCCCGTATAGGGAAAATAGGTTAAGAGTATTTACCTGAGCTAGCACTCATCTTATAATGCAAGAATTATAATAACTCAGCCGTATTCAATTAAGTAAGCATAGGTATAATTTACCGGAAGGCTCTAGTCTGGAACGATGGTATAAATAACCAATTAGATGCTAAAGGGTCTTATTTAAGTCATAGACTTAGACCGGCTAGCTTAAAGTATCAAAAACGTTACGATACGCTTGATTAAGCGATGACCGGAATAAAATGTAGTTTAAACCCAACAACTACTAAGACTTGTATAATATGGGTAAACAAATAACATTCTGGATTTTGAGATAAAACCGATAAGGTTAAACCCGTTTCGGTAAACTTACGTAAACTAGTTACGTAAGTCTAACCGTACGCGTATAAGCTATAACGGGTAACCGGATGAGTCATGAACAAGTTCCATATGCCAATATACTTTAAGCAAGTTATAATATCAGTAGGATATCAACTTGTATGCCTGTTAAGGTTTTAAAATCAAACTATGCCACAAAAGGGCGTTTTGGTCATTTAACGACGTAAAAAAAGGAACTTGCATATAATCTGATGTTATGACCATAAACATTTTGTGAAAATACTTTATTTACTATATAATATCAGTAGGATATCAAACATACATGTGTTTTATAGTTTAAGACCAAACTATACACCGTAGGGGAATTTTGGTCATTTCACACATAGTTTCGAAAGCTTATTTGGGAATCTGAGTTTATAACATATACCTACTGTAAAAATATTTAAAATGATTTATAAAATCAGTAGGTAACAAGTCTTGATTGCTAAATATGGTTTAAAACCATATTATGCGCCGAAACGACGTTAAAGTCGTTAAATGACGATATGTGCGATATTTTAGGAAAACTGATGTTATGAACAAGTTTATATGATCAAAGTACGTTATTTAATATAACATATCAGTAGTCAAAACGTTTTGTATGAAAATTATGCTTTAAAACCATTTTGTGTGTTATAAGGGCATTATAGCCATTTAAGAACATAATACAAGCACTTGTGCATAAACTCGGTTTATAATCTGATTTCATTCTTTCTCTCTATCTCTCTATCGTCGATAAATGATTTGACTTTCGGCTTAGACCTAAATGGTCAAGCCATTGTTCGCCATCGTCGATACAAGCACTTGTGCATCCTAGGGGCTGAATAAAACTCAAAGGATGCTCCCAAATACCCAGGAACTTCCAATTATGAGAGATAGAGAGAAAGAATGAAAGGTGCAAGTTTTTCAAGTGAACTTCAACACCTATTTATGGTATTTCGTAATTTCTAGGATGATGCCAAGTGTTTAGGGGCTTCTTAGGATGATTACAAGTGTCTTACAGGTGTTAAAAACAGTTAACAAGCCCCTTGATTCGGTTGGAATGATCAAGAATTGATATGAGTGGTGATCAAGCAAAGAACAAAAACAATAAAAAAATATGCTGCAGATGGCCTGGCTGGCGGCCCGCGACGGGAACCGGCCCACCAGGTCGCGGCCCGCAAGAAAGATCAAGTCCAGCCAACAGTTTTGGTGCTTTGGTAGAAATGGTCCCTTATTCATAAAAACTATTTTATGCTTTTATAAATTGACATTTATGGCACAATATTTTCTAAACTCTCACTTAACATTATTATAAAGTACGAAAGCCCTTAGTGGCCAATTTTAGGCGAACCCGGGAGCACGACTGAACATCATAGAGTTCCCGGTTCGTTTAAAAGGTCACTCAGAGGTGTAGATTTACACGTTGACGCTTTTAATCCCTTTAACTCACAAGCTTGCGTGAATTATCATTTAACGGCACAAAAACCTTAAACGGCCAGTGTTAGGCATTCCCGAGAGTTTGATCGAACATCATAAAGCTCTGGGTTTGTTAAAAGGTCACTCAGAGGTAAGAATTAACATGTTGACATTTTTAACCCTTCGATGCACAAACGTTTGAATTATATCGCAAACGGTTTTGTTTATACAACAAATGGCTCAATAAGAGAATACGAATACCGTGTAAGGTCATTCAAAGGCTTAGTTTAAGCATGTTGACACTTTTAGTCCCTCCACATTCATAGTTTTGTATTTTGACAAAATTAGTCCCTCTTAGCCAACTTTTAGGCACGATTAAGATTAGGGACACGTGTCAATACATTATTGGACACGATTTGACTAGGTGTTACACCCTCGGCTCCAAAACACCCAAGAAATAAATTAATAGAACATGAGGGGTGTGTGTGTGTGTGTATGAAGCTACCAATATAACATGAGTGGTGAAAGAGTGTATGGTAAACAAGGCAAATATAACAACACAAACAACCTATACAAATAAATACATATCTATGACCATACACTACATCTAAATACACAATTGTACCCTCTCCTAGAAATCCTTCACCTTAATCCTACATCTCCACGAGCTCCTATCATGGACCATGTTCTTAGAGAGGTGCAATCTTTGCAAATACACCTTAGAACCGATAAAATTTTCTTACACCTTAGAACCGATAAAATTTTCTTACAACCTACGGTGCAGGCAGCACTTTTCATAATACGTTCTATTTTATACAAAAAAATCTTTTCTTATTAGGTAGCATCCTTTTAAAATATTCCTCCTATCGAGTTATTCAAACTTGGTCAAACTCACTTTACCTATACACACACATGCACATTTTACTCATACTTACGATTGATGCCTCAAATCACCTTAGTCAAACGAACTACTTTTACAAACCTACCTTTTCATCCCTCAATAATTTTTCATGCATTCTAGCACGCCTATACATAGACTCCTCATAGAATGTAAACTTCAAAATTGCGATTTTAGACAAACGTTTTAACTAAATACCTTTTTTCCAAAGTCTTCCTCGTGAATAAATTTTGGGACGAAATTTCCTAAAGTAGGGGAGACTATAACACTTCGCATTTCGTACCTTCCTTATTTAGAAAATGTAATCCTATTTCTTTTATTTTTGGAAACTAGTATTCGTATCATGTTCATATTCCACTTTCAGTTTCGTAATTCGAGACTTTGATCGTAATGAAATTCATATCTTATACATACTTGTTATCCGTTCTAATGATCGTTTAAATACGTGTTTACATGCAAACCAGTACTTGTTATACGTACAATTATTCACACATACGTTCATGATACTTGAATTATACTTACATACGTGTTTCATACTTAAAAACATGTCAACAACCAAGTTATTGCATAAAATAATGAAGAAATCAAAGTTCAGGGGCCAAAATGCAATAAATCAAACTTGGGGCAGATGAAATGGGTTGCCACGGGCGCGATACCCTAAGCTACATATGTCGCAGCCCATCAAACCCCCTTGATCCATAGATTATTGTTTCTTGATCATGGATTGGCCACCTTTTTACTCCCCAATCATCTTTAATCTTCATTAAACACTAAAGCTTAACCAACCACTATATAAGAAAGCTCCCTATCACTCATTTTCACTTTCCTAACTCATCTACACTCTCAAATCTCTCTCAAATCAGTTGTAAACACAAGATTTGGTAGAATTATTCCAAGTCCAAAAGTGAGTTCAAACTCACTTTTCTTCATCATTTCTTCATCTTTTCTTCCATTTCAATGCCTGGAACACCTCTAAGAATGTATCCACAAGTTTACCATGGTAAACTAAGGTGGAATATCACTATTTTGAGGTCCAAACTTTCTATTTTGGAAGATTATCTTGTTAACTTTTATAAAACTTATGATTTCTTATGCAATCTTATACCTACCTTGCTTCTAATCAAGTCTATGGTTAGTGAGCTTGTGTATGGTTGATTTCCTATGAGTTTAGAGGCGCAAACACCCTCTAAACTTTCTATTTTGATGGGGTTTAAGATGGTGTGCGTTAAGCGTGATATGATTTTATTAATATTTTAAGCCAATTTTACGCATTAGTCAAGTTTTAAATTTATAAAACACGATATTGTACTAACACTAAACACACACTTGGACAAGTGCACCCATCGCGAGCGTAGAATAGTGTTGGTAAGATACCGAGGTCGTCCAAGGACACAACAGCTTTTAATACCGGTTTATCGTCAACGTCTAATCGATCTAATTTTTTTTGAAAAGAGTTTTAAACATTAAAATAAATCTAAGAAGTAAAAGATAAATAAATGATAAACAAATAGACAAGATAGAATCACTTGGATCCAACTCATCTGTAATGTATCCTTTGATGATTTTTGCACTTTAGGACTTTTTAAGAGATTATCTTAGTTATAGTACTAGGCCCTTCTTTTGAAAGACAATTAAGTAAGTTATTAATGTGAAAAGTGGTAGGCCCCTCTTTTGAAGGTAACGTTACCCTCGGCTAAGTGGTTTGAGTCAGCAAGGATACAATCCCAAGAATCTGGTTTAAAGTTTTAATAGTAGTTTACATATGAGGGGTTCAAGCTATCCGCACCCCCGCCATCCAATACCCTTGGGGCATTGAAGGAGGTCCTAGTAAGCTTGAACCAAGTCCTCGCAAGATCTATACACTGAACGAGATAAGAAATTTACCAAACCACCCTCCTAACCCCCTTCCAGGTAGTTACGCGCTTTATATAGATCGTAAAGACACGAATGAGCAAATCAATGACATCATGAAGAAATGGTAAAGAAAATTCACTTTCAACATAAGAACTAGTTATTAAAGTCATTAATACAAACCCAGTTAAAAATTGCCGAAAGCTTAAAAATCAAAAGTAATACATTAAAGACTTGTCTTCACCAAGTGATGTAAGAGATTAGCCAAACATGGCCTTTGATTGACAAGAACTCTTACGATCAATCTTGGATCCCGAGACTACTACACACTCTAAAGATGAAAGATGGATGATGGTGGTGGGTGTTGGTGTTGTAGTGGTGGTGGAATGATGGCAAAGTGGGAGGGAAGTGGTTTGCCAAGGGATGCCTTTGAAGTGAACCAAGCACCCCTATTTATAGTCAGAACAAAGCCCCGGCCACGACCTCGTGTCCACTGGGCACTGCCCGTGGCCAACTTCTTCTCTTCCTTCATTTATTGCATCTGTCAGCTAGGGGCCCCACACGACCCCATGGCCTCTGGACACGGCCCCGTGGTCAACTCTTTGCTGCACTATCAAGATTATGCAAATCTAAGAGTTGACCACGCCCCATGGTGAGCTGGGCACGGCCCCGTGGTGGGCATAGAAGCTTCTTCAGGATTTGTCTTCTTGTGTCAAGGCTGACCACACCCCATGCCTGGCTGGGCACGACCACGTGGTCAGTTTCTGTCTTCTTGTTTTTGATTTGGGGATGCTGCCGAGGGGTCGGGCACGTCACGTTGTTCCTTCTTCTTGTATTTATGTTGGTTTTGGCTGCTTATTTGTTCCTTTTGTTCTTTTAAGCTCGTTTGTTACTGTAAATTCAAAAGGAACAAAGAAACACGCTTTTTCCAACATTAGTACTAAAAACGGGTTGGTTTTATGCCTCTATTGATGTAGTTTATATGGAATAGGTAGAGAAGAAGTTTTGTGGCTTGTCTTGAGTGTCGGGAATCCAAGATCTTTATTTAATTTTGTCTTTATGTTATTTACAATCCTATTCGTCATAATTTTAGAACAACTTGTAAGAAAAATTATTTATTTGGGTACAACATGCCTCTTTAAAATTTTATTGATATACAAGTTCACATACCTCACGGGAGATCACTCAACACTCGATCGAAGGTGTATTTTGTGAAATACTCGAAACCGGCATGGGACTTACTTCTACCATATGCTTGCTAAGCGATCAAACCTCCTCCTTTTAAACTATCAACTTTTGTAAATATCAAGAGGATTTTAGAAAGGGTTTGGCTTGGGCTAAGAGTAGGTGGTTTTTGGTTAGTAGTTAGTGAAATGGCGAAAAGCGTAAAAAGCGTCGGTTGTCGTAAAACCTTTTGTTTTTGTGACATTTATTCAAACTAAGCATATTTTCAAACAAGATTTTTGAGGAACTTGTTTGGTTATTGCAAAATTCTCTATTTTTTTATGTCACAATATAACCGAGCTTTTTACTAAAACAAATGGGTTTGAAAAGAAAAAGGTTTTGGTGGGTAATGGATGTTTGTTTTTCGGGTTTTAAAAAGAAAGGATTTAGGCTCAAAGGGGTTAACTTGGGGGATTTTAGGTGGTGAAGGAAAAAAAATGAAAACAATGGTTTTGAAAGAAAAAATTAGTCCTAATGCCTCCATCATTTACTTACTTGGGTTCAAGTTGGTAAGGACTAGGAATGTATCGTCTTGGAAAGTTCTAGAGTCGTAAGAACCAAGAGGCTATTCACACAAGAAACAAAAATGAGCATTCAGTTTAAAGATGTATGCATGTATGCTCAATAAAGGCTCAAAACTCACTTATTGTGGGAATGGGTTTATAGTGTGAACAAGTATATATAATCAAATTTTAAAAAGATTTGTCATGCCTTTTTATAATTTTCTTATTCGGTTCTTTTAATCACGACGCTATCGGTTGTAAATTTGTCAAAACATAACCTTTTTAGAACTTGTTATTCCCAAATTAAACCAAGACACGTAAAAAAAATGAAAATTTTTGAAATGATTTGGGGTGATTAGCGGTTCCAATAGAGTTTTGTGTAAGGCTTGTTATTAGGACTTGCAAGATTCAAGGTTTTTAGCTCCCCCCACACTTAAATTACACATTGTCCTCAATGTGTCCCAAAAATAAGTTTTTAGGTTGATTTGAATGTGTAAAAGCGTGTTAAAAACAAGTTTTTTATGCTGGGCACCTGGCCACGACCCCGTGTGGTCCGGGCACAGCCTGGTGGTGAGAGTGCCAGTAACAAAATTTAATAGAAGGTTGACCATGGGGCGTGTTCACTGGGCACGGCCTGTGGTCAGTTACCTGATCTGGAGCTGTTTTCTGCAGAGTCTGGGCACGGGGCTTGTTGGGATGGGCACGACCCCGTGCTGCACATACTGAATACTTGGAAAAGTTGTAGGAAGGAACTGTTCACGTGCATGGGGTGCGGTTTTAACGTCCCTTTGTCAGTTTTCATCTTTTCTCGTTTGTTAAGCCATTATATAAGATCCAAACACCACACAATAACTTAAACCATCATATATTAGAGTGCGAGATACTAACGGTCCTAAAAATAAAAAATTATAAAAGTCCTAGAATTAGATAGATAGGTCCTAATATGCAAGAAATTTTTAAAAGCACAAGGAAGCTCTATCCCGGATTTCACATGTCGAAACAACAAAAACCCGAAAATAAATTTTCGGAGAGTAGGGGCTTTTTAGAGCTTCACTATGGAGGGTGCTCCTCAAATGTCGTTGAGCCACTCCTCAATCTCCCGAGGGAGAAAGAGGACGGGCTCATTATCCACAACATCTTGTGGGGGAGGTGCGACGACCGCCGGAACCTCGTGCAATGCGTCTAGAGGAGGTTCCGGAGGAAGGTCATCCCATCCGGTTGGGTTGACAACTTCTTGTGCAAGGTTCCAATCCTCTTGTGGGAAGATTGGTTCCATAGGTGGGATAGCAAGAATGTTTAACCTTTGGTGCAAAAGGTTGATTTCTTGGAAGCTATTCTCTAGTCCACTGTCAAGTAGTTGATAGGGTCGATGAGGATCTCCTCCACCGATGTCATTTCGTCGATGGCTTCCCTTAATGCATACACATAGCGGACAAGGGTAGCTTCGATTGATGGTCTTCTCCCTCTTCGACTGTTTCTTGAGTTGGTTGATGATGTTCCACTGTTTTGGCTCGACATACTAAGAAAACAAGACGAAAATTTCAAAAAGATGAAGATGGAACTCTCGGGCACGGCCCCGTGGTGATACCTTTGCAAGATTTTGAACCCAGAAACATCATTGTTTTAAATTATTTTTCTGTGTTTTAAAACATTTCTGAACATAAATAACTCAAAACAGTGTTGTAGAGCTTATGTTTATTAAGATTTCTTGGTTAAAAACCTTGCAAATACTTAAATAAAGCTTGAAGTCATGAATCTTCAAGCTTTAATGGAGGTGGGAGAGCTTTGGAGAATAAGGAAAGTGACAAGAGTGGCAAAGACAAGATGGTTTGAATGAAACCTTTTTGAGAATATACCTTTTAAGGTATATGTGAAAATCCCAGGAGATCTTTGTCTTTAGAATGGGTCCAAACATGCAGAACCAAGGCTGACTTTATAGAAAATGACAGCACAGTGGCCACGACCCCATGCTAGCTGAGCACGAGCCCGTGGTCAGACAAGATTCTGACACTTTTGTCCGTATTAGAGACACGGGACGTAGTGGCCTGAACACGACCCCGTGGTGAGTTTTGAGGTGGGAACGGGCCGTGTTGACTTGAGCACGGCCCCGTGGCTAGAGTTTTATGAAGTGACGTCTATGTCATTTTAAGGTTTTTATTTGGATCGGGTGGTTCCTTGCTGGAGGGAACAACACCGAAGTGCCTAAGGTACCTCAATTGCTCTTGATTTATGCAAGAACGCAAGAGGTTATCGGAAACCGGTGGGCGGTTTCCCCTTATCCGGGCTCTTGTTAAAGAAGGTATATGTCGAATCGCTCAGGTCTATGAGCGCATCGGTGGGGACCGATGGACAGTCCTTCATGGCACAATCGACACAGGGACGACTATCTCTAATGCTTTCACAAGAGGTCGAGGTACTTTTGGTGTCGTCGATGTTGATAGATTCCGAATGTGGTCCCAACATTTCTCCTTGATTTTTGTCTTGTGATGAATACCTCATTTTCACCATAAGCTCTATTTCTTTTAATTTTTGGAGAATTCTTTCTTCCATTTGACATAGTTCATCGGCAGTTATGTCGGTTGGAAGAGATGGTTGAGGGCATTCAGGTGGGTAATAGTGATCGTTTTTACTTTCGCCCATCTTAAGGTGATTACAGGAAAACAATGGGTCTAAATAGTGGGGATCAAAATTTAGAACATAACATTCTAAATCTTGATGAAATACACCACATAATTGACACCACTCACCGTAAGAGTGGCGAAAGTAAAAATAGTCAATATCATCCATATTTTTGTCAGAATTTACCAACCGTCGGGATCTTACAGTCCTGTTTTCAGTAACTGGAGATTTGGACACGGGGGCGTGTTGGGTGGACACGGCCACGTGGTCAGCTACTGTCTGACTTTAAACAGAATTGCCAGTAAGGATGATGGACACGACCCCTCATCTGACCGGGCACGGCCCGTGCTACGTTCTGCAGATTTTGAACAAAATAAAAAAAATCCTAAAAAATTAAAAAATGAAAAAAATAATTAGGCTGCTGATTTTAAACTTTCTTAAAATCCTTGTGTCCCTGACAACGGCGTCAAAAACTTGGCGTACGTTAAGCGTGATATGATTTTATTAATATTTTAAGCCAATTTTACGCATTAGTCAAGTTTTAAATTTATAAAACACGATATTGTACTAACACTAAACACACACTTGGGCAAGTGCACCCATCACGAGCGTAGTATAGTGTTGGTAAGATACCGAGGTCGTCCAAAGACACAACAGCTTTTAATACCGGTTTATCGTCAACGTCTAATCGATCTAATTTTTTTAAAAGAGTTTTTAAACATTAAAATAAATCTAAGAAGTAAAAGATAAATAAATGATCAACAAATAGACAAGATAGAATCACTTGGATCCAACTCATCTTTAATGTATCCTTTGATGATTTTCGCACTTTAGGACTTTTTAAGTGATTATCATAGTTATAGTACTAGGCCCCTCTTTTGAAGGTGACGTTACCCTCAACCCAGAGGTTTGAGTCAGCAGGGATACAATCTCAAAGGGTTGGAATATTGAAAGACAATTAAGTAAGTTATTAATGTGAAAAGTGGTAGGCCCCTCTTTTGAGGGTAACGTTACCCTCGGCTAAGTGGTTTGAATCAGCAAGGATACAATCTCAAGAATCCAGCTTAAAGTTTTAATAGTAGTTTACATATGATGGGTTCAAGCTATTCGCACCCCCGCCATCCAATACCCTTGGGGCATTGAAGGAGGTCCTAGTAAGCTTGAACCAAGTCCTCGCAAGATCTATACACTGAACGAGACAAGAAATTTACCAAACCACCTTCCAGGTAGTTAACGCGCTTTATATAGACCGTAAAGACACGAATGAGCAAATCAATGACATCATGAAGAAATGGTAAAAAAAAATTCACTTTCAACATAAGAAACTAGTTATTAAAGTCATTAATAAAAACCCAATGAAAAAATGCCGAAAGCTTTAAAATCAGAAGTAATACATTAAAGACTTGTCTTCACCAAGTGATGTAAGAGATTAGCCAAACATGGCCTTTGATTGACAAGAACTCTTACGATCAATCTTGGATCCCGAGACTACTACACACTCTAAAGATGAAAGATGGATGATGGTGGTGGGTGTTGGTGTTGTAGTGGTAGTGGAATGATGGCAAAGTGGGAGAGAAGTGGTTTGCCAAGGGATGCCTTTGAAGTGAACAAAGAACCCCTATTTATAGTTAGAACAAAGCCCCAGCCACGGCCCCGTGTCCACTGGGCACTGCCCGTGGCCAACTTCTTCTCTTCCTTCATTTATTGCATCTGTCAGCAGGGGCCCCACACGACCCCGTGGCCTCTAGACATAGCCCCGTGGTCAACTATTTGTTGTACTATCAAGATTCTGCAAATCTAAGAGTTGACCACGCCCCATGGTGAGCTGGGCATGACCCTGTGGTGGGCGTAGAAGCTTCTGCAGGATTTGTCTTCTTGTGTCAAGGCTGACCACGCCCCATGCCTGGCTGGGCACGACCACGTGGTTAGTTTCTGTCTTCTTGTTTTTGATTTGGGGATGCTGCCGAGGGGTCGGGCACGTCACGTTGTTCCTTCTTCTTGTATTTATGTTGGTTTTGGCTGCTTATTTGTTGCTTTTGTTCTTTTAAGCTCGTTTGGTCCTGTAAATTCAAAAGGAAGAAAGAAACGCGCTTTTTCCAACATTAGTACTAAAAAAGGGTTAGTTTTATGCCTCTATTGATGTTATTTATAAGTTGCATTTTGCACACATCAAAGATAACCCACAAGTGTTGACATCATCCAAGTCTAGCATAGTTCATATGGCAACACTTGTGTTTGATGAAAGTGTAAACCTTGGAAGCCATGGCTATCCTAACTTGTTCCACACCTCACTTGATGTTTTATCTTGCTATTCCAAATAGCTTACTAGTCCTAAAGTAACATAACCTCATCCAGCCTCCAACACTTGGTTCATTCCTTCCATGTTGAGACAGCACACCCGGGTTGATCTTACTTGGCTACTTGATGAAATGTTAGGTAGTTGTATATTTCCTTTTTCATTCATGATCATCCAAATCATCCTTGTGGTGATTTGTTCATTGGTGAATTCATACAATGAGTTTAAATTTACCTCCATGCTTGACTTATATGACATCCATGACAATCATGATCGACTTAGTTTTAGGACTACTATATAAAAATATATATATATATATATATATATATATATATATATATATATATATATATATATATATATATATACATATAGCCAAACTCATGATACTAATTGGTTTATGACTATTGTGAAGATCGGGAGTTCGGTTACTCGAACGCACTCATACCGGATTAGCAACTACAGCCTCATGCGGAATCCAAGAATGTAGTAGAAGAGAGAGAAACAACGCAGACACCGTTTAAGATCATTCTCATTGATGATAATATGCTTTTATAAGTTCCAGAGAGAATTCGACAGGGCTTCGCCTACGGTGCCAAGAGAACTGTTACAAATGAGGAACCAGGCACACCTATTTATAGCCCATCCGGGTGAAACATCTAATATGCCCATCCGCCCGGATGGGGTTATGTCCATCCATCCAGATGGACTTACAATATGCTCCTAACTTACGTTTCGACCCGGATCCAATACAAGACATACTTTAAACTATACATAGACATCAAACAGGTAAATAAAGACTCGATACAGATGAAAGCTACAGACATATGCATCTACAGACTCCCCCTTGGATGTAGCTGCAGTCTTTCTTCCTGTATAGTCTTGATCATTCCTTCCTGTTGCGTCTTCGCTATCTATACTTCCTCTGCTCGCTCTTCCAGCATCCTTTTCCTCTCGTGTCTACCAACATTTATCCACCATTCACATTGTTCTTTGATTCCATCCACAGACTTTGACCATCTTGGGATCTTTCTTTCTTCTGATTCGATCGGAGTTTGATATATCTCGAAACTCCCCAATCCCAATCTCCATCGAGCACGCTTTGCAACTTCTGCCATCTTCTTATCCATCATTTCATTATGGTGTTCTGCCTTCAGAAACTCTTCCAATTCTAAGTCTCACCACTTTGACTCCCAACATCGACCAGAATTAATATCTTTCTCGAAACAAACTTTCACCAGCTTCTGAAATCTCATTGCGTGCTCTCTGTCAACGTCGTAGTACATGATCTTATTGAAGAAGAGACATTCGATATCCTTCTTTGAGCAGTTAACGAGCCACATAGGATCAAGTATATGAATGTATCTCCATTCCTTTCTATCAAACAACATGATCACAGCTTCAACTGTCTTCGGATTAAGAACCCACCCTTTGAAATCTTTATAGAAGTCTTGCTCCATTGCTTTTAAGGGCATGTTCTTCATACAACGAGGTTTTCTGATATGAAGCATGATATCTTTCTCCCCTATTACTGGATCAATCTTGGCAACACGCTTCTGTCTGTGAGGCTTCCAGTCTGGAAAATTCAAAGTAGCTTGATACTTGATATACCTCCACAACCTTTGCTCATAGAATCTGACTTTAGGACCATGAAGACACTGTTTAAGGTTCTTCGTCTTCACTAACTCTTCCACATCCCACCAAGGTAGTGTTCGAATGTCTTTCAGAAACCTGAAGTACTGAACACCGTATTCACATTTAATGGATTAAACTTTCATGTCTTCTAAATACCCCCATGATAAGATATTTACCAAGTGATTCGTTTGGGTGCCCAGTGAAGAACCTTAATGGACTTTTAAACTTTCTTTCTTCAACCATCGGCTGCTTAAACCATATTTTCTTTTCTTCTCGAAGTTCTTCTTCTGTAAGCATCCTTGGAGGACCTTCAGTAGTTATCTTCTCAACTTCTTTTCTTCTTAAATCATCTTCGTTGTGAGTTTGAAACAGTTCAGTGAAGGTAGGAAAGTTATCATCTTGACCCTCATAGGGAAAAGGAACATCATTATCAGAGTCAGATGAATCATCCTCAACAACCACATCGTTGAAATTATCTGCATCCTCTACAAACTTGAACACGTATTCACTGTCAGGAACTTCAGGGATCTCGTCTTCTATATCAAATTTCAGATTTTCATCCTTCAAACCTAATGCATCCAACATATCATTCCTCGTCCAGTTTTCCACAAGTTCTCCCTATTCTACGTCATGACTCAGTTAGATAACTTTAGGAGTATTAGAGAGTACCTGTTGAATAGCAGCTTGTTTTGACCCTGAAGTAGACTCCCCCTGACGTTGAACATCTTCTTGTACTTCATTTTTGTCATACCCCGACCACGTAAAACAACAAATCATGACGGAAACGTCGGGGAGTGTTGTAACAGAATTATTGTTTCAAACCATGGATACAAAGAGTTTCGTTTTATTGAATATTAAACATTGTCTTAAAGTTAAACAAGCAAGTCAAACATGGTCTATCACCGTTATTAAATCACTAAGGCCTCGTCCAGTCCTAAGTGAGCATGCATCCTATTCGCAATCAACATTAAGCAACATCACCTGAAACATATGTAAAAACAAAGTCAGAAAAGAAATGCTGGCGAGCACATAGTTTTTGTGTGAGTGTCAGATTCATGGCTCTTTGAAATATCTCGTACAACTTTGTTAATTGATATTTGAAACCTGGTTTTGTAAAATGTTTGTATTGTAAAATGAATAACCAAGTCAAAACAGATTGGTCATAATTTGTAACCCTCGATGCCATGAATCTTAACCCAAAACATTTGTTTATGTAAACCAAATCATAAATCGTTCTCGTAATAAAACTCATATGGTTTATATAGTTTCGTAAACATCGTTGTGTGACATCGTTTAACTCGTTCTCGTTATAGATCATCGTTCATTTGTTTAAATCGTTCAAAATCGTTCTCGTACAAATCGTTCTCGTTTTAATTGTGAAAACTACTTTTGGTCGTCTCGCTAATAACATTCAAACCTTTGTGACTCGTTCATCGTTCAACTCGTATTAACAAACCACCAAAGGGTAAGTTAACAATCATCAGATTCAGTCGTTACCCACCTAACCCACACATAACCATGGGTGCAGTCTGATAACAGGATTTGTCAGATCCTATGGTACCATAACCTAATACTGGCCGGCTTGATCAATGCTAATGAATGTCATTCGTTATCTAATTACCACCAACAAGTTCGTTCACATTATCGAAATCGTTATTAGTTTTGTATAAACCATCTCAATCGTTTTGAAACCATCGTTAGAATATTGAAATCGTTTTGATACGTATGAATCACCCCAAAACAATCGAAAACAGTAAAAAGAGGGGATCTATGTACTCACCTTTGGGTGAGTTTTTATAAGTTAACACAATCCCTCAAATTGTTTATTTGTCCTAAAATTTGAATGATTTAATAATCAAAAACTCACAAAATACATAGGTTTCTCCGATACTTAGAATTTTCACATAACTTTGAGGTTTTTCTCAAAACGTTATTATTTTTTTATTATACTAGTATATTTATATATATATGGGTTAGCGTAGTACACATAATCTTGTCAACAGTAACACATCATCATACACATATTGTAAAACACATAGCACATTGTAACACATAAAATTTACTCATGAACAACCAATTCTAGTTATGTCGAAAAACACTTATTTTAGCGATTTGGTAACATTTTCGGGCGTCGGAAGTCACGTATGACTAACCAAACACCAAGTAAACTTAATATAAGTTAAAATACTTGTTTTTATATCAAAAATATCAGTTTGGTTACTGATCTAAAACAGTTTTGATAAAAATCCTCCGAAAAGGCGATTTTTAACCGTTTTACCGCATAGTTTTGCATCAAACGTTACCCGAACCATCCCAAATCGAAACGATTTGAAATTTTAACATAACTCATGTTATTTACTGAATAAAATAATGGTTATATACTCATGATAGTGCAGGTCTTAAGTAAAGCACATAAATCATGCAAATTTCACATATTTTACCACTTTTTAAGCTATATGTACAACATGCAAAGCTATCACACCTATGTCAAAGTTTCATGCCATTATGTTATTCCAAATAATGTTATTTTTAGTGTTTATAACCTGTTCAAAAACACTTTTGTCATACAACCATTTTTTATCACTTCTTGAGCTTTAAATCAACATGTATCCTCATGTACAAGTGTCTAAAGCATACCATCATAACATCAACATTTCATATGAGTTTAGATGCATCAAATATGTGATTTATTCATGTTATTTGCTGATGTACTTGAATATTTATCATATCATGCATAGATCATTAAACACTTGCATTTTAACTATCATTCAAGAACAAGTAGCAACCTAAACATGTACCTATCAAGAAATCAAACTTCAAAACTCATACACCCACATATATATGGACGGTTATATACATACATATACATCACCATTTTTATTTTGTATCAAGACCCATTTCATTTTAGATTTCAAGTTTGTGAAAATTCCAAGATTCAAGAGAAACTTTAAATCATCAAGAACAACCAAGAATCAAAAGTATGATTTAAACATAAATGTTATACCTTCAAGATTCAAGTAAGTTGTTGGATGAGATTGTGATGATAGAAAGCTTGAAATCACTTGAATGCACCTTGGAAACACCTTTGGATCTTCACAACCACTTGAAATATGCTTGGAATGGAGTTGAATCTTGATGAACTAAGTTTAAAGATATGAAGATGGAGAGAGAGAGAGAGAGGTGGACGGTTTGGGAGGAGAGAGAGTGAGGGATTTGTGATCTTTGATAGATTTGTTATGGTCTTGTAAAGATATATAGGAGATATGGAGGGATTTGCAAGATTTAAGAAGTAGGCATGCACTAACTGTCACACCCCGACCACGTAGAACAACAAAACGTGGCGGAAAAGTCAGGAAGTGTTGTAACAGAATTAATTGTTTCATAACCATGGCAATTAAAGTTATATTTTTATTTATCAAACAAGAGGGTTACATTGTCTTAAACAAGAAACAAAGGGTACATAACATAAATTAACTAGTTCTTGCTTCGTTTTAAGTCACTAAGGCACAGGTCCGCCTAAGTGTGTCTCGATCATCTTATGCAACAGCTCCTGAAAACACATGTGAAAATAGGTACATCAGCATAAAAATGCCTGTGAGATACATAGGTTTTATGAAAATAGAATTCATGACTTGTGTTTAAAGAAACTGTTTAAAAAGTAGCCATGAATCTTGTTGAGTGATTCCTTTCATAAATCATTTGAAAAGTGATAAATAAATCAAATGATATATATATGTATAAAAGAATAATGCATGGTTAAATGAGTAACCATGTGAAATGAGTTTGTATAAGTTAAGTTATTTGTAAAACGATGTTTATGTGAAAATTGTATTTTAGATGTAATATGTCTAAACTGAAATGGTTTAAATAACGCTACGATATGTAACACCATAAAAGCACTTATATATAGGAAGTACCAGCGGCGTATCCACCATGATTTTATCGTATTACACGTCGCCTCGTTACTTAAATCATTTACCCAAACAACCACCAAAATGTAAAGTTTAACAATTGTAGAGATGTTTATGTATGGTCAAATACGGTTCACACGGTTCAATAGTTATAAACGGTTCACATAATCAAATGGTTACAACGGTTCACATAGTCAAATGGTTACAACGGTTCACCTAGTCAAACAGTTACAACGGTTCACATAGTCAAATAGTTACAACGGTTCACATAGTCAAATAGTTACAACGGTTCAAAATGTAGTATAATGTGTTCATATGCTGGATGAGCATATGCAACAAAATGTAATGTAAAACAATGTGTCCATATGTTGAGTAAACATATGCAACAGAAATGTAATGTAAATCAATGTGCTAGCATGCTCAGTCAACATACATAGCAGAAATGTAAAGTAAAACAATGTACTAAGTATGCTAAGTAAACATACATAGCGAAACAATGTAATGTAAATCATGTACTATAAATATACTAATGAACATAGCCAGTATACGATGTGAAAACAGGAAAGCACGAAAGTAACAAGTAGGCACATGTGTTTCACCCCAAAACGTTTGAATAACAGTAAAAGAGGGGTCATTGTACTCACTTGAGATTGCTTAGAAGTCCTAGGATAACCACCAAGCAATGCTAGAGATCACGGAAATCAAACGGCACCTAATATAGGTAACTATGTTAATAAACCGGACCTATACCGGAGGATCGGATAGAATGAGGGCTCGTAAACCAAATGAGTATGGGAACTCATGTAATATGGTTTAACAAAGCCTACATACTACAATGAAACCTAACCTAAGTGCTTACGACCCATTACGACCCGTTTAGGTAGCCTATGCTACTTTAACGCGTCGTTCGCGTAAAACGTTCGGAATGCCTAACTAGCGCTATGATAAGTAAAATATGCCTTAACATGTTTAATATTGTTGTCAAATCAGTTTAGATACCAAAAGTTATGTTACATATGCTTATAATGAATTTTGGCGTAAAAAGGGCATTTTGGTAATTTACCTAAGGCATATAAACTACCTATCATACAACTACTTAAACGAAGCGACCATAAGGTATAACCTCGGAAGGTTATTCCCTATATACTATGGTCACCTAATGTGTTTGGTCGGATCCTAATGATCGACCAAACGGGTCGGGTTCGAAAGTGTAAGCGATTGTTTAGATCGCTTACCTTTATGACCCTATAAAAGCACAAAACTAAAAGTGACGAGCTAAGCATGTTAAAACATACTTAACGACTTTAGAAAACAGGTTTGGTATCAAAACAAACGGTTTTGATACCCAAAAGTAGTTTGGTTACAAAATACGCAAGAATACGCATTTTGGCCGAAACTACGACTCGTCACGGAGCCTAGATAACGTGGTAATCAGTAGGTATAGTCACTAGGGACTATAACCATCGTGATTACGCTCATGTTATGAAGTTCAAACGAAGTTCGCATTGACCATAAACTGGTCAATGTAGAAAGTCAAACACAGTTTGACTTTAACACTAAAACGCATAAAAAGAACGAAGGAATACTTACAAAGGGTCCAAGAATGGAAGTTTTGAATCCGAATATTCTCAAGTATGAAGTGTTAAACACAACAACTTAGAGAACAAATTCAGATTTCAAAGGTGTGAGGAATGAGTGAAATGGGTGTTGCTATTTATAGGAAATGCAAGACCGTTAGGATCGTTTCTCGAAAACCGTGATTACATCTCATCCGTACATGTGTTGGAACATTAAGGATACTTCAATTGGCCCCCCAACATTAGGAAGTAACATGTGGAAAAGGATTAGGAGTGGGTAACAGCTGTTAACAGCTATTTAAACTAAATCTGCTGATCTGGGGATGCCTTACGGACCGTAAGGGTGAGGGCTTACGGTCCGTAAGCCAGCAACTTTGCAGAATTGACAGTTTTGGTCCCTATTGATGTTTAAGCTCATTTCCGACACTTCTAAGGCCCGCCAAGCCAACTTTAAGGCCCTAAAATGATGCCTAAACATTGTGGACATGAAACATGCTCAAAAATATGCCGGATGTCAGTTCGTTTGATCGTACGATTGCGTTGTTCGGTTAATTACGACGGAAGTCGTAACGGACGCAAAAACGATCTAAATTGCGTGACGAATGGATTTTTATCAAGCCAATAACTAAAACATAATATTTTAATGATTACATAAATTTTTGGATGTCCGGATGTATTCAGAACGTAAGTTATGCGCGAAAATGCAAACTTGTGCGCTTTTTGACCCTTTTAGTCCCTGAATGACCCAAAACTTGATTTTGTCATACCAAAGCCTTCAAAACTTATTTCTAAGTTATGTAAAGGTTATTTAAGGTATGTGAAGCCTATTTCACTATTCCGGAGTGTACGTTGCATTAAACTGGTTATATTTACGCATCAGTGCGCGTATAACCTTCCAGAAAGCGATTTAGAGCCCGAAATCGAACAAGAATTGATATGTGCAAATGATACACATATTTGTACAAATCCCAAGTATGAAATACAATATTTCATTGGATTGGTATTTGTTTGATGGTCGCAGTGACCCAGGTGTCACAGTCTCCCTTACTTTAGGAAATTTCGTCCCGAAATTTATTCGTAGGAGTTTGTCTGTGACTTTGAGTCAAATAACCATCAAAGATATGTAAGGCATAATCTTGTCATTTTCCTCAACGGATATTTTTCAGAAGCGAAAATGAACGAACGGAGTCATTTTCCTCAACGGGTTCTTCGGAAATGGAAAATGAAGGATTTAACTAAACGGATATTCATTTCCCTCAACGGATATTCTTCAGAAGTGAAAATGAACGAACGGAGTCATTTTCCTCAATGGGTTCTTCAGAATAGGAAATGAAGGATTTAAACAAACGGATATTCATTTCCCTCAACGGATATTCTTCAGAACAAAAATGAACAAACGGAGTCATTTTCAACGGTTGCTTCATCAGAGTTGGAAATGAATGATAAACAAACGGGTATTCATTTCCTCAACGGATAATCTTTAGAAACAAAAATGAGCGGACAGAGTCATTTTCAACGGTTGCTTCCTCAGAAACGGAAATGAAGGATTAAACAAACGGATATTCATTTCCCTCGACGGATACTCTTCAGAACGAAAATGAACAAACGGAGTCATTTTCCTCAACGGGTAGTCTTCAGAATTAGAAATGAAGGATAAACGGATATTCATTTCCTCAACGGATATTCTTCAGAAGTGAAAAATGAATAGCTAGTTCATTTTTCCTCAATGGATGCTTCATCAGAAATGGAAATGAATAGGGTTAACTCTAGATACATGATAGAACTTACTGTGATTTCTGTGCACTAAATTCCATAATTATGTATGCTTCCATAATTACGTAATTCCTTGCACAGTCCGCACAGTTTGTTTTGTAATGTTTAGTGGAAGAAAATCAAACCTGATGATGAGGGTGACTAGACTACCATAGGGTCCTTTTAATTAGATCGACAGATGATCTTTTTAATTGGACCACCAAGGAGTCCTTTCAGCTACATCATCACATGATATTCCTAACCAGATTTTCGGATCAATCTGTTTAACTAGACCACTCAAGGGGTCTAATTATGGAGTAGTACTTCATAATCCAAGGGACTTGACTTCAACGTAGAAGTCCATTAAGGATTTTAGGTAGTACCTTTGGGTATCCTACTATGAATCCCTTATACGAAGATATGGAAGAATTCTACAAGGATTTGGATAACATAAATTGGATCACACAAAAACATAAAAGGGAACACATAAGCACTTAATCACATAATTGTTTTCTTGGTTATTAATTACTATTATCTTGTTATTGATTGCTATTAACTTGGCGTCGATTTGAACATGGGTATTCAAGGCATACCAGAAACCCAGTTGATGGACTTCAACGTCCTCAAGCATCTATCTGAGAAGATAGAATGATCTTCCAAAAATTCGATTTTTGATTACAAGAAATCACCATATTCGAATTAAGGTATACAACAATTAAGGACTTACGAAAATATCCTTAGGTACCCCATTAAGGAGTGGGTATTCGTCCAGAGTTGTAACTTGCGTCTTGTACTTCGTTTTCCTTGGAAGAAACGGGTACTTAGGATTTTCGTGGAACACGCAAGAGATCATAAAGTGGAAGAAATTGGGGGTAGTCTGTTCTTCAAGGAATACGGTTCCTTGATTGTCGGTATTGCAGGGGTTATGTTGTTTTATACATGCAACCACATAGACATATTGTAATGTAAATAAAAGATTTATTTATAAACAATATCAGCAACTGTTTCATGGATCTTGACAACAAAAGAAAATAATACATAAGACGTGATTATTTCTAAACAGCGTTGTCTTCCATTCGGTCAGATGTTCATCCCTGCGCTGGATTCGCATTAGCAAGCTTTGGGCAGTTTCTTTGGAAATGGCCCATCTCGCCACAGCTGAAGCAAGAACCTGGTGGAAAACGACCATGAGCAGGATTGTTGTTAACTTGATTTGGTGTAGCTGCTGTTGGGCAAACCCTCGCTGTGTGACCTACAAGTCCACAAACTTGGCATGTGCGGCACTTCACACCAGCATGATGATGTAGGCTACATTGATTGCACAAGGGTGCAGTTCCGTTGTAGGGCTTCCGAGCAGGGGATTGAGCTGGTTGGTTGGGGACAACTTGATCATTGTGAGCGACCACGGCGAAGTTCTGAGAAGCCTTTCGCTTCTTTGACTTCTTAGGAGATCCAGTCTGTTCATCCATGGTCTTTGATTCCTCGATTGGCTTCTTGTCACCCTTTCAAAAAAGTTTACCTTTCCTGATCTGAGATTCAGTCAAGGTTGCAGATAGCTCAATGGCCTGTCTAACTGTAGTAGGGTTGCTACCAGTCACAATGTCTTGTATTGAGTCAGGGAGGCCATCAATGTACTTTTCGATTGCCTTATCCAAAGGCGTGACCATGTTTGGGCATAACAGACTTAACTCCTCATAACGGTCCGTGTAGGCCCGATGCTCACCGCTATCTTGCTTAAGATCATCAAATTCCCTTTCTAGAGCCCTTAGCTCATGACGAGGATAGAATTCCTTCATCATAAGAGCCCTAAGCTCGGCCCAAGTCTGTGCTAAAGCAACCTCAGCACCACGGTCTCTCATCACCCCGTTCCACCATGTAAGAGCCCTCTTCAGAAACACATTGGAAGCAAACTCGACCTTGCGATTATCAGGACATTGAACGTGACGAAATGTATTCTCAGTGCTCTCGAACCATTGTAGGAGCCCAGTTGCTCCTTCAGAACCACTAAACTTGAGTGGCTTAGCCGAATTGAAACTCTTGAAATTGCATGGAGCGTTATTGTTGTTGTTGGCTTGGTTCAGTTGAGCAATAAGATTTGGAAAAGCAGCAGCCATTTGCTGTGCGATGATTTCTGCCAGTTCGGCATTCGCTATCTGATTGTCGCGTCGAGGAGGCATTCTAAAAAGGGGAATATAAGAGAGAAAACAAATGAAATGGCTAAGAATAGGATGTTATAACTACCAATCGAAATCATGGGTGATGGTCATTTGTTTGAACCACGAAGCAAACAAACGACACACAAAGGCTGAATCAAAGCAAGTAGGTCCTCATAATGTATCGCGAAGACATGCTCGCCTATAAGTGGACACTCACCCCAAGAGTTCCCAGGTAAGAGTGACTGGTCCGATTATGTGGATTTGTACGAACACTCTAGCCTTAGACAGAAAACCCAGGGTACAGGCATTCACTCTTCCAGTTTGCACGTGTTCACACTATTTAGGAACCAAAAACTTTTGACGAGATTTTGAAAACCCAAAGGGGTTCAAAACCTTGTAACAGAGGGTTCAAAACCTAGTAATCGATCATCCAAGAACAGATGATTAATTTTCAAAGCGGATTCGGAATTGATGTTCCCGTTGTGGTTATCACCTAAGGATAGGTGAAGTGCATGTTTTAAGATCTAAACACAAGATAACTTGTGTTAGGGTCCTAGAAAGGTTATAGTCTAGGTCAAAGCATTACTAATAACCAAATTCCCTATAACCATTGGCTCTGATACCAATTTTTCTGTCACACCCCGACCACGCAGAACAACAAAACGTGGCGGAAACGTCGGGGAGTGTTGTAACAGAATTAATTGTTTCATAACCATGGCAATTAAGGTTATATTTTTATTTATCAAACAAGAGGGTTACATTGTCTTAAACAAGAAACAAAGGGTACATAACATAAATTAACTAGTTCTTGCTTCGTTTTAAGTCACTAAGGCACAGGTCCGCCTAAGTGTGTCTCGATCATCTTATGCAACAGCTCCTGAAAACACATGTGAAAATAGGTACGTTAGCATAAAAATGCCTGTGAGATACATAGGTTTTATGAAAATAGAATTCATGACTTGTGTTTAAAGAAACTGTTTAAAAAGTAGCCATGAATCTTGTTGAGTGATTCCTTTCATAAATCATTTGAAAAGTGATAAATAAATCAAATGATATATATATGTATAAAAGAATAATGCATGGTTAAATGAGTAACCATGTGAAATGAGTTTGTATAAGTTAAGTTATTTGTAAAACGATGTTTATGTGAAAATTGTATTGTAGATGTAATATGTCTAAACTGAAATGGTTTAAATAACGCTACGATATGTAACACCATAAAAGCACTTATATATAGGAAGTACCAGCGGCGTATCCACCATGATTTTATCGTATTACACGTCGCCTCGTTACTTAAATCATTTACCCAAACAACCACCAAAATGTAAAGTTTAACAATTGTAGAGATGTTTATGTATGGTCAAATACGGTTCACACGGTTCAATAGTTATAAACGGTTCACAAAGCCTACATACTACAATGAAACCTATACCGGAGGATCGGATAGAATGAGGGCTCGTAAACCAAATGAGTATGGGAACTCATGTAATATGGTTTAACAAAGCCTACATACTACAATGAAACCTAACCTAAGTGCTTACGACCCATTACGACCCGTTTAGGTAGCCTATGCTACTTTAACGCGTCGTTTGCGTAAAACGTTCGGAATGCCTAACTAGTCCTATGATAAGTAAAATATGCCTTAACATGTTTAATATTGTTGTCAAATCAGTTTAGATACCAAAAGTTATGTTACATATGCTTATAATGAATTTTGGCGTAAAAAGGGCATTTTGGTAATTTACCTAAGGCATATAAACTACCTATCATACAACTACTTAAACGAAGCGACCATAAGGTATAACCTCGGAAGGTTATTCCCTATATACTATGGTCACCTAATGTGTTTGGTCGGATCCTAATGATCGACCAAACGGGTCGGGTTCGAAAGTGTAAGCGATTGTTTAGATCGCTTACCTTTACGACCCTATAAAAGCACAAAACTAAAAGTGACGAGCTAAGCATGTTAAAACATACTTAACGACTTTAGAAAACAGGTTTGGTATCAAAACAAACGGTTTTGATACCCAAAAGTAGTTTGGTTACAAAATACGCAAGAATACGCATTTTGGCCGAAACTACGACTCGTCACGGAGCCTAGATAACGTGGTAATCAGTAGGTATAGTCACTAGGGACTATAACCATCGTGATTACGCTCACGTTATGAAGTTGAAATGAACTTCGCATTGACCATATACTGGTCAATGCAGAAAGTCAAACACAGTTTGACTTTAATGCTAAAACGCATAAAAAGAACGAAGGAATACTTACAAAGGGTCCAAGAATGGAAGTTTTGAATCCGAATATTCTCAGGTATGAAGTGTTAAACACAACAACTTAGAGAACAAATTCAGATTTCAAAGGTGTGAGGAATGAGTGAAATGGGTGTTGCTATTTATAGGAAATGCAAGACCGTTAGGATCGTTTCTCGAAAACCGTGATTACATCTCATCCGTACATGTGTTGGAACATTAAGGATACTTCAATTGGCCCCCCAACATCAGGAAGTAACATGTGGAAAAGGATTAGGAGTGGGTAACAGCTGTTAACAGCTGTTTAAACTGAATCTGCTGATCTGGGGATGCCTTACGGACCGTAAGGGTGAGGGCTTACGGTCCGTAAGCCAGCAACTTTGCAGAATTGACAGTTTTGGTCCCTGTTGATGTTTAAGCTCATTTCCGAAACTTCTAAGGCCCGTCAAGCCAACTTTAAGGCCCTAAAATGATGCCTAAACATTGTGGACATGAAACATGCTCAAAAATATGTCGGATGTCAGTTCGTTTGATCTTACGATTGCATTGTTCGGTTAATTACGACGGAAGTCGTAACGGACGCAAAAACGATCTAAATTGCGTGACGAATGGATTTTTATCAAGCCAATTACTAAAACATAATATTTTAATGATTACATAAATTTTTGGATGTCCGGATGTATTCAGAACGTAAGTTATGCGCGAAAATGCAAACTTGTGCACTTTTTGACGCTTTTTGTCCCTGAATGACCCAAAACTTGATTTTGTCATACCAAAGCCTTCAAAACTTATTTCTAAGTTATGTAAAGGTTATTTAAGGCATGTGAAGCCTATTTCACTATTCCGGAGTGTTCGTTGCATTAAACTGGTTATATTTACGCATCAGTGCGCGTATAACCTTCCAGAAAGCGATTTACAGCCCGAAATCGAACAAGAATTGAGATGTGCAAATGATACACATATTTGTACAAATCCCAAGTATGAAATACAATATTTCAATGGTTTGGTATTTGTTTGATGGTCGCAGTGACCCAGGTGTCACACTAACACTTGGCAAAAGAAAATCAAGTAGAATATTGCAAAATCTTGGCAAAATTTTTGGTGGGGGCCACCCCATATAATCGTAAGTTGAGAAGGGGGGGGGGGTTAAATGTAATATTTGATGGTAAATTAGATAAAAACAGGTGTTTAACTGGGTACCGGGTATTTTATCTAGCGTTTAAATCCCGGTTTATGGCGTTCTAAATTATTTTTATTATTCTATAAAAATAAACTCGCCAAAATATTACTGAAATAAATTTCAGTTGCCGAGATTGGCTGCGTTGTCTGCGTTTTGCAGTAGAAGCACTGTGTTGTGCAGAAACACGCGGTACGCGCTTAAACTTGAAAAATAACGTTTTTAAGCGTTTTAATTTATTTTTCAACACGAACCTGATTAAAAGTAAAAAAAATTTCATAACATAATATTTTTGTGATTTAAATATTATCCGGGCAGTCACCAACGTTCGTTTCGCAGTTTTGTCGTAAATAGTTCTTTAGTTCAAATAAACATGTTTTTGCCATACCGAATCCTTCGAAACTTATTTCTAAGTTATGTAAAGGATATTTAGGGTATGTTTGGCTTACGTCACAGTTCTGAAGTGTACGTCGCGTTAAACTGATTGCGTTTATGCACCAGTTTGCGTATAACCTTCCAGAAAGCAATTTAAAGCTTGAAATCGGAATCGAATCAAATGGTAAAATTATTAAACACAATTACACACATAATAACACCAAAGCACATTGTTTTATTGATAACCAACATTGTTTTACATTATATGATGATTACAGAACATAGTTGTCCCAGTCTCCCCTACTTTAGGAAATTTCGTCCCGAAATTTTAACTAGAGAAAACTTGTGAAAACAATTGCGGATATTTCGTCTTCATCTAGTCCTCACGTTCCTAAGTAAATTCAGGGCCACGTTTGGATTCCCAGTGAACTTTGACCAATCGAATCCGTTTGTTCTTCATCGATTTGAATCTCGTCGAGAGGAATGTGAAGATCAGCATCAGCTAAACACTTTCACAGATTGGACACGTGAAAAGTCGGATGAATATTTCCAAGCTCTGGAGGTAGTTCTAGTCGATAGGCAACCTTACCAATTCTTTCAACAATCTTAAATGGTCCAACATATAGTGGTGCAAGTTTTCCTTTCTTTTCAAATCTCACCACTCCCTTCCAAGGTGACACCTTGAGTAGGACACGGTCTCCGATTTGAAATTCTAAGGGCTTGCGTCGCAAATCCGCATAACTCTTTTGACGGCTTCTAGCTGTCACAAGATTATCGCGAATTTTCTTGATTTTGTCTGTTGTTTCTAGAATGAGCTCAGGTCCAGTAAGCTGAGCTTCACCGATCTCATTCCAACATACAGGTGAACGACATTTTCGACCGTAGAGAGCTTCGAATGGTGCCATATTAATACTAGCATGATAACTGTTGTTGTAAGAGAACTCGATCAATGGAAGATGAGAATCCCAATTACCACCAAAGTCTATCACACATGCCCTAAGCATATCCTCCAAAGTTTGAATCATTCTCTCAGATTGTCCATCTGTTTGGGGATGATAAGCAGTGCTTAGATTTAGTTGGGTTCTCAAAGCAGATTGCATGGTCTTCCAAAAATGAGATGAAAACCGAGCATCACGATCAGAAATGATATCCAAAGGAACACCATGCCGTGATACAATCTCATCAACATAAATCTTTGCAAGTTTATCAGCAGATAGATCCTCGCGAATAGGTATAAAATGAGCTAATTTCGTTAATCGATCGATAACAACCCAAATAGCATCGTGACCTTTAGATGTACGCGGTAACTTAGTGATGAGATCCATTGCAATGTTTTCCCACTTCCAAACCGGTATCTCTGGTTGTACAAGCAAACCAGAAGGTCGTTGATGTTCAGCCTTGACTTTGAGACAAGTTAGGCATTTCGATACATACAAGGCAACATCCTTCTTCATACCAGGCCACCAGAACTGAGTACGAAGATCCTTGTACATTTTATCAGCACCAGGATGGATAGAATATCGAGACTTGTGAGATTCGTCCATTACCAAGGTGCGAAGGTCGTCTTATTTCGGAATCCACAAACGATCCTTGAAATATAGCAACCCATCGTCCTTCGTTTCAAGTTTAAGTTCGAGTTGAAGCGGTAGCTTATATTTCAATAAGCCTTTGATCACACAAGATCGTTGAGCTTGAAGGACACGAGATTGAATATCAGATAGAGTTCGAACAAAATGAGGCTTGACTCATTCCTTTCGACTAAGCGCATCGGCTACGACATTCGCCTTACCAGGATGGTAGCGGATCTCGTAATCATAATCGTTTAAGAGTTCAACCCAACCTCGTTGCCTCATGTTCAGCTCCTTCTAATTGAGAATATGCTGGAGACTTTTGTGGTTTGTGAAAACCACACACTTCGTTCCATAGAGGTAGTATCTCCAGATTTTAAGTGCGAAAACCACAGCTCCTAATTCAAGATCATGAGTCGTATAGTTCTTCTCGTGAATTTTCAGCTGTCTAGACGCATAAGCTATGACTTTACCTCGTTGCATAAGAACGCAACCAAGTCCTAGATTCGACGCGTCACAATAGACAACAAAATCATCGTTTCCCTCAGGTAGAGATAAAACAGGAGCATCACAGAGCTTCCGTTTCAGCGTTTGGAACGCTTCTTCTTGCTTAGGTCCCCACTCAAAAGGCTTATTTTTTTAGTCAAAGCAGTGATTGGAACCGCGATCTTTGAGAAATTAGAAATGAATCGACGATAATAACCAGCAAGACCAAGAAATGATCGAATCTCTGTAGGTGTCGTCGGTGTATTCCAATCCTTAATAGCTGCTGTTTTGCAAGGATCCACATGAATACCCTGCTCGTTGACAATATCTCCCAAAAACTGAACTTCTTTAAGCCAAAATTCACACTTGGAGAATTTAGCAAAAAGTTGTTCCTTCTTCAGGAGTTCCAATGTCAAACGAAGGTGTTGCTCGTGATCGGCTCGAGACTTCGAATAAATGAGAATATCGTCGATGAACACAATGATGAACTTATCTAAATAAGGTTTACAAACCCTGTTCATTAAGTCCATGAAGATAGCTGGGGCATTTGTCAAACCAAAAGGCATGACAGTGAACTCGTAATGCCCATATCTTGTACGAAAAGCAGTTTTGGGAATGTCTTCTTCGAGTACACGAAGTTGATGATACCCAGATCGCAGATCGATCTTGGAAAAGCATGAAGCTCCTTGCAGCTGGTCGAAGAGATCATCAATTCTAGGTAGGGGATATCGATTCTTGATGGTAAGCTTATTAAGCTCACGATAATCGATACACATTCGAAAAGATCCATCTTTCTTTTTTCACAAAGAGGACAAGAGCTCCCCAAGGAGAAAAGCTTGGACGGATGAATCCTTTATCAGACAACTCTTGAAGCTGTTGCATCTCCGAAGGTGCAAGACGATAAGGTGCCTTCGCAATCGGGTTGGCATTGGGTACAAGGTCAATATGAAACTCGACTTGACGAACTGGAGGCAAACCAGGCAGTTCATCGGGAAACACCTCTGGATAATCCTGAACAATCGGAATATCCTGAATACTCTTACTCTTGCCTTTCTCCTCGGTGACATGTGCCAGGAAAGTAACATATCCTTTTCGCAAATAACTTTGGGCCTTCATACACGACATAAGCTTCAAATCACCAGATGGCTTCTCGCCACGAACTTCCAGAACATCGCCATACGGAAGAGGAATACGAACAATCTTATCGAAACAAAAATCACCTCAGCATGATGTTTGGTTAACCAATCCATCCCCACGATAATATCGAAACTCCCAAGTTGAGCGGCGTGAGGTCAATGGGAAAAAGATGGTTATCAAGGTTTAACTGACAATCACGAAAAATAGAATCGAGAACAAGAGGTTTACCAGTAGCAACTTCGACAGATAAGGGTTTCCTCAGTTTAGTTCTAGGTATCGCAAACAAAGGTTCGAAAGATAATGAAACAAAACTTCTATCGGCACCAGAATAAAAAAGAATAGATGCAGGTCGATTGTTAACAAGAAACGTACCATTAACCACCTCGTTGTCAGCCCTTGCTTCGTTAGCATTCAGATTGTACGCTTTCCCATGAGCGGGATTCACATTTGCGTTGACATTCGCATTCGGGTTCGCATTAGCATTCGCGTTTGCATTCACTAGCCTCGGACAATTGTTGCGGAAGTGACCAAACTCTCCACAATTGAAACATGAACCCGGTGGGAATCTAGCAGCATTCCCCTGAACTGGAGCTTGATTCTGAACAATCTGATTCTGACCCAAACGACAGCTGTTGGCCAGATGCCCAAACTTACCACATGTTGTGCATTGCCTACAAGCTTGTTGTGCAACATGATGACCATTGCAACGAGCACAATGAGGTGCGGTACCAGCATACGCTTTCTTCGCAGGCGGTTGAGCTGGTGGGTTCTGAGGGTTCTGAGCAGTAACTGCAAAGTTCTAAGCACCCTTTCGCTTTCTCGACTTCTTCGACGACTCACCTTTCTTACCCTTACCCTTTTCCTTGATAGAATCGGTCGACTTCTTCTTATTACCCTTGCAGGTAAGTTTACCCTTCCTGACTTGTGACTCAGTCAGGGTAGCAGATAACTCGATCGCTTGACGAACAGTAGTAGGATTAACGCCAGTCACAATATCCTGTATGGAATCGGGTAAACCATCGATATACCTCTCTATCGCTTTCTCCAACGGGGTAACCATAGTAGGACACAAAAGACTGAGTTCCTCAAATCGATCCGTATACGCACGGTGTTCTCCCCCATCTTGTTTTAGATCATCAAACTCTCGTTCCAAGGCTCGAATTTCGTGACGGGGACAGAACTCTCTCATTATGAGAGCTCGAAGCTCTTCCCATGTTTGTACCAAGACCACTTAGGGCTGTAAACGAGCCGAGTCGAGCCGAGCTAGACCCAGCTCGAGCTCGGCTCGAACTCGATTCGAGCTGACTCGGCTCGAGCTCGAATTTCAAATCGAGCTGAGATTTGAGGCTCGAGCTCGACTCGATTAGAATTCGAGCTAGCTCGGCTCGGCTCGATCTAGCTCGAACTAACAAAGAACCGTAAAATTTACTACTTAAAAAGCCCTTAAAATGAATTTCTTCAAAGACTAAGGGCCACAATTGCCATTTAATTTAACCGTATGGCTAAATATGCAAGTATAAATAGTTAATTCACTTAGTCCATTGTCTTTACCTTCTTTTATAGGGGAGATACTCCCTTAGTTTTTGTTTTCTAAGCGATGTGGGACAACAAAAATGAAGGATGTAAACATTATTGAGCCAGCTCACGAGCTCACGAGCCGAGCCAGGCCAAGCTCGAGCTCGGCTCGTTTACAAACCGGGCCGAGCCGAGCTGGCTCATTTACAACCAAGCCAATTTCGAGCTGAGCTTTCTTCGAGCTTTTTTCGAGCGAGTTTCGAGCGAGCTGCGAGCCACGAGTTTTTTGAACACCCCTAACGCCACTTCGGCACCCCTGTCGCACATCACTCAGTTCCACCACGTAAGAGCACGCACACACTTGAAGCAAATTCAACCTTACGCCCATTCGGACATTGCACATGTCTGAATGTGCTTTCGATACTTTCGAACCATTGAAGGAGCGCAGTTGCTCCTTGCGACCCAGAAAACTTTAGCGGCTTAGCAGAATTGAAATTCTTGAAATTACATTGTGCATTGTTATTATTATTTTTGTTGTATAGCTCGTGGATTTGGGTCACCACGCCTGGAAGCACAGCAGCCATTTGCTGAGAGACAAGGGCTGCGACTTCTTCAGCAGTAAAAGATTGTGCATCACGTCGAGGAGGCATTGTCTAACAAGGAAATATGAGAAACGAGTGAGGTCGACAATTAGGAAATACAAAAGAGGTATTGAAAATATCGACGAAACATAAGGAAGGCGATCATTTGTTCGTTACCTCAAACAAACAAACGACACGCAGTGACTAATCAAAGTAATGAATCAAAATAATGTATCGCGAAGACATGCTCGCCTATAAGTGAACACTCACCCCAAGAGTTCCCCGGTAAGTGTAGGACTCTGTATGCCCAAGACACATATTAAATTGATGTGGCTAGTACGTTATGATCCAAGTCGAGTCATACCCAATAACAAGCTAGACAAACACTTATATTATTTATTTGTGATATGATCAAACAAATAAATATTAACACTTACAATATTTAGAAATTGGTTTTCTAAATAATTACACTTGAGAAACCAATAAATTATGTGGATAATTTATTTTGAGAGAATATTTTATTTTGTTATTTAATAGGTTAAATGACATTATAAAAGATTAAATAAAGTCTTGCAAACATAGTGTTATATTTTATAAAAGTTATAAAATTAAACAAGACTTTATTTGTTATAAAAAAAAATTGGAATTTTTTTTAAAACCCCTTAGGGCCGTCCACTATGGGGTCTTCCCAAGACCCATGTTGGTCCAATCCTATGACATGCAATTTTGCATGTGTAAGAGATTTTGATTGGGTCTTGGTTTTGATGATATTCTCTCTAGTATTTTAAATAAAATGGATGACCAAAAATGAAGAAGAAGACTAGTTCTTATGCTCATAATTTTCGGCCATAAGAGGGTTCTTTCAAGTGTTCAATTTTTGATCTTCAAGTGTTAAATCCTAGCTAAACTTGTGGTGTTTGTTGGAAGCTTGGGGTATACAAGCTTGAGGTCTTCTACTCTTGAAGACAACCATTTCAAGAAGCATCATCCGTTTCATAATCCTTGCAATTCAAGAAGGTAGTTTCCTAAACATCCTATGGTTGTGTTTGATAGTATACATCTCATATATGGATCCGGGTTTTGGGATTTTGCATATAAATGGGTTTATATCTTATAAAAGTAACATGTTTTAAACTTATTTTCCGCTGCGTTTTTATTTCATATGGATGAAATTACTTTGATAAACATGTTAAAATCCCATCAGTAAGAGTGACTGGTCCGATTATGTGGATTTGTACGAACACTCTAGCCTTAGACAGAAAACTCAGGGTACAGGCATTCACTCTTCCAGTTTGCATGTGTTCACATTATTTAGACCCAAACTTTGACGAGATTTTGAAAACTCAGAAGGCACTAAGCCAAAAATGAATCAAACTGGAAGGGTTCAAAACCTTACAACAGAGGGTTCAAAACCTAGTAATCAATCATCCTAGAACGGATGATTAATTTTCGAAGCAGATCCGGATTTTGTGTCCTCGTTGTGGTTATCACCTAAGGGTAGGTGACGGTTTTTTTTTTTTTTTAAATCTAAACGCAAATCATCTTGCATTGGGGTCCTAGAAAGTTATAGTCTAGGTCAAAATATTACTAATAACCTAATTCCCTATAACCATTGGCTCTGATACCAACTTCTTAAATTTTGTAGATGGCCGCTAACAATGCAAACCCGATTAACCAAACCGTCCGAAACCTGTCACTAAGAACCATCCTTGAAAAGGATCGTCTCAACCATAACAACTTCATGGATTGGTTTCGAAACTTGAGAATCGTTCTCAAGCAAGAGAAAATATCATATGTGTTGGACGATCCTATTCCCGATGAACCTAACGTGGAAGATGTGGAAGCCTACAACGATTGGGTTAAGTATACCGAGGACTCCATGCAAGCCTCATGCCTCATGTTGGGAACTATGATTCCCGAAATTCAAAAGGATTTTGAACACCACGGGGCATACGACATGATTACCCAGTTAAAGTTAATGTTCTTACAACAAGCAAGGGTAGAACGCTTCGAAACTGTTCGGGCGCTTCATGCATGTCGAATGGAGGAAACCCAATCGGTATCATCTTATGTTCTCAAGATGAAAAGCCACATTGATCGCCTCGAACGGCTAAATTGTCCCGTCTCTAAAGAGTTGACTACGGATTTGATCCTCAACTCTTTAACAAAGAAATTTGAGAGTTTTGTAATGAATTACAACATGAATGGATGGGACAAGAGCATTGGTGAACTTCATGCAATGCTCAAGACGGCCGAAGCAAGTATGGGCAAAAAGGCTTTACCCGTCCTAGCGATCAATAAAGGAGGCAACAAGAAGAGGCCCCACCCCGACTCTAAAGCAACCTATGCTAAAAGAAAGGGACACGTCAAAGGAAAAGGGAAGGGAAAAGCTAAAGCAGAACCCACCAAACCGAAGGAGAAGAAGCAAAAGGTTGCTAGAAATGACCCATGTTTTGAATGTGGTGAGATAGGACATTGGAAGAGAAATTGTCCAACCTATCTCAAGGAGTTGAAAAACAAGAGGGATGCAGGGCAAACCTCAGGTACTATCTTTATGATACATGTTGAGCTTAATGTTATTTCTTCTAACACATGGGTACTAGATACCGGATGTGGAACTCATATTTGCAATTCGTTGCAGGGGTTCAGAAGAAGTAAACATTACAAGAAGGGAGACAGTAGTCTCTTTATGGGCAACGGAGCAAAAGTTGAAGTCGAAGCTCAAGGAGACTACGTTTTAAAGTTTCCAAGTGGTTTGGAAGTGATTTTGAAGAATGTTTTGTATGCTCCTAGTTTGACTAGGAACATAATTTCAGTTTCCCTTTTAAGACAATGTGGTTTTAAATTTGATTTTGTTAACCAAGACATTTATGTTTCTATGAATGATGTGTTTTATTTTAAAGCTATGTCTTTAAATGGTATTTATGAATTAGATCATGATAACGCATCATATGATAGCTCAATGTACCAAGTAACCAACAAGAAACTCAAAATGGATTTGGGTGATTCCTATCTTTGGCATTGTCGCCTTGGACATATAAGCAAGAATCGCATGCATACACTTCAGAAAAATGGTCTTCTGAATACAAATGAAGATAATTCATTTGATGTATGCGAATCTTGTTTACAAGGCAAAATGACCAAGACACCCTTTAGTGGAACTTTTGAAAGGGTAAAAGACTTACTAGGCATCATACATTCAGATGTATGTGGTCCTTTTAAGCCGATGACTAGGAATGGTGAAAGATACTTCATTACCTTTACCGACGACTATAGTCGTTAAGGATAGGTGTACTTACTAAGACACAAGGATGAAGCATTTGAAATGTTCAAAGACTTCAAAAGTGAAGTAGAAAATCAACTCAAGAAAACAATTAAAATCCTTCGTACCGATAGAGGAGGTGAATACCTAAGTGGTGCTTTTCAAGATCATCTTAGAAGTTGTGGAATCATTTCACAACTTACTCCACCTGGAACACCACAACACAATGGTGTGTCCGAAAGGAGAAATCGAACTCTATTAGATATGGTTCGATCTATGATGGCTAGAAGCACATTACCTCTATCATTTTGGGGTTACGCTTTGCTCTCCGCAGTCCGTATACTAAATATGGCCCCAACCAAGAAAGTAGAAAGGACACCTTTTGAAATATGGCATGGAAACCCTCCATCATTATCATTCTTAAGGGTTTGGGGTTGTGAAGCTTATGTTAAGCAATACACTCCAAATAAATTGGAAGTCCGATCTACTAAGTGTATCTTTGTAGGATATCCTAAAGATGATATAGGATATTATTTCTACGATCCAACCGAGCAAAAGGTATTTGTTGCTCGTAAGGGTAAGTTCTTAGAAGCTAAATTCCTTATGGAAGGAACTAGTAGTAGAACAGTGGAACTTGAAGAGGATCAAGAACCACAAGACGATACACGTTTGGTTGATACTAGCACTCAACAAGAGGTTGTTGAAAACGATCAAGAGGTTGATCAGAACACACAAAATGTTCACAGATCTGGTAGAATTAGTAATCCACCTGAAAGATATGGATTTTTCATGGATGGATGCTACGTGGTAGATTCAGATGAACCAACCACATACCATGATGCAATGTCAAAATCCGATTGTGACAAATGGCTTGAAGCCATGAACATAGAGATGCAATCCATGTATGACAACCAAGTTTGGGAATTGGTTGTGCCACCACTCAACTCCAAAGTAGTTGGAAGTAAGTGGGTTTTCAAGAAGAAAACGGATATGCATGGTAACTTGGATACTTATAAAGCAAGACTTGTAGCAAAAGGTTTCACTCAAACTCAAGGGATTGATTATGATGAGACCTTCTCGCCTGTGGCGATGCTAAAGTCAATCAGGATATTATTTGCCATAGCTGCATATTATGACTATGAGATCTGGCAATTGGATGTCAAAACGGCTTTTCTTAATGGATATCTTGATGAAGATGTCTATATGGTTCAGCCTGAAGGTTTTGTCGATCCAAAACATCCTGACAAAGTATGCAAGTTAAAGAAATCAATCTATGGATTGAAACAAGCATCTAGAAGTTGGAATCATCGTTTTGATGAAGAAATTAAGAATTTTGGATTCATCAAGAACGGTGATGAAGCTTGTGTGTATAAGAAAGCTAGTGGGAGCATCATCACTTTCTTAGTACTGTATGTCGATGACATTCTACTATTTGGGAATGACATTCCAACCATGGAAGGTGTAAAAGCTTCGCTTGGAAGTTGTTTTTCCATTAAGGATCTTGGTGAAGTCGCCTACATTCTGGGAATAAAGGTCTATAGGGATAGATCAAGGCGCTTGATAGGTTTAAACCAAAGTGCATACATTGACAAAGTCTTGAATAGGTTCCAAATGGAGAACTCTAAGAGAGGTTTTGTACCTATTCAAAAGGGGACAATATTGAACACATCTCAATGTCCAAGCTCAAAGGACGAGCAAGAGAAAATGAAAAGAATCCCATATGCGTCAGCTATAGGATCCATCATGTATGCAATGATATGCACCAGACCGGACGTTTCATGCGCCTTGAGCATGACGAGTAGATACCAGCAGAATCCAGGTAACAGTCATTGGATGGCTGTTAAAAGCATATTGAAATATCTTAGGAGGACTAAGGATATGTTCTTAATATATGGATCTGGTGAGGAGGAGCTCGTTGTAAAGGGTTACACGGACGCGAGTTTCCAAACCGATCGAAGTGATTCTCGATCGCAATCGGGGTATGTCTTCATTTTAAATGGTGGAGCAGTCTCTTGGAAGAGCTCAAAACAAGACGTGGTAGCATTGTCCACTACAGAATCAGAATACATCGCCGCTTCATTGGCAGCCCAGGAAGCTGCATGGCTGAAGAAATTTATAGCCGACCTAGGGGTGGTCCCTACCATTCAAGACCCCCTAGAGATCTTTTGTGACAACGAGGGTGCGATTGCTCAAATCAAGGAACCTCGTGCGCACCAAAAGACTAGACATATCGAGCGAAGATTCAACTACATAAGGGATGAAGTTGAAAAGGGAAAGATATGTATCCGCCAAGTTCACACAGATCAAAACATTGCGGATCCACTCACGAAGCTCCTTGACAGGGGAAAACATGAGGGTCATACATGTTCCTTAGGACTTTGATATTCTAGTGATTGGATTTGATCTAATTTTGTATTTGGATATTGAAACAATTATTAATTTAACTCTTTTATAGTTATGTTTCATATTAGCATGTTTAAATCCGTGAATAAGTTAATTATTCTAAATGTACGTAGTCGATCATAATTGTGGGAACAAATATGAATGTAAGACTATTATGAACTTGGATTGGTGGATATTCATTTAGAATGAATATAGAGCAAAGTGTTGCTGCCAAAGTTCATAGATATTTGTGGGATACAAATATTGGACTGGCTCGCTCTCAAATATTAATGCATGGAATCATTTGTGATTGATCATAAGTAAATTTTGAGTAAAGGCGAATATCATAGTATCCTCTGACCTGAGATACATATTGGGTCTTGATATTCACCAAATATTATACCTTGACTTTTTCTTCGCTGTTAGTAATATGACAGTACATAAGGCTAAGCTCAGGTGTGGTACAAGGTGATTGTGAGAGACGTATGTAGTCAAGATGGGATTTGTTCCTCTTATTCGTTGAGAGTAAGATGTCTAAGGCCTGATAAAGTTAAATCAACTGAGAGTGATCACTCTATGTCTCTGGATTTAACATGACATCTGTAACGAAAGGATAAATGATAAATTCACCTAAATCATGTTCAAGTAAGGGACTTGAAAGGGATGATGTTATTGAATGGCAAATATAGTCATACGTATTGGGGGTAGTAAACCGTAGTTAGGCGTCATTTACTACTTGCATCAATCTTCTATGTATCTTGTGCAAGTGGGAGATTGTAGGACTCTGTATGCCCAAGACACATATTAAATTGATGTGGCTAGTACGTTATGATCCAAGTCGAGTCATACCCAATAACAAGCTAGACAAACACTTATATTATTTATTTGTGATATGATCAAACAAATAAATATTAACACTTACAATATTTAGAAATTGGTTTTCTAAATAATTACACTTGAGAAACCAATAAATTATGTGGATAATTTATTTTGAGAGAATATTTTATTTTGTTATTTAATAGGTTAAATGACATTATAAAAGATTAAATAAAGTCTTGCAAACATAGTGTTATATTTTATAAAAGTTATAAAATTAAACAAGACTTTATTTGTTATAAAAAAAAATTGGAATTTTTTTTTAAAACCCCTTAGGGCCGTCCACTATGGGGTCTTCCCAAGACCCATGTTGGTCCAATCCTATGACATGCAATTTTGCATGTGTAAGATTTTGATTGGGTCTTGGTTTTGATGATATTCTCTCTAGTATTTTAAATAAAATGGATGACCAAAAATGAAGAAGAAGACTAGTTCTTATGCTCATAATTTTCGGCCATAAGAGGGTTCTTTCAAGTGTTCAATTTTTGATCTTCAAGTGTTAAATCCTAGCTAAACTTGTGGTGTTTGTTGGAAGCTTGGGGTATACAAGCTTGAGGTCTTCTACTCTTGAAGACAACCATTTCAAGAAGCATCATCCGTTTCATAATCCTTGCACTTCAAGAAGGTAGTTTCCTAAACATCCTATGGTTGTGTTTGATAGTATACATCTCATATATGGATCCGGGTTTTGGGATTTTGCATATAAATGGGTTTATATCTTATAAAAGTAACATGTTTTAAACTTATTTTCCGCTGCGTTTTTATTTCATATGGATGAAATTACTTTGATAAACATGTTAAAATCCCATCAGTAAGAGTGACTGGTCCGATTATGTGGATTTGTACGAACACTCTAGCCTTAGACAGAAAACTCAGGGTACAGGCATTCACTCTTCCAGTTTGCATGTGTTCACATTATTTAGACCCAAACTTTGACGAGATTTTGAAAACTCAGAAGGCACTAAGCCAAAAATGAATCAAACTGGAAGGGTTCAAAACCTTACAACAGAGGGTTCAAAACCTAGTAATCAATCATCCTAGAACGGATGATTAATTTTCGAAGCAGATCCGGATTTTGTGTCCTCGTTGTGGTTATCACCTAAGGGTAGGTGACGGTTTTTTTTTTTTAAATCTAAACGCAAATCATCTTGCGTTGGGGTCCTAGAAAGTTATAGTCTAGGTCAAAATATTACTAATAACCTAATTCCCTATAACCATTGGCTCTGATACCAACTTCTTCTGTCACACCCAGACCACGTAAAACAACAAATCGTGGTTGAAACGTCGGGGAGTGTTGTAACAGAATTATTGTTTCAAACCATGGATACAAAGAGTTTCGTTTTATTGAATATTAAACATTGTCTTAAAGTTAAACAAGCAAGTCAAACATGGTCTATCATCGTTATTAAATCACTAAGGCCTCGTCCAGTCCTAAGTGAGCATGCATCCTATTCGCAATCAACATTAAGCAACATCACCTGAAACATATGTAAAAACAAAGTCAGCAAAGAAATGCTGGCGAGCACATAGTTTTTGTGTGAGTGTCAGATTCATGGCTCGTTGAAATATCTCGTACAACTTTGTTAATTGATATTTGAAACCTGGTTTTGTAAAATGTTTGTATTGTAAAATGAATAACCAAGTCAAAACAGATTGGTCATAATTTGTAACCCTCGATGCCATGAATCTTAACCCAAAACATTTGTTTATGTAAACCAAATCATAAATCGTTCTCGTAATAAAACTCATATGGTTTATATAGTTTCGTAAACATCGTTGTGTGACATCGTTTAACTCGTTCTCGTTATAGATCATTGTTCATTTGTTTAAATCGTTCATAATCGTTCAAAATCATTCGCGTATAAATCGTTCTCGTACAAATCGTTCTCGTTTTAATTGTGAAAACTACTTTTGGTCGTCTCGCTAATAACATTCAAACCTTTGTGACTCGTTCATCGTTCAACTCGTATTAACAAACCACCAAAGGGTAAGTTAACAATCATCAGATTCAGTCGTTACCCACCTAACCCACACATAACCATGGGTGCAGCCTGATAACGGGATTTGTCAGATCCTATGGTACCATAACCTAATATTGGTCGGCTTGATCAATACTAATGAATGTCATTCGTTATGTAATTACCACCAACAAGTTCGTTCACATTATTGAAATCGTTATTAGTTTTGTATAAACCATCTCAATCATTTTGAAACCATCGTTAGAATATTGAAATCGTTTTGATACATATGAATCACCCTAAAACAATCGAAAACGGTAAAAAGAGGGGATCTATGTACTCACCTTTGGGTGCGTTTTTATAAGTTAACACAATCCCTCAAATTGTTTATTCATCCTAAAATAAGAATGATTTAATAATCAAAAACTCACAAAATACATAGGTTTCACCGATACTTAGAATTTTCACATAACTTTGAGGTTTTTCTCAAAACGTTATTATCTTTTTATTATACTAGTATATTTATATATATGGGTTAGCGTAGTACACATAATCTTGTCAACACTAACACATCATCATACACATATTGTAAAACACATAGCACATTGTAACACATAAAATTTACTCATGAACAACCCATTCTAGTTATGTCGAAAAACACTTATTTTAGCGATTCAGTAACATTTTCAGGCGTCGGAAGTCACGTATGACTAACCAAATACCAAGTAAACTTAATATAAGTTAAAATACTTGTTTTTATATAAAAATATCAGTTTGGTTACTGATCTAAAACAGTTTTGATAAAAATCCTCCGAAAAGGCGATTTTTAACCGTTTTACCGCATAGTTTTGCATCAAACGTTACCCGAACAATCCCAAATCAAAACGATTTGAAATTTTAACATAACTCATGTTATTTACTGAATAAAATAATGGTTATACTCATGATAGTTCAGGTCTTAAGTAAAGCACATAAATCATGCAAATTTCACATATTTTACCACTTTTTAAGCTATATGTCCAACATGCAAAGCTATCACACCTATGTCAAAGTTTCATGCCATTATGTTATTCCAAATAATGTTATTTTTAGTGTTTATAACCTGTTCAAAAACACTTTTGTCATACAACCATTTTTTTACCACTTCTTGAGCTTTAAATCAACATGTATCCTCATGTACAAGTGTCTAAAGCATACCATCATAACATCAACATTTCATATGAGTTTAGATGCATCAAATATGTGATTTATTCATGTTATTTGCTGATGTACTTGAATATTTATCATATCATGCATAGATCATTAAACACTTGCATTTTAACTATCATTCAAGAACAAGTAACAACCTAAACATGTACCTATCAAGAAATCAAACTTCAAAACTCATACACCCACATATATATGGACGGTTATATACATACATATACATCACCATTTTTATTTTGTATCAAGACCCATTTCATTTTAGATTTCAAGTTTGTGAAAATTCCAAGATTCAAGAGAAACTTCAAATCATCAAGAACAACCAATAATCAAAAGTATGATTTAAACATAAATGTTATACCTTCAAGATTCAAGTAAGTTGTTGGATGAGATTGTGATGATAGAAAGCTTGAAATCACTTGAATGCACCTTGGAAACACCTTTGGATCTTCACAACCACTTGAAATATGCTTGGAATGGAGTTGAATCTTGATGAACTAAGTTTGAAGATATGAAGATGGAGAGAGAGAGAGAGAGAGAGAGAGAGAGAGGTGGACGGTTTGGGAGGAGAGAGTGTGAGGGATTTGTGATCTTTGGTAGATTTGTTATGATATTGTAAAGATATATAGGAGATATGGAGGGATTTGCAAGATTTAAGAAGTAGGCATGCACTAACACTTGGCAAAAGAAAATCAAGTAGAATATTGCAAGATCTTGGCAAAAATTTTTGTGGGGGCCACCCCATATAACCGTAAGTTGAGAGGGGGGGGGGGGGTAAATGTAATATTTGATGGTAAATTAGATAAAAACAGGTGTTTAACTGGGTACCGGGTATTTTATCTAGCGTTTAAATCCCGGTTTATGGTGTTCTAAATTATTTTTATTATTCTATAAAAATAAACTCGCCAAAATATTACTGAAATAAATTTCAGTTGCCGAGATTGGCTGCGTTGTCTGCGTTTTGCAATAGAAGCACTGTGTTGCGTAGAAACACGCGGTACGCGTTTAAACTTGAAAAATAACGTTTTTAAGCGTTTTAATTTATTTTTCAACACGAACCTGATTAAAAGTAGAATTTTAATCATAACAGAATATTTTTGGGATTTAAATATTATCCGGGCAGTCACCAACGTTCGTTTCGCAGTTTTGTCGTAAATAGTTATTTAGTTCAAATAAACATGTTTTTGCCATACCGAATCCTTCGAAACTTATTTCTAAGTTATGTAAAGGATATTTAGGGTATGTTTGGATTACGTCACAGTTCCAGAGTGTACGCCGCGTTAAACTGATTGCGTTTATGCACCAGTTTGCGTATAACCTTCCAGAAAGCAATTTAAAGCTTGAAATCGGAATCGAATCAAATTGTAAAATTATTAAACACAATTACACGCATAATAACACCAAAGCACATTGTTTTATTGATAACCAACATTGTTTTACATTATACGATGATTACAGAACATAGTTGTCACAATTTTGCTCGTCATTGAGATAATCATCAACATTATCAGCACCAGGTGGTTTCACAATCAACGCACCACCATTACCTCCCTGATCGTCATGATCTCCTTTATCATCGTCATCATCACCATCATAATTATCAATATCTTTAAAGTCATTATCCTCTTCATCTTCGTCATCTTCCTCTTCTTCGACAACTTTCTCAATCTTTGACTGCTTAGCTTTTAGACGTCGTCTTTCAACTTAAATTATTTTCAAATTCTCCTCTCTACTATAGAACATTGTCTTTGGCTCACTAACCATATTAAAGAACTATGCAGGAACTAGACCAAATTCATTGTTTACTTCAACCTCTGCAACATTCACTTCAATCTCAGCAGCATGAACTTCAACATTTTCAACATTTACTTCAGCATCTGGTTGTGACTGCTCTGGTTGGCTCGAGGAACCAAGAATTTCTTCTGTATCAACCACAACACCCTTTCTTTTATCTTTTAATGCTTCTGCAGCTTCTTCGGCACTTTTCTTTTCTTTTTCTATCCTCCGAGCCTCAGCTCTTTGTATTTCAATTTCGTCGAACGACGTGTGCACATTGATGCCAAGTTTATCTTCTATCACAGCATATAACATATCAATCTGCTTGGACTTATTCTCATCTCGAGCTTTCAGATCTTCTAACTCTTTCTTCAAGATCTCATTAACGTTTCCGATTGTAGTGTTTGCCTCATTCAGATTATAGTTTTCAAGCAGTATTTCATCCATAGCTTCATTCAATGCCTTATTACCTGCTTTAACATCTAACAACCATTCATTCATCGCAACTATCTCATTCTTTAGAACCACATTCTCTGCTTCTGTATGCTTTAACTTTTCCTCTGTTTTAGCCTTTAATTTTTCTAATTCTGCAACCTTCTTTGATAGAACCGTGATTTTCCCATCACTGAAGAAGTCTCCAAAATCTTCTAAGCCTGTAGGACCAGCATTAAGGTTTGAAGGAACTTTAGGGAAACCAGAACTCGAACCTTCTTGCCTTGGTGTAGGAACTTTCTTTGTAGTCGATCCTAGCTCTTCAATAGACCTTGCAGGTTGTTCAGGCGTTGTTACATGAACTTCTTCTTGAATTGGAATTGAAATTGGAGTTGGAGAAGCTGGAGGTGTTGCTATTCTGAACTCACTCTATACAGGAATATCCACCTCTACACTTTCAACCCTTTCAATCTTTGGAATCTCCTCAGGAATCTAAGTTGTTGCCTTTCTAGCTTTCTGTCTCTTTGACACTTCACCCGTTGGCTGAGCTTTACGCTTTCGAATACCTTTCTTCTTTAACTTTTCCTTTTCAACAGGTGTAGGCTCGTAAGTTGCATCATCGTCATATGAGCCTTTTTGTAGGACCGGTTTTTTGCTCCGAACGATTGCGAACCGATACGTGTGACGTGCGGAATCTATACACGTACGTGGACTGAACACAAGAGCGTACTATAAACTGTGATTCTATTGATCGTATGAAATCGTACAAAGAACCCTGAATCACCTCTTGCACTTTCTCTCTCTAGACTCTCTCTATCTCCAAAGCTCTCCAAAGTCTAGAATGGCAAAAGTCCTAAATGTCTAACATAACATTCCTATGTATAGGCAAAGGCTATAAGGAAAGTTTCCTTATTTACAATAATGCCACCTTGCCTTTTTCCCTACATTATGCAATATAAAGCATTGTTTTCTTCAGATTTATGCTACGGTTTAAATTGATGGAGGCGATAGACATAACTTTCTTTTTCTTTGGAGTAGTTTTCAATCTGAGCTTTCCACTAACATATGAAGTAGGTGCCATCTTTGTAATCTCAATATCACTTTCAGTATCACTAGAATCCGTATGCACCTCACCTTCAACAAGTGTTTCTTTCACTGTTTCACCACCAGCTGCAGCTTCACATTCTCAGTAGCTTTTGCAGCATCTTGATCAGCTACAGTATTCATCACTTCATCAACTGTTATTTCAATTGTATCACCTGCAATAGTAACATCCACATTTTTAGGAGGAAGATCAATTGGTTCATCGACCAAGTGAGGTGGTGATTTTTGCTTCTTTGTAGCCTTTTTCGGAGCAACTTTAGGAGATGCAGCAGCTTTAGGTGTTCGTGTAGTTGTAGTTCTCTTTTTCAGCTTTTCATCTTTCTTTACCCACCATCTTGTCTTATTGGGTATGAAAGGCTCCATTTTCTTCGTTTCATCATCATAACCACTGTTGTCATGCCTCCACTTGTCGTCTTCTGGAGCTTGATAATCTGCTTTTTCTATTGCTGCAAACTTTTTCCTCAACTTTGGTTCTTCCCCTTTCTCAACTCCTCGATACACATCTAACCTCTTCAACGTCTCATTATCCATGTGCTCTAACTTTAGCTCATCATCCTCATCTTTTGGCAAGTTTGCAATCTGATCATCAAGTAACATTTGCACGAACCTCGGATATTGCACAAAACGTTCACCTTTAATGTTGTCTAGCATGTGATTGAAGATTACTTGAGATATGTTGTAGGGCCTGTTCAGAATCAAACAAGTAATAATGTTCATAATGTAATCTGCAGACTTGTCGAAAGCACCCTTCCTGTGCCCTAATGCATGAATAACTGAGTGTACAAGAAACTTGTAGGGCTTCGATAACTTTGACTTTGTATAAGCTGGATCATTAACGAATCCAGTGTAGCCCATTCTCATCCATAACCCTTTACACAACCTTTCTGGTACTTATAATCGGATATTCGTTGTTATCTTTCAAATCCAATACTCTTTGTACATCTTCCACAGTAAACTTAACGGCCATATCAATGTCTTTCCCCTCTGTATCTTTCATCTTTACCGCAGAATGAATAGCTTTGTCATCCTCCACATAAAGTGCACTGTTCCAAAATGCTCTTACGTGTGAACCGTAGCACTTATGTTGATCTGTCAGTGCTTTACAAATTTGGCTATCTTTGATGAACTTTAAAATTTCTTTGAACGAGTCTATCTTTGGTAGCTTCTCATCCAAGATACAACAAATGTTGTGCTTATTATGAAAATCTGAACTCTTAGCCTGTAAAGATAACATTATCAGTACTTGCACGTATATCGAGACAAATAGTGTTCAATGAAAACAATGTCCAACACTTAGTAAAATTTTCAACACTTGCATTCCATCCGGATGGACAATGGTCCGGAAGGACTTGGTCTGGATGGACGCACATATTACATGGTCTGGATGGACTCATCCTCCAGATGGACCTTAACAAGTTACTGTGTGAATCAAAGGACCAATTATGTCCGGATGGGTTCATCCGGAGCTTCATCTGGATGAATATGACTAAGAACATTCAAGTGAATCAACATCAAATTTTGTTAGTTTTTATCAAATTGAATGTATTTTCTCTTAGAGAATGTGCCGATAAGCATTAATCGATGTTCAATTCTATTAAAAACATCCTAAAAAGCTCTAAATCTAAGATATTCATGTTTTAGGCAGTTCGGATGTAAAATTGACGATTTAAACGATGAAATTTTGAGATCTAACCTTCACCATAGTAAGTGTTGTGTCGATCAACACCCCTAGGACTAAAATTTGGCATAGTAACGGCTAGAAATCGTCGTATAAGTTTGAGAGAAAAACAAGTGTTTCCATATGAGTTTTAGTGTTCGAATGAACTTATCATCCGTCCGGATGGCCTATGCACCGGATGCACTTTTCTTCCATCCGTCCGAATGGGCTTCCAATTTTCAAAAATTTTCAATTTTTCAAACTTTTTCAAATTTTATCAGATTTTAACATCCACTCAAGTATCCAGGTCCAAATTAATGACCCTAGTTACTCGATTTGTCGACCAAGTCCAAGTTAACGACCTTGGTTGACCCGATTACGAACCTTCTGACATTTTTGATCAAATTTTCAACTTTTGCAAAAATACAAGTTTCAACTTAATGAACTTGTTTAGCTTTTTAGTTTCCCAACATTTTCAGATTAGCTCCCACCCAATTATTCAGGATCTTTCTCTGCATCTCAGATTCCGAAGATCAGCTCTCCAACACTGGTTTGTCGAAATTAACGCAAAAATAAAACCTTTTTGTATTTTAAAAACTTTATATTAAAACACACTGAAAATCTTTTTGGTTTTAATCTGAATGTGAAACAACAAGCTATTTACAAACATATTTTTGTGAGTTGTGTTAGAGGATCATATCAGCTACCGATGAGTCACAAGCTCCGTTGAACTTATAACACACTAAGTTTTAAACAATTCACCTAGATTGTCGATATACTGATCCACTTAAATTCTCACACAGAGTTCAACTGATTCAAGATACGGGATTAATGTTTTAAGCACTTAACTTATTCGCGTGTCCCACCTCAGAATATACTCTCGTATCGAGATTCCCCATATTCAGTCTAACAGGTGAATATACTATAATGATATATGTTTTCTGGGTTGTGCGAGGCCATGAGAGCTCAGCTTAGAACTTCCGTTCAGACAGAGAGATGTTGGCTCGACTTTAGGTGTGTCCCACTTAGGGATCTTCTTTACAACAGCACTTGATTTGTATCTTTCGATATTTATCAATTTTTATGCTGAGGGAAAGCTTTATTTAAAGCACGTAAAGTATTATACGAGGACTAGGCCATTGCTTCTGCAATATCAGAAGTCCTGGTATAATACCCCAGATATCACTAAGTATAAAAACCTAGTATCTCAGAAATAGGCAATCTTTCAAACAAGATTTCGGGGTTACCCATATATCCGAGAGAAGTTCCCCACGAGATAAGTAAGATATTGATTTTAGGTTTATATCCCGAATTCAGTTTACAAAATGTGTAAAAACCTACCGACTCATCATCAGTGAAACCATTTAACGCTTTTTATCTTTCCAAATCTTTAGTGTACCGTGACAGTCTAGCTGATGTACTATCATTTCCTCTTTTTACACTGACTCTTTTTGGGTTTTTCTAGGTTTTTTACATTTTTGAATTTTTTACTATTTTTGTATTTTTACATTTTGTATGTTTTTGTATTTTTCTACAACATTTTCTCCCCCTAAAGACCAAAACATTTAAAAATGTGACAAACCAGGGCAGATTGCTTCCCAACGTCCTCTGCTTTGGATTCTTCATCAACGCCAATAACATCTCCCCCTGACGACAAAAGCTTCATCCCGTTTAGTTTTAACAGATAATGAAAACGTGTTTTATCAAACGGTTTAGTATGAAGGTCAGCCTTTTGTTCGTCGGTATGGATTTTTTCGATTTGAATCAACTTCTTCTCGTAACAGTCATGGATGAAGTGATGTCTGATCTCAATATGTTTCATTTAGCATGATGTACTGGGTTTTTGGTGATATTAATTGCTGCCTCGTTATCTACAAAAATAGGTGAGGTAAGAAATTGCAAACCATAATCCCTCATCTGCTGCTGAATCCACAAAATATGTGAACAGTAACTGCTAGCCTAGACGTACTCAGCTTCGTAGGTAGAGAGAGTGACTGTGGTTTGTTTCTTACATTGCCAAGTTACCAGTCGTGGACCAAAGAATTGGCAACCCTTAGTTGTAGACTTTGAATTGATCTTACAACATCTGAAATCCGAGTCTGAATAGCCCTCAAGTCTGAAATCACCATCTTTGGGATACTGCAGGCCTAAGCTTGGAGTTCCTTTCAGATAGCTTAAGATCCTTTTCGCGATGATGAGATGTGAGACTCTGGGACTTGACTGATATCGGGCCACGAGCCAAGTTGGGTACATTATATCGGGTCGTGATGCAGTTAAGTACATAAGTGAACCAATCATAGAGCGGTACAAGGTTTCGTCCACCTTATCTCACGTGAGATCCGGATTGATACCATGGTTGGTCGCTAATGGGTGGACATTGGAGCGGTCCCTGACATACTGAATTTCTCTAGGACATCATGAACATACTTCGTCTGATGTATAAAGATCCCCTCTGTCAGTTGATCGACCTGCGGGCCAAGGAAGAACTTCATCTCACCCATAGAGCTCATTTCAAACTTCTGCTTCATGGCTTTCTGAAATTCTTTTCAGAGCTCGTCATTGGTAGACCCGAATATAATGTCGTCAACGTAAATTTGTACTATCAAAAGATGACCATCGACTTCTTTTGTGAAGAGAGTTGCATCTACCTTCCCCCGCATGAAGCCGTTGGATAACAAGTGCTAAGAAAGCGTCTCATACCAGGCTCTCGGGGCCTGGTGCAACCCGTACAACGCTTTGTCGAGAAGATAAACCTTTTCTTTGTGAATAGGGACAGTGAAGCTCGGTGGCTGACCAACATACACCTCTTCCTTCACCTTACCGTATAAGAACGCCGATTTTACATCTAGCTGATACACCTTGAACCCTTTCCAGGATGCGAATGCGAGAAAGATACGAATAGCTTCCAGCCTAGCTACGGGAGCTACACTTCTGTGAAATCGATTCCTTCTTGCTGGCTGAATCCCTGAACGACCAGGCGAGCTTTATTACGAACAACCACGCTTCTGTCATCTCTCTTACACTTAAACACCCATTTTGTATTGATTTTTCTGTGTCCGTCAGGCAGATCCACAAGCTTCCACACACCAAGTTTCTCAAATTGGTTGAGCTCTTTTTGCATTATGTTCACCCACGACTCTTCAGTCAGCGCCTCTTTGTAAGTTCTCGGTTCAACCTGCGAAATAAAGCAACTGAGAGAAAAATCGTTTTGTAATGAAGCAACTTGAGAATAAAAACAAGAAAAGCCTTGGTCAATCTGGTGTCTAGTTCTGACTCCTGCTTGCAGCTCTCCTATGATGAACTCCTCGGGGTGGTAAGATAGTGTCCTAGGCACTACCTCACCAGGAACCATTACCTCGCTATCCAGATTAGTAACATTCTGTTCAGCAACCTGATCATCAACTTGGATTGTCTCACCTGTAGACTGGATCTGCTCCCATCAGACTCTGAATCTCCTCTATCAAAGGTTGGATATCTGAGTCAGATTCTAATTCATTGAACACCGCTATTTGATTATCCTGAACAGGTTCTTGTTCTGAAGTCGTCTGAGTTTGTTGTACTTTTGTATCATCTTGACGAGTTTGACTTGGACCAGCTTCATGATCATTGGAAATTTGATGTCTTCTTGAAGTCTTGGTCGGACCTTTATTCACTTGAGAAGAATCGTAATCCTGATACAACGTTATCTGATTGACAAAAGATGGTTCTTTAGGAAGATGGAATGATTCCCACAACATCTCATAGTTGAACAACCATGAGTCACCAGGTTTTTGGATTGGCATGGTATAACCTTGGCACTCCACATGCTAAGCTTCAATCACTTTCTTGAGACTTGGAAGATAAACTCGTCTAAGCAGACTAGCGTATCCCACAAAGAATCCCTCCAAACACTTTGAACCGAATTTCCCGTCAGGATCTATCACCGTGGAGGGTGACCCGAACGGCTCAAGATATTCAAGGTTCGGCTTCTGATTATTAAGCAGCTCAAAACATGTCTTGTTATATCTTTTCACAGTCAGCACCCGATTTATGGTATAGCAAGCAGCTGATACGGCTTCAGCCTAAAAATTCACAGGAAGTTTTGAGTCAGCCAACATAGTACGCGCCGTTTCAATCAGTGCCCAATTCTTCCGTTCAGCCACTCCATTTTGTTGCGGAGTGTACAGAGCACTGAATTCTTGCAAAATACCTATTTTGTTGTAGAACTCTGACATCTCGTTGTTCTTAAATTCCGTACCATTGTCACTGCGAATACGACAAATTGGTTGATGGTACAGATTCTCTAGCTTCCGGAACAAATTCAGCAAACTCACGAAGGTTTGATCTTTGGACTTCAAAAACGTTACCCATGAGAACCTCGAATAACCATCAGTTACCACAAGGCAATAAAGATCTCTGGTTAGACTCTTCACATTCACAGGACCGAAGAGATCCATGTGTAGCCTCTCCAATGGTTTAGTGATCGAATTTTCAAGCTTCCTTGGGTGAGACTTCTTGGTTTGTTTTCCTTTCTTGCAACTGATACACTCACCTTCCAAATGGAAACTCTTCAAATTGACACCTCTCACTAAGTCATTGTGGACCAAATGATTCATCTTCCGTAAAGTATGGCCCATCTTGCGATGCCAAAGAATTGACTCCTTTTCTGTAGCCTTGGATACGAAGCACTAAGGTTGACCATTTGTTGTAGTCACTGTGCTCATGTCTAGAACATACAAGTCCTTCTCTCTCGGTGCTGGCATTAAGATCCACTCTTCGGGGACAACAAATCCCGGCTTCAGGATCACATATTCCTTATCGGTGAAATGTGTAGTGTACTTCCTGTCACAGATCTGAGATATGCTAAGCAAATTATTCTCCAGATCTGGAATGTAATTTACTCTTTTAAAGGACACTAGACCATTCGATAACGTCCCATCCCCGATTATTCTACCTCCATGGTTACCAGCGAAACCCACATAACCTCCATTAAAACCTCGAACGTCGTACAGCAGGGTTTTTCTCCCTGTCATGTGCCTGGATGCTCCGCTATCCATTATCCATTTAGAGATTGATCTCAGGAGCTCCTGCACGTTTCAGACATAATCAGTTAAATGAAGCAACTCAAGCCTCCTTTGACTCGAGTAGCTTGACTTTGAGATGAATTGCGAACAACACAGGAAAGTTCTTATCATTTACTTCCAAATCCTTTTCTGTTCCAACCTCAACCTCTTTGTATAAGAAAAATTCATCTTTAGTTGGTTGAACAGTTTTGGGAACATACTTCTTGACCGGAGGGGTCGAAGAAGTCTGTTTCTTCTTATCATCAGCTGAACTCTTAGGAACAAACTTCTTTACCGAATCGGCTGAAGTAGTCTGTTTCTTTTGAGTTTCAGTCTTAGAAACCTTTTGATCAAACTTCTTGACTTGTGCAGTCGAAGTAGTTTGTTTCACTTTTGGCTCAGATGTTTTTGCCTCAGACTTAGGCTTCCAAGTTTGTTGTTGTGGAATAAAAAGTTTAGAAGATTCACCAGTTTTCTTAACAGGTTGTTTCACTGGTTTAGCATTGACTTTAACATTTTCAGGTTTTTGAATCTTCTTTTCAACACACATTGGTGCCTTGCCTTTCACATCATTCGGTTTCTTTATGTTTTCAACAACCACAGACTTAGGTTTTGATTTGGTGCACTTTCGTGCAATATGTCCAATCTCATTGCATTTAAAGCATGTCTGGTTATCAGTAACCTAACTTGGACCTTCAGTCTGTGTTTGTGATGCTTTCTTCGCAAAGAATTCTTCATTTGATTTCGAAATTTTTTTTGATTCTTGTTCATTCATAGAACTTGAACTTCTCACAAATGTTGTTTTCTTAACGAATTTTGACCTTTGATAATTTCTTCCCTGATTATTCTTACCATCCCTATGCCCGTTGAACCCTCTGTTCTGATTGTTGTTCTGAAAACATGGTGGATTTTTGGGCTTGTTATAGTAAGACTTATCTTTTTGAAAATTCAAAAATCTTTTGGAACTTGACAACCTTTCAACTTTGGACACATCGATCTCCACAAGTTTAAAAACTTTCTCCAACTTATTCACATTTACATTTTCTATCAGAAATTCCTCATCCGAGTACAACTTATCAGAACCACACACCTGGTACATGACCAGGGTAGGTTCGTCCTTTAAGTTGTTCTTGGATTTGGATTTTGGAAGATAATTGTTTAGAAAACAATCATCATCCTCATTTGAAACTGTGGAGTCACTATCAGTTTTCAAAACATTTTCAACCACATTTTCACAACCTCAGATTCAACACTATCCTCATCGGATGGTTCACTAATTGTGACGTCTATGTTTTCAGGGAGGTTGTCAACTTCACCCTTTGCATTCATATTTAACTCTTTTTCCACCCCAATCTGTTTCTTAGTAAAGTTGTTGTTCATGAGTGGTGGAACTGTATGATACCCTACCCCAGTTCCATCTTGATAAACATCTTCACCATCTTTGTTCTTCCCAATGGGTTTCGGGACAATATGTTGAAAAACAAAGCTGACGGAATGATAACTTTTCAACTTCAGAATGATTCTTTCATTCTCAATCTTGACTTCTTCAATCTGAAGTTTTAAGTTTGCGATCTCATCCAGTTGATTGTTAATTTGTTTTTCTTTTTCTTGAATGACAGTTTTTAATTGAATGTTCTCTTGACGAGTTTGAAAGTCTCTTGTATCAGAATCTTTAATTGTCTGTTTTAGTTTTTCAAAAGACTCGGTTAATTTTCTGTCTTCAAGAACAAGTTTTTCATTTTCTTTTCGAAAATTCTTGACATCTTTTTCATCATTCTTTATTTTTTCTGTCAATTCATCAATTCTTTCTTTTGAACTTTTCACAATTCTGTCTTTCAAAACCATATCATTCTTTAAGTTGTTGATTTTACCGGTTAAGTCCTGGATGTTAGATTTTAACACAAACTCATTTGTATTACAGACTTTGCATGACTTCATGCAATTTCTGCAATCACTCTCAGTTTTTGTATCCTGAGACTTACCTGCTTCGACATTATAACCGACCGAACTGACCTTGTTAGATAACTCAGACTCAGATGTAGATTTGGTATCTACCTCAAGCGCTTTTGTCATCACTACTTCATCAGCCATTTTCTTCAAGTTCTCGGTCTTCATCTCTACATTCATATCAATGATTTCCTTTACCACCTTCTCAGAATTCTCTTTTCTCTCCTTCTCAGCCTTCTCTTCAGCTTCTCTTCAATATCTCTTCTTCTGCAGTTGAAATAGACTTTACTAATGCTTCGAAATCAATCGTTTTTGGATCAGTACAAACATTTCCTTTCGGATCCACACAACATTCTCTGTCAGCATCCCATCTTTTCTCCTTTACAGCTTCTTTGTATGCTCTTTGAATTTTGTTCATTCTCATGTGTGTAATCTCTCGTTCTCTGTTGAACGTCACTGGTTTTATATCAGCTACGAAAGCTGATCCTATTTGTTCTTCATCTGGAATAAAATCATTCCGGTTGAAGCCTCATCATCTTGTATAACTACTAATGCCCTGGATTTTTCTTTCACCGGATTTTCCTCAATTTGTCTCATCTTCGGAGGTTCCTCTCTGTTCTGATGATAAACTGCCTTTCGATAGTAATCGTCTTGAAAGGATTGGCAGTTTTATCAACAGCAGAATTCTTGCATTCCCGTTTAAAATGACCTTTTTGCTTCCACTTGAAGCAAGTCACTTTTGATTTATCAAAACCCAACTTTGTAGATGGCCCACTGTTAGACTGCCTCCCGGTAATTTCCATGAAGCGTGGAGCACGACGAATGACGCTAGCCATACACCACCTGATGTCAATTAGCTCCGTCTCTTCAGGATCAATTTGGTCGTAATCCTCTTTGGTCAGGTTGGTATTCCTAATCTTTCCTGCGACTAAACTCTCGTACAATTCAAGGATTAAAGCCAAAAAGACCATTTGCTGCTTGGCAGTTTCAGCATTGAAGTTCTGAGCATTGTTGAGATTAACCGCAATGTTACATTAATAACATTCGGGTTAGAGCCACTTTGATCCTGTTGAGCATTCGGTGTAGGCTGTGCTGGCGTGCTTGAATTCGAACTCGGATAACCAAAACCACTACTACCCGTTGATCCACCACCTGAGTTACCTTTAGGTGTATCGTTGGAATTCTCGACACTAAATGTTGTTTTGGGTGACGAAGTGTTTGACAACATACTACCACGGTAATATAGGTTTACATTTTGTTGATAAATGGCATTGTTCATTTTATTTTGCTTTCTGGTTTCAAGTTTGTGACCTTCTAATTTTTCAATTAGCCAGTTCAAAGTTATGTCACTCATTGGTTTGGTATTCTTCAGAACTATCGCGTAATATTGCCAATCTTGTTCATTTGGCAATGCTTTAAACAGTTTCTCGACGATTTCTTCCTGGTCCTTTTTTATCCCAAACCTATTAAGCGCAACCTTCAGATGACAGAATCTCTCGATCATCTGTCGAACACTTTCACCCTTCATACATGCAAAGAGATCAAATTCCTTTTTGAGCAGAGATTTCTTGTTCTTCAAGATTTCTTCTCCTCCCGTACACTTCATCTTTAGAGCTTCCCATAACTCTTTTTATGTTTCGTATTCAAGTAGTGAAATGATGTCATCCTGAACCAATTGATGAAGAAATGCAATTGCTTTCTATTCGGCGATAAACAATCCTTGCTCATCAGAACCCAAATTTGTAAACAATGAATTAGTACTTGTGTAGCCTACTTGAACTAACTTCCAACTATCATACGCGAACACTCTCAACCAGTTGTCAAATTGTTTTTTCCATCGATTGTAGTCTTCTATATTCATCAACTTTGGCAGTTTGTTGTACGTTCCGTAAGCATTATCGACACTTAGCAATTTGGAAATCGCCTTTGTTGCAGTTTTTCGGATTTCCGTCAGAAGAAGTTGGTTCAGTACTGTTGAAAGCATACGTGTCGAAGAACGGATTCATGAATTCGTCAGACATGATTGAAAGTACCTGAGAAGTCAACAAAAGTCAAACTTGTTTGAATACAAAGTAAACACAAACACTGATGATCTGGATGGCCAATGGTCCGGATGAGCAAATAACAACAATCTCCGGATGAACTTGGTCCAGATGGACTAGTTTCTGGATGAACACAAACACTGGTACCTGAGAAGTCAACAAAAGTCAAACTTGTTTGAATACAAAGTAAACACAAACACTGATGATCTGGATGGCCAATGGTCCGGATGGGCAAATAACAACAATCTCCGGATGAACTTGGTCCGGATGGACTAGTTTCCAGATGAACACAAACACTGAACAAACTCTGTCCTGATGAGCAAGCTTCTGGATGAACGAATTTCCAGATGAACTATAACAAAGCCTATACGTCCGGATGGATGTCTATCCATCCAGATGGCCAAGAACAATAGACAATCTTCAAGCAAAAATCAGTCTATCCGTCCGGATGGGCTAACCAATCTGTCCAGATGGATGATGATGTCAGCCAAACTTGTTCGAAAGTTCATAGTTTTTCAATGATTTTGATGTGTTTTAGTCCGAATTAAGTTCTGAAACTTTGTAGGATTAATCACTAACACATTACGCACGTTATGTTTAAATTTTATGTAATTTTGTCCATGAATTCAGTGTCAATTTTAAGTTTCTCTATGTAAAAGTTAAGAAAAATGAGAATAGAGTAGAAATGAGAAGTGTAAATCTGAAAAATGGCAAGAATATCTTGTAAATCGTTGCAAATCTCCTCCGAATCCGGCCTCCAAGCTCTGATACCACTTGTGAGGACCGGGAGTTCGGTTACTCGAATGCGCTCAGACCGGATTAGCAACTACAACCTCGTGCGGAATCCAAGAATGTAGTAAAAGAGAGAGAAACAACACAGACACCGTTTAAGATCATTCTCATTGATGATAATATGCTTTTACAAGTTCCAGAGAGAATTCGACAGGGCTTCGCCTAAGGTGCCAAGAGAACTGTTGCAAATGAGGAACCAGGCACACATATTTATAGGCAAAGCCCATCCGGGTGAAACATCTAATATGCCCATCCGTCCGGATGGGGTATGTCCATCCGTCCGGATGGACTTACAATATGCTCCTAACTTACGTTTCGACCCGGATACAATACTAGACATACTTTAAACTATACATAGACATCAAACTAGGTAAAAAAAGACTCGATACAGATGAAAGCTACAGACATATGCATCTACAACTATGTGTCATGAACTTAGGTTACTTTATCTAATGTTCTAAGTTTCTCGTTTTCGATTCTAATGGGCAAACTAGGACCCATGAAATCACATACAAACTTAATGTCAAAACGAGTACTTAAACAAGATATATTTTATGAATACATACTTTTTTTTTTACTTAAATTCCAATCTGAATCCTTCGTTAAACTCCGAATGACCATACACCTTCGTTTCCCATTCTCAACAACTCGTCAATTCACGGATAATCGGAAAGCTTTGCAAAATTGTGAGTATACATGACCCCTTTTACTTTTACGCTTTTGGGTGCAATAGGTTTATTACTATTAAACACACCCAATCACATATTTTATGCTTAAATCACAAACAAACAATCCAACATACATGCTTAATACGTTATGCTTGAGTTCGTATACATTGGAACATTCTTATGCTTTATACTTGTCATTAACTTCGATCAAGCCTCCCTTAACATGTATAGCGCTATAGGAGTAACGCACCACCCGTATTCTTGAGGTCGTGTTAAGTCAAACATAAAACGGTCTTATCGTTGCTACAATAAGATTACGCTAGCGGCAAACTTTGGGTTGACATTTATAGATGCATGCCAGTTATACATTAATTCTTGATAACAATTTTGTCATGTGGATTTGTTCAAACTTTTATACATATGCTAGTATTCAAACTTGTATACTCGCCAATACTTTTGTATTGAACTATACTTTAATACGTGTTGCAGGATTTTGATGATGATGCACGGAATCTAGTAGGATATCTAGAAACCCACCTTAAACTTTAATACTTGTTGTATTTTATTTTGTTTCAAACTTGCTGTAATTCTATTTCAAACAATGTACTTGATGTTAACAACGAAATGAAATTTGTTTATTAAATACTTGTCACATTTAGTGTTATGAAGTCTCTTGCAATCTCGTTTTCGTCTCACTCCGATGTTTCCGCATCGGTTGGGGTGTGATAGATACGTATCTTGCCCTAAACGTTACTTTGTCCAATTCAATACAAATTGTGTGTGTGTGTGTCATCGTATAAAGTCCAATTCACACATATTGAAGAGTCGAATACATTATATACGGAACATGGCAAAAAACATATTGTAAATCACGCAATGCGCGACAATGAGTAACACTTGTTATCGTATAAAATAATAACTAAGTCACGCACACACATGTGTGTATGCATAAGTTGAATGATAAGTAATATATATATTTTTCACAGATACAAACTAAAAAAATTGTATATTACATCGATAGAAAACTATAAAAATGATACTGGTACCGTATTGTTACAAAAGTTGTATGACGTATAAAGTCGTGTTTTACATCGGTCGATATCCATAAAAAACAAATATTGATAACGGCTCCAATACCACCTATACTAGTTCCAATAATTCTGATACTGGTAATGATGTTGTCCGGTTACTGTAACACTATTTCGAATACAACTCCGTTTTTTAATAAAATTTATATCGGAGATATAGATAAAAAAAATATGTGCTCAATGTGGAAAAGGAAAACCTTAGCGACCAAATTAGAAAAGCCAAAAAATTATGAAAACTTGATGGTCTAACTAAGAAAACCAAAACTTTACTATTCTCAAAATGAAACCAAATTAGATAAACAAAAATGTTATAAAAAATATTTGGTGACTAAATTAAATAAAATAAAACCTTATTACTTTTCTCAAAATGATTTAATTGTTATAAATATATTATATTATGTGGTTATCAACTCCTTAAATAGATTGGCTTGTTCTCCAAGCCTTCATCCCCTATATATATTCATTGTATTCTTTTGTAAAAGACACACCTCAATCAATGAAATATTAGATCTCTTATCCCTATTAATTTTCTTCTTCTTCTTTGCTATTATGCTAGTTTCGCAAAACGTTATCATCACGACTTGCTTTTTGGGATCAGTTATATAAGGAATTCAAGGTCGGGAAATATTCTTTTATAGCCAATGATGTGTAGACCAATTGGTTTACATGGAGGTGAGAAGGTTTTCCAAAGGTCTCAAGTTCGATCCCCATTGGGGACAATCAACTTGCCCGGCTCGAAAGGGCTTAGACTTGGGGTTTCCTGCTCGGGGAGGTCACGGGTTCGAGTCCCGTAAAACGCAAATGCGGGCTGCCAACGTGGGGCTGGAGGGATCGAACTCGCGCGGGTGCGTTAAACTCTAAGGTGTTGCTCCGTTTGACTGGCCAAAAAAAAAAATATTCTTTATAACATGCTACATGAGGTGATTTGGTTATTATGGTAGAAACCCATGTCGTTCTACACAGAGGTAAATCTTTAAACTTATTAATAAATTCTAGAGTTTCGATGCATGATTACTTATTACATAATTTAGTCAGCAAATAGTTATGTGCTTGATAATTTATTATGATATTGTCATTTAATATTTAAAATAAGTAGTTCTTTAATAATGCTAACAATTAACAAATTAAAGTATGGAACAAGAATTTTGGTTGATTGTTCATGAATACAAAATTCAAGTTTACATAGTTTTGTTTCCGGATAATTATGATAAAAGTATAGGGTTTGGTTTTTATAAAAAAAAATTATCAACAAAATTCATGTAGGTCAACTTTTAATTTTAAAACTATATGACCGATGAAGAAAAATCTAAGTCATAAAATTTGGGAAATTCAAATTATAGCGTAACTAATTTCTTTTATTCAGATAAGATAATCACTGATAATTTGATTAAACTGTTATATATTATTTTAATATTAAATAGGTGTCATCTTTTTATTTATCATTCAAAAATCTTAAACATTCAGATTAAAAAATTCCTAAGAAATACAATGTTCAATCAAATTTTGATAGCTTTGGGTCTTTATCACATCTTTTGATGTAATACAACAACATGATAAAATGATGTTGGTGTGATAAACACATGATGAATTTAATTTTATCTAATATGGTATTCAAGACACCAATTTTATTGTTTAGACTTGTTTTGTTTTATGGTGAGATATTTGGGTCTTCTTGCTTTGCTTGTCTTGGGAACTTTGGTCTCGTTTTTTTGTTTGTTTCGTTGCAACCATAGAGTAGAAGTCCAATTAAAAGGCTTATGATGAGAGTTAGGTTTTTTTTTGTTGCTACCACAAAAAGGTATGTGATTTATACTTTCTTAAATTTTGGATAATATTCATTATCTCCAATTTAAAATAAAAATTAATTCTTATGCATGGAAATATATTAGCCTTATGTACGGTTAAAAATTAGTGTTAAACTAATTGGGGTTAAATCAATAGAAAGTTTAGTTATTTTAAAAAGATATATCTTTGAAATTTTCTAAGATTTTAAATTCTTGTCAATAAACATATCAAGTGTAATTGTATTTCCTTCGGTGGAGTTGTATGTATATAGTATAATTTTTCTTTTTAATATTTGTTAACAACTTAACATGTATAATTGATTGTATGTATATAGTATAATTTTTTTTTTAATATTTGTTAACAACTTAACATGTATAACTGATTGTGGTATAAACGTAAATGGATACATATTTTGATTAATTAATTGATTTTGCCATCGTTTTATTTACCATGATATTTGTAGATATTATGTGTCCATGTTTATATTTAACTTCATCTATGAATTGTATATGAGGGTGGGGTTCGGCTACAAAGTCCATTTTTCCTACAAAGTGTACAAAGTCGTAAAACACCACAATTTCAGGTATAAAACACACTCAAAACTCACAATTAACATAGTGAAGATCACTAAAATACAATATCCAAACTCTAACAATCCTTAAAAAATTCAAACACACCATCGCACAACTATGAATATAAAACACAACTTGATAATCAACATAAAACACATTAATATTAGTTATTCGATAATCAAAGCCTTATCATCCAATACACAACACAAAACCCACAAATATGGTGTTTTAGTAATCATCACTATGTTATTTGTGGATTTTGAGTGTGTTTTATGGCTGAAATTGTGGTGTTTTATGACTTTGTACACTTTTTAGGAAAAATGGACTTTGTAGCCAACTCTCATCCTTGTATATGATTCAAATATTTGTGTGGAAAAGATACATATTTAGATTAACATAAAGAGTTTGACCCTTTGGATATATCTCTATAAGTTTGAACAACAATTTTATTTTATTATACAGAAATAAGCTTATTGATTATATTTTTATCATGGAAACTTTATGGAGATATTTCTTTATGTTTTAAAGTAACAAAAATGTGTCACTGATGAAAACTAACATACTATAATCCTTTTTTTTGCTTCCATATTTTAACGACATGTATTATATAACTTAACATGATGCTATTATTCATTTATATAGATGATATTGAATAGACAAAACATAATTAAACCAAAGTTATGGTATGTTATAACACTCGTGAAAGACTATAAATATGCATAGACATGAAACCCTGAAGTGTCAATCTCCCAAAATCTCATTACTAATCTATATAAGGTAAGGTCATAAGATTTAAGACTGATAAATCATACATGACTCGATTATGTAATTACTTCTCAATATATATTAAATGGTGAGAAGATTAATTAGGAAAAATCAGATAAAGTAACTCTCATTCGTCATACTTGGAATATGCTTTGAAGCAGTAGTACCATTAGAGAGTATAAAAGGTTTGAAATGATTCTACATTTGTGTGACCGAGTAATGAATAAAAGCTATAAGTTTGTTTCGGTTCAGCTACATTCTCTGAATTGAATGTGACTTTATATTGAATGATGTAAAGGTAACGATTATGGAGAGAATATTATGATGATGAGATCGGCCATGAGAGTTGTAATGATGTGAATAATGAGATTGACTACTAGAAGTGGCAAATTAAGGGAGTTGTTATATGAGAACAAAATGTGAAAAGGATAAAAGTCATATAACATGATAGTTTGCAATGATAATACGTTGTTCTCTAGCATAGTGCAACTAATACACATACGATCATAAACCAGAAGTTTATGTATCATGATTATTTACTTAAATGGCATGACCGGTTAGACCACACTGAGTCAACGACGATGTGAAACATAATGAAGAACTAAAAGATTCGTCAAGCTAATAATTAGCATGTATTGTTTGCTCTTAAGGGAAATTATGTATTTGCCAATTAGTGTGTATCCCTAAATATTCTGGAAGTGATTAAGGGATATATGCATATCCCAACATGATACCATTTAGTGTTTTAAATCGATGCATTATCTAAATGGTTATCAAATTCACAACTTGATGTTTGTGTAATTTATGGCTTAGCTAATAAGATAGCAAGCACATTATTCCAGATTGCATATATTTATTAGTAGTGTCGATAAGTTTATTTCCCTAGCTATTAATGATCGGCGGAATAAGTGTTGAACTTCTTGTAGATTATGTTCATACACGAATTGCTTTTGTTAAGACGGTCATTAAACGTCTACAGTTGATAGCAAAGCCAATACTTATGAGAGCAAGTTCATGTTTATATATGAGTACATGTAATTTTACATGCAATAACATTAATTCACATCAAGCCCACATGTTGTAATAGTTTCTCCCCATTATAGTTGGTTTTTGATCAGGAACTAAAGATGTCCCTTATAAGATTTTGGTTGTGCGGTATATATTGAAATTGATCCACCACTATGCACAAAGATGGGACCTTAAAAGTGGTTGGGAATATATGATAACTAATAGAGTCTTTCACGAGATATTTATTTACGGATCATTTAATTGATATCCATCTCAATGGATTAAAATTCCTAACATCAGGGGGAGATAAAAAGCAGTTGGAAAAGAAATGAGTTGGTATGAATTATTATTGATCCTTAAAACTAAAAGTGTGAACCAGAAGTTCAAAGGATAACTCAATTACAAAGATTAGTGAATCTATTACCAGACACATTCACTGACCTTAAAAAGGTGACTATGTCACATATACCAACTGCTAATGCTCCAATTAAGATGATTGTCCGAGAAGGACAACCACATGTTTGTAATGAGAATATTGCACATCTGAATCATGATAGACTAGTCGATTCCAATAATAAAATTCCTTGAAAGTTGGAGCAACTAATTAAGATGGTCAAGTCGAGGTTATATTAAAAAGGTATCCAGAAGAGACAATAGACATGATGGTTCAAGAAGAACCTCATGTACCTGAAAATAAAGAGATCTCGATAAGTTGTATCATGTCTAAAATATGTATGGAACCGAAATAAAAATCAACGTTGTTATACTTTTTTATATAGTGTACCGCTTGAAATGATTAAAGTGTTGAGGATCAAGATTTGAGATCTGCCTATAACAACCCTCCTAAAATATTTAGAACACCCTATACGTCCCAAAATACACCCCGTATGTGAAAAACAACCCCGAAATACCTTAATTTTTACAAAAATCAAATAAATCAAAATCAGAGGTGCGCTCGCGGGACGCGACCCCCTTGTCTATATTTATCGCGGCCGCGACAGCTGGCCACCAGGGCGCACCTGGTGATGCCACGTGGCGCAACTCGTGTCGAAGCTAAGCCCATGACTAGCCAAGGCTAGGCCCTAGCTAGCCTAGCTCGCGAGGCGCGAAGCCCTGTCTTGGTTCTCTCGCAGGCCGCGAGGAAATCGAGATCAGGCCTTATAAATTGGGAACCTCGGCATTCAGTTTCCGTCGTTCAAAAGTTTCAATTCTCTCTCAATTTCTCTATAGTATAAGTAATACTCGGGTATTATACCCACTAAAATAGCGAAGCTCTGCCACGATGTAAGTATCATAACCCCTGGTTACGTATTAGATACGCTGCCCGATTGATCTAGTGCTCTGTAACGGCTGTTGACGCTCTGCCCGACGTAGTCGTTGGAGTTCTGTCTCGGGGAGGGTATAACTAATGTAAATTGGGTTATTATACTAACGCGTGTGCATTGTTTAATTAATAGATTATAACCAGGAAATCACAAGGAAAAACCTAAAATAGCAATATGAGTATTCTCCTTTTTGTAAACTGTTTTTACAAAACCTCAATTGTTTTGAATTATATTTCACAGTGATTGAGTATTTGTAGTTCTACTATTATCGTCGGTATGTTGGGGTTTTGTATACAAAATTTGTTACTCCGCCGTCCCATTACAAGTGTCTATATTTCCTTTTTTATTTGTCCCACTTCAAGTGTCCACTTTTAAAATTTACTAGCAAAATTCCAAGTTTACCCTTACCCTTTGACATAGACAACTTGAATAAAAAAATATAGGTGGGCCACTAGAAGAGAACAAGACAAAAAAAACAAAAATCCATCTTTCATGCATTTGAACGAGTACATGCAACATGGAATGGATTCATACACTAACTTGACAACAAGACAAAAGATTTTCCATCTTCAATTTTTCTTTACATGCATATATGCTGTACTAGACAAAAGACTTTCCATCATTTCCTTTGCTTCTTTTTTTTTTTTTTTTTTCCATTTCTCTAGTGAGCTAAATGTGAGACTACTTCATTAATTAAATTGCTATCACACTCAATTTGCAATGGTAACTTTCCTTGACGTTCCAATCTACCTTTACCAATATGTGGTGTTTGATAATGGTTGCTACCATGCACCTTCATGATTTCTTTCATGCATGCTTGTAGAGTCAAAAAGACATTGTTAAGCTCATGGGATGACAATTTTTCAAAAGAGGTTTGGACTGCATGAACCAATTCATCTATTGATCCCAAAACCTCTTGTTCTTGAAGTGATTGAATCGCGCGAAAAAATCCGAGATCTAACACATTTAAATCTGGGCTATTTGGAGGTTGAAAACGAAGTCGAATATCAAACCCATCTCGAGATGCTTCTTGAATAAATTGTTCATCGTCAATATTAATATGTGGCTTCGCATTGTCTTGTTGAATAAAAATTGGACCCGTATGACCTTGTGGCCATTTATCCCTTATAGCCGGTAGTACTTTATCAATTAACCATGACCTCGTTACTTCTTTAGTCACCGACAAGATAGGCTTAGTCTCTAAAGTTCCCGCAACACGATTCTTACTTGAACGTTTTGCGGGTTCAAGTTTTGTGAAAGGAAAGATACCTATCTTTCCCGAAAAACGCTCATTACCCGACGTATCAAATCTTGGTCATGCAACCGCGGCTAGAAACATGACCTTTGTGATAAACTTTTTTGATTTACACATTCTTAATGGCTCGTCCTCGCCAGGTAAAAGGTCGTAACGTTTTGATGGTTTTGACAAGTAAAACCATTTTTCATCAATGTGAACGACGTTAAACATATCATAAAATGAAGGAGTAGACAAAGATGGAGCAATCATTGATAAACAAAATTCTAACCTTGCTTTTTTATTCTCTTCTGTCAAAGTTGGCTTAATAGCATTTGTGTGTGGTCGAAGTTCACCTTCTTTTATTCTTCTATGCACCGTTGATTTTGGAACATTGATTGCTTTTGCAATTGATCGGATATTGGTTCGACGACGTAGTGGTATTTGTGAAACTTGATCTAAATTGATTTGTATCCTTTTTTTTAACTACATATGGTTTCCTTGAAAACACATCGACCACATATCCATGGCTGACTTGAAATCTAGCTAGATGCCAAATACGACTTACGGTGCGGGTAGATACGAAGAACTGCGATGCCACATCGCTTATAGATCCATATTTTAGCTTTCCATCTATACTTTGTTGCAACAAGGCTTCATATATGGTTCGACGTTGGGAATCCGTCAAGTTTGGTTTAGTGTTTGAGTTGGTAAGGCTATCCATTCATATTGAAGAATAAGGACTGAAGGAGTACTGTGACATTAAGCAAATGGGTTTGACCACTGAAATGGATACTTTATCAATAAAAAAGGCGGTAAAACTTGGCGGCATAATACACAACTGAAATGAAATGATAATTTTACAAGTAAAGATAGAAGTATTTGGCGGTAAATATGCAATGGTTTTGACTCCAAAAATTGAATGGATAAGCTCTATTGTAACAATATTTGGCGGTGAATATTGAGTAAGAAATGGCTCAAAAAAATTTCAATAGTGACTTTTGGAAACAAAGTTGTCAGTATACAACTTGAGTGGGTGGGTCAGCAAACATTAGTTTATTTTTTTAACATAAAGGGTAATATTGTCATTTGGTAAGCAAAGAAAACAATAATTTAATCTACCTTAAACTTTGTGTTTTTCAAACTAAGACACTTTGACCGGGACGGAGGGAGTACTACACTGTGAGTAGTAACATGACCACAAGTCAGGTTGACAGTACCGTGGGTGGTAATTAAAGTAGAAATATAAACAAATGTAATTGCGAGATCGCCCTCAATACTGTACAATGATAAAATTCGTCTTGATTAAATTGGGATTCACTCACCAGTATTTCCCACTGACAAAATGTTTTTAAACGCGTTTCAGGTAACAAAATGTGAAAGCCAAATAGAAGCCAGCTGGACAGCACTGAAGGCTTGGAAAAGTGGCTATAAAAGTTACCTAAATAAAGAGGATGTTTTATATTCAATAAATTAGGGTTTATCCCTATAAACATATTTGTAATGGAAACTTGGGAATTTCCCATGTGTTTATAAAATTGTGGTATTTTACTCTGATAAAATATTTCCTAACTACAGTCTTGATGTAATTCCGCTGCCAAATTGATAAACACCGATACCACTGAATCTGAGTTCGCGGCCGCCCGTTCGCATGTGATTAGTGGCCGGGGGTTGCGACAGAGAGTGGTATCAGAGCTACAACCATTAATTTCAGCCACAGAAGTGTTCTGCTGACATCAAAATTTTATCCATTCTATTAGGAAATAATCTACGTGATTACATGCATATCTGTTTATTATTGTTTTGTGTTATTTGACAATTTGTTAGTTTACAGTATGAGTGATCAAGGTCCATCAGACGCTTATCATCAACTGTCTAGTTCTCCTAGAGATGAAGGAACTTCTTCTCAGCCTACCCACTCGGGGTATTCAGCTGACACAGAGGAAGGGATTTTCATATTCAAAGCACAATCCGAAGAGCCATTCCCTACCAAAAAGAGAGGATGGTTCAGTCGGGGAGCTCACGAGCGTAGGAAAATGATGAGGAAGTTACAGCTGCAGAGAGCTTTAGCAGCTGCAAATAGGGAAACTAATGCCCAAACTCAGGATATAATCAATAGAAGACTGGCTAATTTCCACATACTAGCTACCACAGCCACATACCCAAACTTAGAACAAATTATTGCACCACAACCACTACCTTTGTTCCCAACACAACCCATGGAAATCGAACCTAACCCAGGAGACCAGATTCCAGCACCTGCCTTCGACCCAAACGAAATCCCTAGAGTCCCAGCACCCCATCCCCCAGATTATGACCCATGGTTTAACGACCATAGGGATTATCAAGAACTCTACCCATTAGAGGAGCCCATACAAAACCCAGTAGCACCCTATCCAAACCTTGACCCTCTAGATCCCTATTGGGATAATGACCAATATATTCGAGAAATCCTAGAGAACCCATACCCATACGAAGAACTGATGCCACAGTACCCTGACCCGATACCAGCACCTGCACCACCCTTGAGTTCCGAGAATGTGCAAGAACTCCGTACCTTTGGTGAGGAGTTGTTAGATGAAAGTGAAAAGATAAGGCAAATAGGGGAGAGGCTCGTTTGGAAGTATGACGAGCGTAACATGCAATATTGGATGAACCCCTATCAGTAACAATAATATATATATTGTGTATGTGTGTAAGTTGAAAAAAAATAATATATATATATATATAATCAACTAAAATAGATAATCCAATAGCTACTAATGCATACTAGTATTGTATTTTAAATTCCAGTTGCGATTTGTAATAGATGCATATATAAAATAGAGTAAATGTCGCAATGCACGACAATTTTGACCAACCTGTTTGTGTTGTATTAATGTTTGCATTAAATATTGTTTCATGGTATTAATACTTGGTAAATGTTTATAATCCAGATGGACAACGAAATGAATCAAGAAAACCCGAATAACGATAATAACGGAAACCAGATAGATAATAGTGACATCTGTGACACCTGTGTCACTCCAACCATCAATCAAATTCCAAACCAATGAAATATTGTATTTCATACTTGGGATTTGTAAAAATATGTGTATCGTTTGCACATATCGACTCTTGTTCGATTTCAAGCTCTAAATCGCTTTCTGGAAGGTTATACGCGCACCGATGCGTAAATATAACCAGTTCAATGCAAAGAACACTCCGGAATAGTGAAATAGTCTTAACATACCTTAAATAACCTTTACATAACTTAAATATAAGTTTTGGAAGGTTTGGTGTGGTGAAATCAAAGTTAATTCGCTTACAGGGACTAAACTTGACAAACTGCGAAAGTATGTCAATTTGAACTGTAACAGACCTTCCGGAACATGACCATAAGTTAAACATGCCATAAATATCCTTTACATAGCTTAGAAATAGGCTTTGAGGGGTTCGGTGTGCTAAAATAAACTTTTGGGTCATTCAGGGACTAAAAGTGTCAAAAAGTGCACAAGTTTGCATTTTCGCGCATAACTTACGTTCTGAATACATCCGGACATCCAAAAATTTATGTAAGCACTATAATATTTTATTTTATTGTTTGGCATGAGAAAAATCCATTCGTCACGTCATTTGGATCGTTTTTCGCGCTTATGCGCATTCCGTCGTAATTAAGCGAACATCGCGTTCGTACGGCCAAACGAACCAACATCCGACATATTTTTGAGCATGTTTCATGTCCACAATGTTTAGGCATCATTTTAGGGCCTTAAAGTTGGCTTTACGGGCCTTAGAAGTGCCGGAAATGGGCTTAAACACGTGCAGGGACTGAAACTGTCAATTCTGAAACTTGGGATCTGACCAGACAGGCCAGGCGGCCCGCGTAAGACATATGTTAATCCTCACGCGGCCCGCGTCCGCCTTCTGGACCAGATTAACTGCATTTAACAGCAGATCCAGCTGTTTAATCCACAACCACACACTCACACATGCTTAGTCAGCTGATAAGAACCATTTTTAGCCACCATAACTTTCCGACAAATGTACGCATGAGATTCGAGCACGGTTTCCATGAAACGATCTTAACGGTTACCCGAAAACTATATATACCCCACCCCCCATTACTCCAAAACCACTAGAATCTGATCTAAATGACTCTAAGTTGGAACCATTGTTTCATACCTGAGTTATTGTGATCTAGATTAGCATTCGGGGACCCTTCGTAAGTATTCTTTCGTTCTTTTCTTTATTTTACTACTTTTCGAGTCCGAAAGTCAAACTTTGTTTGACTTTCAGCGTTGACCAGCTTATGGTCAATGCGAAGTTCGTTTGAACTTCGCAACGTGATTGTAATCACGATGGTTATAGTCCCTTGGGACTATGCCTACTGATTACCACGTTGTCTAGGGTCGTAGGGTAAGCGATCTAATAAATCGCTTATACCTTCGAACCCGACCCAGTTTGGTCGATCATTAGGATCCGACCAAACACATTAGGTGACCATAGTAGGTAGGGAGTAACCTTCCGAGGTTATACCCTATGGTCACATCGTTTGAGTAGTTGTATGATAGGTAGTTTATATGCCTTAGGTAAATTACCAGAATACCCTTTTCATGTATAATTGGTAATTAAGCATATGTAACCTAAACTTTTGTCACATAACTGATTATGTAACATGTTTAGGCATATAACCCTTGTCATAGGACTAGTTAGGCGGTCCGAACGCGTTTCACGCGAACGACGCGTTAAAGTAGCATAAGCTACCTAAACGGGTCGTAATGGGTCGAAAGCACTTAGATTAAGGTTTCATTTAGTATGTAGGCTTTGTTAAACCATATGACACGAGTCTCTATACTCGTTTGGTTTACGAACCCTCATTCTATCAGATCTTCCGATTTAGGTCCGGTTATTAACATAGTTACCTATATTAGGTGCCGTTTGATATCCGCGATCTCTAGCATTGTTTGGTTGTTACTCAAGGACTACTAAGCAATCTCAAGTGAGTATATAGACCCCTCTTTTACTGTTTTCCAAACTGTTTTGGGGTGGAACACATGTGCCTACTTGTTACTTTCATGCTTTCCTGTTTTCACATCATATACCTGCTATATTCGTTAGTACATTATAGTACATGATTTTATTACATCTTATGCTAGGTGTGCCCATTGTGTGCATTACTTAGTACATCGTTTTACATTACATTACATGCTACGTATGTCTATTGTTGTATACGTAGTACATGTCACATGCTACGTATGTCTATTGCTGTATACGTAGTACAGGTCACATGTTAAGTATGTCTATTGTTGTATACGTAGTACAGGTCACATGCTACGTATGTCTGTTGTTGTATACGTAGTACAGGTCACATGTTAAGTATGTCTATTGTTGCATACTTAGTACAGGTCACATGCTACGTATGTCTATTGTTGCATACTTAGTACATTTGTTATTCATCACATGCTTACATTTTGGATACATATTACATGATTTACATCAGACATGAACATTTTACTTTGGTAGTTTGGTTTGAGTAAGTGATTAAATAACGAGGCGTGTGTAATATGATACAAGCATGGTGGATACGCCGCTGGTACTTCCTATATATAAGTGTTTGTATGGTATTATATATCGTAGCGTTATTTGAATCATTTCAGTTTGAGACATAGAACATTTTATACAAATAACATACTTTTCACAAGACATTGTTTTACAAACAACTTATCTTATACAAACACATTTTACATAGTTATTCATTTAACCTTACATTTATTTATACATATCATCTGATCTTATCGTTTTTCAAATGATTTACAAAACAAAGCAAATTACAAGTTTCATGACTAAACATTTTCTCAAACATAAGTCATGAAACCAATTTTCACAAAACCTATGTATCTCACAGGCATTTTTATGCTGACGTACCTATTTTCACATGTGTTTTCAGGTGATGATGCGTAGGACTTACCAAGATACACTTAGGCGAACTGGGGCCTTAGTGACAATAAAAGATGCAAGACTAGTTAATTTATGTTATGTACTCTTTGGTTCTTATTTAAAACAATGTAAACTCTCATGTTTGTTTAATAAAACGAAACTTTAATTGCCATGGATTTGAAACATTAATTCTGTTACAACACTCCCCGACGTTTCCGCCACGTTTTGTATGTTCTACGTGGTCGGGGTGTGACAACATCCAACACATAGTGGCACAAGGGATTATAGAGGCTATGCCATATATTATCAAAACGGTTAAGGAAGCGGAAAATAATAAAAGTAACAGTAGAAGTAAACGACCACCTACAGAACCCAGTCACAGCGTAAACAATGGACCATTACTTCAAGTGCCCATTCCAAAAAGAAGAAGAACCATGTCTTATGGCTGTTCTTACAATGAATTCTGGTCTTGTAAACCAATAGAATTCTCGGGCAATGAAGGAGCCATTGCAGCTCTACGCTGGATAGAAAAGACTGAGTCTGTCTTAAAAATAAGCAAGTGTGTAGAGGAAGACAAAATCATGTTTGCTTCCAATCAGTTTAATAACTCAGCTCTAGAATGGTGGAACACTATCCTCCAGTCTAGGGGAAGTGACAGAGCCTATAGTATGGAATGGACTGAGTTTAAAAATATGGTTGAAAGAAAATTCTGACCTCCCAATGAAAAGGAACAGATAGCTAATAAGTTCTTAAACCATAGAATGACTGGAGTAGACTGTAAGGGTTATGTTGGACTCTGTATGCCCAAGACACATATTAAATTGATGTGGCTAGTACGTTATGATCCAAGTCGAGTTATACCCAATAACAAGCTAGACAAACACTTATATTATTTATTTGTGATATGATCAAACAAATAAATATTAACACTTACAATATTTAGAAATTGGTTTTCTAAATAATTGCACTTGACAAACTAATAAATTATATATGGATAATTTGATTTGAGAGAGTATTTTATTTTGTTATTTAATTGGTTAAATAACATAATAAAATAGCATAAGTCTTATAACATATGTTGTTATATTTTATAAAAGTTATAAAATACATATATATAAGACTTATATTATTTAAAAGAAAAAAAATTGAATTTTTTTTTAAATAAAAGTGTAGGCCGCCACCCCCCCCCCCCATGGGGTCTTCCCAAAATGTTTGGTCCAATAAGGTTTCATGCATTTGCATATGCCTTGATTGGGTGGTCTTCCCAAGCATTTGAAACCCAATAGGAATTCATGCATCTTGCATGTGTAGAGGGATTTTGATTGGGTACAAAGGGAGGCTACATCTCTCATAATTATATAAACATTTTATGACAAAAATTGAGTAGAAGACTTGTGTTCTTGCTCTCTAAAAAATCGGTCATAAGGGGTGTTTTTCAAGTGTTCGTTTTTGATCTTTGGTGTTAAAAATCCTAGCTAATCTCGTGGTGTTTGTTGGAGGCTTGGGGTATACAAGCTTGAGGCCTTCTACTCTTGAAGGCAACCGTTCAAGACACATCATCCTTTTCATCATCCTACTACTCCAAGAAGGTAGTTTTCTAAACACCCTATGGTTGTGTTTGATAGTATGCATCTTCATATATGGATCCGGGTTTTGGGATTTCACTTATAAATGAAGTTTATATCATAAAAGTAACATGTTTTAAATATTATTTCCGCTGCGTTTTTATTTCATATGGATGAAATTGCTTTGATAAACATGTAAAAATCCTTTCAATGGCATCTAGAGCCGCTTATATGAGTGCATGCTACAATAGATTAAAAATTTCGGGTTTCGGGTTTGAATAAAACCCTATGGCCGAAAATTTTAACATGGTTAACCCTTTGTTTTTCAAGATTATTTTCTTACATGCATAAGAGAATCTTGAAAAATTATTTCATATGGATGATTTGTTTGTTTGGACAAAACTTACCTTTTCGGTTTTTTTGTACATAGCCGAAAATGGTCATAAAAGGGAACCATTTTTTTTAAGCTTCTTGTAATTTATATATATATGTGGATATATATTCTGGTGCATATGACCTAGCCATGACCTTGTGTTGAATGATTGTGTTGTGATTCATTTTATTATTATTTCAATGGGTTGTAATAATTATTATTTTGTTCTTCCATTAGAAGATATGTAATTTATTTATTTTCATTTGGTATGTAAAATAAATAGATTAGGTGCATTTTATTTTACTAGAAAAAATGTATTAGGATATATTTTGTAAAAGAAGATGCGCACAAAAATGCGGTTTTGGTTTGGACCATAATATTCGGTCCAAAGAACTTCATCGTTCTCAACGGGATTTTAACCCGATAACCAAAACACATTTTTGAAGTCCAAAAGAGTTTGGAGCTGAATATAAAAGACTTTTGGAAGCTCAAAGAAGGTGGAGAAATCACAACACAAGAAGGAGACTTGAAGCATTTGGATGCGGGATCAAGTGGGAGTTAATCAACACATTACTTGTGTTATTTTTCACCCCTTAGGAAGGACCTTTTGGCACACTTGTTTCGGCTAACAAGTGTTGTCAAAATAGTTGGCTATGGTTATGCACCTATTGTTATGTATCATATGCTTGCTTGTTTGGTTGCTTATTTTGTTGTTTCAGATGATATGTTGATATGCATGACTTAACAAACTAATAATCAACAACAAGCGTAAAATTGGTTCTTAACAAAATCATTAAAATGGTTAATAAAGGTTTTATTAAATATTAATGGTTTTATAATAAAATGGGTTTTATTAAAAAGAACCTTGAAAATTTGTTTTCACTAAAGTACCATTGATTTGAATGCATGCAAATGTATGGTACATAATATTTTCTAAACTAGAATTTTGAAATATTAAAAACCCTTTTATAAAACAAGTGAAACACCATCCTTTTATACAACACTCGAAACACTTGGGAACTCTTATTGTGGGATAAAGGTCACCTAACCACATTTGAAGGAACTTGTATGTTCGAGGTGGGTTTACCATGTTTGTGGGATAAATGTCACCTAACCACTTATGTGAATAAACTCACACGTGTGTGTAAGTTGGACGACTTGATTTGGAAACCATGAACTTAGGGTCACCGAAGCATGGGGAACAAAGGTGTTGATGGGATTAAACATGCCAACTAAACATAAAGATGTTTAACAGATCCCATATGGCTAGAAATTGCAAAGAGTTGCAATTGTCAAACGTTGACTACCTTGTTAATTTAAATAGAGGGATAAAGGTCACCTAACCAATATTTAAATGTAACGTTGGATTCTAGATTTTAATTATTAATTGTCTTTAAGACACAAAAGGGTATTAATGATTAAAATATAATAATATCGAAAATACTAAAATTGAACTTGTTAAATTTTGTAGATGGCCGCTAACAATGCAAACCCGACTAACCAAATCGTCCGAAACCTATCACTAAGAACCATCCTTGAAAAGGATCGTCTCAACCATAACAATTTCATGGATTGGTTTCAAAACTTGAGAATCGTTCTCAAGCAAGAGAAGATATCCTATGTGTTGGACGATCCTATTCCCGATGAACCTAACGTGGAAGATGTGGAAGCCTACAACGATTGGGTTAAGTATACCGAGGACTCCATGCAAGCCTCATGCCTCATGTTGGGAACTATGATTCCCGAAATTCAAAAGGATTTTGAACATCACGGGGCATACGACATGATTACCCAGTTAAAGGAAATGTTCCTACAACAAGCAAGGGTAGAACGCTTCGAAACTGTTCGGGCGCTTCATGCATGTCGAATGGAGGAAACCCAATCGGTATCATCTTATGTCCTTAAGATGAAAAGCCACATTGATCGCCTCAAAAGGCTAAATTGTCCCGTCTCTAAAGAGTTGGCTACGGATTTGATCCTCAACTCTTTAACAAAGAAATTTTAGAGCTTTGTAATGAATTACAACATGAATGGATGGGACAAGAGCATTGGTGAGCTTCATGCAATGCTCAAAATGGCCGAAGAAGGAATGGGCAAAAAGGCTTTACCCGTCCTAGCGATCACTGAAGGAGGCAACAAGAAGAGGCCCCACCCCGACTCTAAAGCAACCTATGCTAAAAGAAAGGGACACGTCAAGGGAAAAGGAAAGGGAAAAGCTAAAGCAGAACCCACCAAACCGAAGGAGAAGAAGCAAAAAGTTGCTACGAATGACCCATGTTTTGAATGTGGTGAGATAGGACATTGGAAGAGAAATTTTCCGACCTATCTCAAAGAGTTGAAAAACAAGAGGGATGCAGGGCAAACCTCAGGTGCTATCTTTATGATACATGTTGAGCTTAATGTTATTTCTTCTAACACATGGGTACTAGATACCGGATGTGGAACTCATATTTGCAATTCGTTGCAGGGGTTCAAAAGAAATAAACATTATAAGAAGGGAGACGCTAGTCTCTTCATGGGCAACGGAGCAAAGGTTGATGTCGAAGCTCAAGGAGACTACGTTTTAGAGCTTCCAAGTGGTTTGGAAGTTATTTTGAAAAATGTTTTGTATGCTCCTAGTTTAACTAGGAACATAATTTCTGTTTCCCTTTTGAGACAATGTGGTTTTAAGTTTGAATTTGTTAACCAAGACATTTATGTTTCTATGAATGATGTGTTTTATTTTAAAGCTATGTCTTTAAATGGTATTTATGAATTAGATCATGATAACGCATCATACGATAGCTCAATGTACCAAGTAACCAACAAGAAACTCAAAATGGATTTGAGTGATTCCTACCTTTGGCATTGTCGCCTTGGACATATAAGCAAGAATCGCATGCATACACTTCAAAGAAATGGTCTTCTGAATACAAATGAAGATAATTCATTTGATGTATGCGAATCTTGTTTACAAGGCAAAATGACCAAGACACCCTTTAGTGGAACTTTTGAAAGGGCTAAAGACTTACTAGGTATCATACATTCAGATGTGTGTGGTCCTTTTAAGCCGATGACTAGGAATGGTGAAAGATACTTCATTACCTTTATCGACGACTATAGTCGTTATGGTTATGTGTATTTACTAAGACACAAGGATGAAGCATTTGAAATGTTCAAAGACTTCAAAAGTGAAGTAGAAAATCAACTCAAGAAAACAATTAAAGTCCTTCGTACCGATAGAGGAGGTGAATACCTAAGTGGTGCCTTTCAAGATCATCTTAGAAGTTGTGGAATCATCTCACAACTTACTCCACCTGGAACACCACAACACAATGGTGTGTCCGAAAGGAGAAATCGAACTCTATTAGATATGGTTCGATCTATGATGGCTAGAGGCACATTACCTCTATCATTTTGGGGTTACGCTTTGCTCTCCGCAGTTCGCATACTAAATATGGCCCCAACCAAGAAAGTGGAAAAGACACCTTTTGAAATATGGCATGGAAACCCTCCATCATTATCATTCTTAAGGGTTTGGGGTTGTGAAGCTTATGTTAAGCAATACACTCCAAATAAATTGGAAGTCCGATCTACTAAGTGTATCTTTGTAGGATATCCTAAAGATGATATAGGATATTATTTCTACGACCCAACCGAGCAAAAGGTATTTGTTGCTCGAAAGGGTAAGTTCTTGGAAGCTAAGTTCCTTATGGAAGGAACTAGTGACAGAACAGTGGAACTTGAAGAGGATCAAGAACCACAAGACGATACACGTTTGGTTGATACTAGCACTCAACAAGAGGTTGTTGAAAACGATCAAGAGGTTGATCAGAACACACCAAATGTTCGCAGATCTGGTAGAATTAGCAATCCACCTGAAAGATATGGATTTTTCATGGATGGATGCTACATGGTAGATTCAGATGAACCAACCACATACCATGATGCAATGTCAAAAACTGATTGTGATAAATGGCTTGAAGCCATGAACATAGAGATGCAATCCATGTATGATAACCAAGTTTGGGAACTGGTTATACCTCCACTTAACTCCAAAGTAGTTGGAAGTAAGTGGGTTTTCAAGAAGAAAACAGATATGCATGGTAACTTGGACACTTATAAAGCAAGACTTGTAGCAAAAGGTTTCACTCAAACTCAAGGGATTGATTATGATGAGACCTTCTCGCCTGTGGCGATGCTAAAATCGATCAGGATATTATTTGCCATAGCTGCATATTATGACTATGAGATCTGGCAATTGGATGTCAAAACGGCTTTTCTTAATGGATATCTTGATGAAGATGTCTATATGGTTCAGCCTGAAGGTTTTGTCGATCCAAAACATCCTGACAAAGTATGCAAGTTAAAGAAATCAATCTATGGATTGAAACAAGCATCTAGAAGTTGGAATCACTGTTTTGATGAAGAAATTAAGAATTTTGGATTCATCAAGAACGGCGATGAAGCTTGTGTGTATAAGAAAGCTAGTGGGAGCATCATCACTTTCTTAGTACTGTATGTCGATGACATTCTACTATTTGGGAATGACATTCCAACCATGGAAGGTGTAAAAGCTTGGCTTGGAAGTTGTTTTTCCATTAAGGATCTTGGTGAAGTAGCCTACATTCTGGGAATAAAGGTCTATAGGGATAGATCAAGGCACTTGATAGGTTTAAACCAAAGTGCATACATTGACAAAGTCCTGAATAGGTTCCAAATGGAGAACTCTAAGAGAGGTTTTGTACCTATTCAAAAGGGGACAATATTGAATACATCTCAATGTCCAAGCTCAAAGGATGAGCAAGAGAAAATGAAAATAATCCCATATGCGTCAGCTATAGGATCCGTCATGTATGCAATGATATGCACCAGACCGGACGTCTCATGCGCCTTGAGCATGACGAGTAGATACCAGCAAAATCCAGCTAACAGTCATTGGATGGCTGTTAAAAGCATATTGAAATATCTTAGGAGGACTAAGGATATGTTCTTAATATATGGATCTGGTGAGGAGGAACTCGTTGTAAAGGGTTACACGGACGCAAGTTTCCAAAACGATCGAAGTGATTCTCGATCACAATCGGGGTATGTCTTCATTTTAAATGGAGGAGCAGTCTCTTGGAAGAGCTCAAAACAAGACGTGGTAGCATTGTCCACTACAGAATCAGAATACATCGCCGCTTCATTGGCAGCCCAGGAAGCTGCATGGTTGAAGAAATTCATAGCCGACCTAGGGGTGGTCCCTACCATTCAAGACCCCCTAGAGATCTTTTGTGACAACGAGGGTGCGATTGCTTAAATCAAAGAACCTCGTGCGCACCAAAAGACTAGACACATCGAACGGAGATTCAACTACATAAGGGATGAAGTTGAAAAATGAAAGATATGTATCCGCCAAGTTTACACCGATCAAAACATTGCGGATCCACTCACGAAGCTCCTTGACCTTAGGACTTCGATATTCTAGTGATTGGATTTGATCTAATTTTGTATTTGGATATTGAAACAATTGTTATTTTAACTCTTTTATGGTATTTTGAGTTATGTTTCATATTAGCATGTTTAAATCCGTGAATAAGTTAATTATTCTAAATGTCAGTAGTCGATCATAATTATGGGAACAAATATGAACGTAAGACTATTATGAACTTGGATTGGTGGATATTCATTTAGAATGAATATAGAGCAAAGTGTTGCTGCCAAAGTTCATAGATATTTGTGGGATACAAATATTGGACTGACTCGCTCTCAAATATTACTGCATGGAATCATTTGTGGTTGATCATAAGTAAATTTGAGTAAAGGCGAATATCATAGTATCCTCTGACCTGAGATACATGTTGGGTCTTGATATTCACCAAGTATTATACCTAGACCTAGTTCTTAGCTGTCTGTAGCAAGGCAGTACACAAGGCTAAACTCAGGTGTGGTGCAAGGTGATTGTGAGAGACGTATGTAGTCAAGAAGGGATTTGTTCCTCTTATTCGTTGAGAGTAAGATGTCTAAGGCCTGATAAAGTTAAATCAACAGAGAGTGATCACTCTATGTCTCTGGATTTAACATGACATCTGTAACGAAAGGATAAATGATAGATTCACCTAAATCATGTTCAAGTAAGGGACTTGAAGGGGATGATGTTATTGAATGGCACATATAGTCATACGTATTAGGGGTAGTAAACCGTAGTTAGGCATCATTTACTGCTTGCATCAATCTTCTATGTATCTTGTGCAAGTGGGAGATTGTTGGACTCTATATGCCCAAGAAAAATATTAAATTGATGTGGCTAGTACGTTATGATCCAAGTCGAGTCATACCCAATAACAAGCTAGACATATACTTATATTATTTATTTGTGATATGATCAAACAAATAAATATTAACACTTACAATATTTAGAAATTGGTTTTCTAAATAATTGCACTTGACAAACTAATAAATTATATATGGATAATTTGATTTGAGAGAGTTTTTTATTTTGTTATTTAATTGGTTAAATAACATAATAAAATAGCATAAGTCTTATAACATATGTTGTTATATTTTATAAAAGTTATAAAATACATATATAAAAGACTTATATTATTTAAAAGAAAAAAATTGAATTTTTTTTAAATAAAAGTGTAGGCCGCCACCCCCTCCCCCCCATGGGGTCTTCCCAAAATGTTTGGTCCAATAAGGTTTCATGCATTTGCATATGCCTTGATTGGGTGGTCTTCCCAAGCATTTGAAACCCAATAGGAATTCATGCATCTTGCATGTGTAGAGGGATTTTGATTGGGTACAAAGGGAGGCTACATCTCTCATAATTATATAAACATTTTATGACAAAAATTGAGTAGAAGACTTGTGTTCTTACTCTCTAAAAAATCGGTCATAAGGGGTGTTTTTTAAGTGTTCGTTTTTTATCTTTGGTGTTAAAAATCCTAGCTAATCTCGTGGTGTTTGTTGGAAGCTTGGGGTATACAAGCTTGAGGCCTTCTACTCTTGAAGGCAACCGTTCAAGAAACATCATCCTTTTCATCATCCTACTACTCCAAGAAGGTAGTTTTCTAAACACCCTATGGTTGTGTTTGATAGTATGCATCTTCATATATGGATCCGGGTTTTGGGATTTCACTTATAAATGAAGTTTATATCATAAAAGTAACATGTTTTAAATATTATTTCCGCTGCGTTTTTATTTCATATGGATGAAATTGCTTTGATAAACATGTAAAAATCCTTTCAGGTTACACTACTATATTCTTCGAATATGCTAGAATAGTGCCAACCCTAGCTTCACCAGAACCCGTATTAATCTCCCGTTACATTTGGGGATTAATCAGTGAGATTAGACACGTAGTCAAGGCAGCTGGACCACAAACCATAGAAGAAGCAGTAGAACTAGCAAATACCTTGACTGATGAGTTAGTACGTACCCAAGAAGAAAACCAAAGAAAGAACCTAGCTCAAAAGCTTACCCAAGAATTTTGTTACAGAAATTCCAACCGTGGGAAAAATGTAGGTTCTACTTCTACACCTTATTGTAAGGCCTGCAAGAAGAAGCATTCAGGAAGATGCTCCACCTACTGCAATTTCTGCATGATACTAGAACACAAGGAAGAAGACTGTAGGAAGAAACCCAGTAATGGAGTGTGCTTCAACTGTGGAGAAAAAGAACATATCAAGCCGAACTGTTCGAAACTAGCTCTAGCCATGAACAACAAGACTACTAAGAATGCTAGGGCATTTGTTCTGACAGCCGACGAAGCTAAGATGATTCCGGACGTGATTGTCGGTACGTTTTTAGTTAATGATGTTTTTGCTAAAGTATTATTTGACTCTAGTGCGAACCAAAGTTTTATTAATACTTCATTTTGCAAACTTCTCAATCAACCATTAACTAAATTTCAACAAGAATGTCTAGTAGAGACAGCAAATGGAGAAACCATTAAGATTACTGAAATCTTGCAGGGAGCAAGAATAGAAATTTTAAACCAAGATTTTATTGCTAATCTTTACCCAATGAATCTGGCTGGATTTGATATTGTATTAGGAATGGGTTGGTTAGTAGCCAATAAAGCCAGTATTCTATGTGATCAAAAGTCAATACAAGTAAATTCACCAAAGGGTAAAAAGATCACAATTAAAGGAGATAAGCCATCTCGATCCACAAAATTCATCTCTGTGATGAAAACAGCCAGTTATGCAAGAAAAGTGTCACTAGTGTATATGATTTCCATAATCCAGCAGATATGCAAGAATTAAAGAAACAGCTAGACGAACTTTTGGAAAAAGGATTCATACAGCCAAGTTCATCGCCATGGGGAGCACCGATCTTGTTTGTCAAGAAGAAAGACGGGTAAATGCGTATGTGCATTAATTACCGAGAGTTGAACAAGGTCACGATTAAAAACCGGTACCCATTACCGAGAATCGATGATCTATTTGATCAACTGCAAGGTTGATTTACCGAGAATCGATTCTTTTATAAGATTGATTTACGCTCAGGATATCATCAATTAAAGGTACAGGAAGAGGACATTCCTAAAACTGCCCTCAGAACAAGGTATGGCCATTATGAATTTACTGTCATGCCATTTGGTTTAACCAATTCTCTAGCCGCATTTATGGACATGATGAACCGAATATGTAAGCCATATTTGGATAAATTCATAATTGTCTTTATAGATGATATTCTCATTTACTCTAAGAGTAAAGAGGAACATGCAGCGCATCTGCAAGCACTCCTAAATTTGTTGAGAAAAAGAAAAGCTTTATGCTAAATTCTCTAACTGCGAATTTTGGTTAGAAGAAGTGCAATTCCTTGGACATTTAGTTAATCATGAAGGAATTCATGTGGATCCCACAAAGATTGAGGTGGTTACTAAATGGAAAGTCCCTGAATCACCAACGGAGGTTAGAAGTTTTCTAGGACTGGCAGGTTATTATAGAAGATTTATCCGAGATTTTTCTAGAATAGCCATTCCCTTAACAAAGCTAACATGTAAGTCTATTAAGTTTGAATGGGGACCAAAACAAGAAGAAGCCTTTAGAATTCTTAAGCAAAGATTAACCAACGCACCCATACTAGCGTTACCAGAAGGAACTGAAGACCTTATAGTATATAGTGACGCTTCTAAGTTAGGTTATGGATGTGTGTTGATGCAACGTCAAAAGGTTATAGCCTATGCGTCTAGACAACTTAAGAATCATGAAGAAAACTATACAACTCATGATTTAGAATTAGGAGCCATAATGTTTGCCCTGAAAATTTGGAGACATTACCTTTACGGTAGTAAGTTTACCATTTTCACCGATCATAAGAGTTTAAGTTATCTTTTTGGGCAAAAGGAGTTAAATATGAGACAGAGACGCTGGATGGAAATTCTTAGTGACTATGATTGTAATATCCAGTATCACGCAGGAAAGGCTAATGTAGTAGCTGATGCTTTAAGTCGAAAATATCATGAAAAGCCAAGAAGAGTACGTTCTCTTAAATTAAATCTACAGATATATTAAAATAATCAGATTAAAGAAGTACAAGAATCAGTAATCAAGGATGGTGTTGAAAAATTGAAAGGAATTAGAACAAGGAACAAATGGAATTTGGAGATTCCATAAGAAAAGGATTTGGATACCTAAACTAGGAAATTTACGCCACCGAATATTAGAAGAAGCTCATAAGTCTAAGTATACGATACATCCTAGAAGTGATAAGATGTATCAAGACTTAAGAAAGAATTTCTGGTGGATAGGAATGAAAAAGGATATAGCAGCTTATGTTGTTAAGTGTCTAACCTGTTCACAGGTCAAAGCTGAACATCAGAAACCCTCAGGGTTATTGCAGCGATTAGAAATGTCAATATGGAAATGGGAATTGATAACAATGAACTTTGTTACCAAGTTACCCAAGACACGAAAAGGAAATGATACAATCTGGGTGAATGAAGATAGGTTAACTAAGTCTGCTCATTTCCTACCGATGAAGGAAACCTTCAGTATGGAACAATTAGCCAAGTTGTATGTAAATGAATAGTTTCATTATATGGAATTCCTTTATCTATTGTGTCTGATAGAGATAGTCGTTTTACTTCTCATTTTTGGATAAGTTTCCAAAAAGAAATGGGAACCAAGCTAAATCTAAGCACAGCTTATCATCCTCAAATGGATGGACAAAGCGAAAGGACAATTCAGACAATGGAAGATATGCTTAGAGCTTGTGTAATTTATTTCGGGGGAAATTAGGATGGTCATTTACCATTGATAGAATTTTCCTACAACAATAGCTATCAAACCAGTATCAATGTTGCACCATTCGAAGAACTTTATGGACGAAAGTGACGAACTCCAGTCTGTTGGGCAGAAATTGGAGAAAAGCAATTGTCTGGACCAGAAATAGTACAAGAAACAACAGACAAGATTATTTAAGTCAAGGAAAGACTAAAAGCAGCACGCGATCGACAAAAGATTATGCTAATAACAGGCGAAAGCCATTGGAATTTCAGGTAGGAGACAAGGTATTATTAAAAGTTTGTCCTTGGAAAGGAGTGGTAAGATTCATCAAAAGGGGAAAGCTAAGCCCCAGATATGTTGGACCTTTTGAGATTCTTAGAAGAATAGGACCAGTAGCTTATCAGCTACAACTGCCAGAGGAAATGGCAGGAATACATGATGTATTTCATGTATCTAATCTCAAGAAATGCTTAGCCGATGAATCATTAGTGGTACCTCTTAAAGATATAGAGGTAAATGAAAAGCTTAAGTTTGTAGAAAGACCTCTATAGATTGAAGATAGAAAAGTTAAGAATCTCAAACACAAGAGATTGGTCCTGGTCGAAGTAAGATGGGATTCTAAAAGGGGACCAGAATACACTTGGGAGCTTGAATCAGAGATGCAGAGGAAATATCCACACCTGTTTCAGTAGACCTCGAGGACGAGTTCTAAAATAAGGTGGGGAGGATATAACAACCCTCCTAAAATATTTAGAACACCCTATACGTCCCAAAATACACCCTTTATGTGAAAAACGACCCCGAAATACCTTAATTTTTACAAAACCCAAATAAATCAAAATCAGGGGTGCGCTCTTGGGTCGCGACCCCCTTGTCTATATTTATCATGGGCCGCGACAACTGGCCACCAGGGCGCACCTGGTGATGCCATGTGACGCAACTCGTATCGAAGCTAAGCTCATGACTGGCCAAGGCTAGGCCCTAGCCAGCCTAGCTCGTGGGGCGCGAAGCCCTGTCTTGTTTCTCTCACGGGCTGCGAAGAAGTCGAGATCAGGCCCTATAAATTGGGAACCTCGGCATTCAGTTTCCGTCGTTCAAAAGTTTCAATTCTCTCTCAATTTCTCTATAGTATAAGTAATACTTGGGTATTATACCCACTAAAATAGTGAAGCTCTGCCTCGATGTAAGTATCATAACCCCCTGTTACGTATTAGATACGCTGCCCGATTGATCTAGTGCTCCGTAACGGCTGTTGAGGCTCTGCCCGACGTAGTCGTTGGAGTTCTGTCTCGGGGAGGGTATAACTAATGTAAATTGGGTTATTATACTAACGCGTGTGCATTGTTTAATTAATAGATTATAACCAGGAAATCACAAGGAAAAAAGCCTAAAATAACAATGTGAGTAATCTCCTTTTTGTAAACTGTTTTTACAAAACCTAAATTGTTTTAAATTATATTTCACAGTGATTGAGTATTTGTAATTCTACAATTATCGTCTCTATGTTGGGGTTTTGTATAAAAATTTGTTACTACACTGTGAGTACTAACATGACCACAAGTCGGGTTGACAGTATCGTGGGTGGTAATTAAAGTAAAAATATAAACAAATGTAATTGCGAGATCGCCCTCAATACTGTACAATGATAAAACTGGTCTTGATTAAATTGGGATTCACTCACCAGTATTTCCCACTGACAAAATGTTTTTAAACGCGTTTCAGGTAACAAAATGTGAAAGCCAAATAGAATCCAGCTAGACAACACTGAAGGCTTGGAAAAGTGGCTATAAAAGTTACCTAAATAAAGAAGATGTTTTATTTTCAATAAATTAGGGTTTATCCCTATAAACATATTTGTAATGGAAACTTGGGAATTTCCCATGTGTTTATAAAAATGTGGTATTTTACTCTGATAAAATATTTCCTAACTACGATCCTGATGTAAATTCCGCTGCCAAATTGATTGTAACAACCCGACTTTTTGAAGTCGAAGTACAAGTCAAAGTCAAAGGAAGAAAAGATTGCTAATTGCGATCTGTCTCTCCTTGCTTAATTATTGAATTGTACTTCACGACTTGTATCGATACTCTATTTTAATTTGCTTTAGTTGTTTTATGTGGAGTACTTGTTAATAAATTGCTATTTAACCGCAGTTTAATCGCTAATCGACTTATCGCTAATCGCTAATCGCATCGCTATCGAATCGCACCTCGAATTATAGGTTATAGATATTGTTTTACGTGTGTGTGCTATTATGTGTTACTTGTGCATGTTATGTTTATGTTGAGGTGATTAATCACAAATGTAATCGCAACGCAATCTCATCGCAAATTCGAGATTCAAGGATTATATTTGTGTTATTTAGTAGTTAGGTTATTTGTGTAACTAATGGGTAATACTACCGCATCGCTCACTCGAAACGAATCGCATCGCTCACTCGAAACGAATAGCAACGCTCTAAGCACGGAACAAAACATCGAAAACCAACTCACCGCATCACTTCGATCGAATGACCATTCGATCGAATGGTCATCCGTACGGATGACCATCCGATCGGATGGCCATCCGATCCAACACTTGTGCACACCTTTCCTCTTTTAGAAACCTATAAATACCCCCCCGTCACATCACCAACAGTGATGTGACAGCTCTCTCGTTCGACCAGCACATTCCAGCTCTCTTTCTCTCGATTTCTCGCGATTCTTGTAAGTTTTCAACTCAAATCTTGTACATCTATCATCAACACACACTTCTTCATCATTTTCACCTTCGAATATTCAATTTTAACTGTGAAATCAGTGGATTTGAGATATTCTAGGATGATGTTGATGTGCGTTAGGTGTGATATATATTTAAGTATATTTTTAGCCCTTTTTAACACTTTAGTCAAGTTCTAAATTTATAAAACACGATATTTTACTAACACTAAACACACATATGGGCAAGTGCACCCATCGTGAGCGTAGTATAGCGTTGATAAGATACCGAGCTCGTCCAAGGACACAAGAGCTTTTAGTACCGGTTTATCCTCAACGTCTAATCAAATCAAAAATTTAGAAAAAGGTTTTAAACATGAAAATAAAAACTAAAAATGCTGAAAAATAAAAATAAAATAAAAACAGATAGACAAGATGAATCACTTGGATCCGACTCGCCTTTAGTGTAACCTTTGATGTTTTCCGCACTTTTGCACTTTTTTAAGAGATTATCTTAGTTATAGTAGTAGGCCCTTCTTTTGAAGGTGACGTTACCCTCAACCCAGTAGTTTGAGTCAGCAAGGATACAATCCTAAAGGGTTGGATTATTGGAAGATAATTAATTAAGTTATTAATGCGTAATGTGGTAGGCCCCTCTTTTGAAGGTGACGTTACCCTCAGCTAAGTGGTTTGAGTCAGCAGGGATACAATCCCAAGTAGCCGGGTTAATGTATTAATAGTAGTTTACATATGAGGGGATCAAGCCATTCGCACCCCCGCCATCCAATACCAGTGGGTATTAAAGGAGGTCCTAGTAAGCTTGACCCAGGTCCTTGCAGGATCTATACACTGAACAAGGTAAGAACCTTACCAAACCATTCCCTTAACCCCCGACCAGGTAGCCAACATATCTCCATATAGACCGTGGAGATATGAATGGTGTAAATCTTTCATTTTATATAGACAGTAAAATAACTCCAAGACACCACGGACAAATGATAAGGAAGTTTCACCTTCAACATAAGAAACTAGTTATTAAAGTCATTCATACAAAACCAAATAAAAAGTGCGAAAAGATTAAAAATCAAAAGTATTACACTAAATGCTTGTCTTCACCAAGTGATGTAAGAGACTTAGGCAAACATGGCCTTTGATTGTCAAGAGCTCTTACTATCAATCTTGGATCCCGAGACTACTACACACACTCTATGATGGATGATGGTGGTGGATGTGGGTGCTGTGATGGTGGTGGAGTGTGGGTGAAGTGGTAGAGAGGTGGTTTGTAAAGGGATGCTGGCTACCTGGGCACGGCCCAGACACAGAAGCCCAGACACGGCCCCGTGCCCGCTGGGCACGGCCCCGTGTCCACCCATCTTCTCTCTTCATTAATTGCAGTTTGTCTGCATTATTTTTGCCCTAAAAATGATATATCTCTAGTTCACAAAATAATCAAATAGTCACACAAGCGTCTTATTATAAAATATATATTCTAAATATATATTTATCAAGTTTTATTTACGAAAATCCACCTCCGGTACTTGGTAATTTTGTAATAAAAATCATGGCGAAGTTCATTTTGAAAACCAAGTTAAAAATATATTTGTAACCATTTGTTAGAAAAATAATTCTTAGTGTTGAAATTCTAGAAAATTTTTGCCAGAGTTTCCTTTGTAAACGGAGGTGTCCACGCTTACTAGCGTATCATTTTCTTTTGTAAAATCAATCAAAGAATTTAACAATCAACAACATACAATATTTACTCACTAATTTGACCAAAAATAAACCTAAATCATAAACTCATGAACATGAAAGTGTGTAAAAATATGTAGTAAGTTACCAACATATTTAGTAGGTCTTGTTATCTTTAAAAATAAGATTAGTTTCTTAAAAACTTTATTTTTAAAGAATATGAAGTTTCACAACTTCTAGTCAAGATTCACAAAAATGTTTCTTTGTTAAACTTTCTTGTTACACAAGTGCTTATACACTTGTTTACCTTCTAAAAATATATTTAGTTCATGTAAGATCCGGGTTTTAACAAGACTAGTATCTTTCACTTGGTTCTTCCGAAAAACCACTTGTAGATCTTTAAATCTACAAGTTTATAACCTTACTTTTCAAGAAAAATTATGTTTATTCAAGTTTCAAGTTCATGGTGGATGGTTTCATCATCTTTCATATTTCTAACACTAACATCTTACTAGTTCATGCTCTTGAACATGATCTAGCATGTCTAGATGATGATCCATCCAACTTTTACTAACAAACAACATCAAATAATCATAACTACACAAGATTTACTTGATTTACCCAAATAACTTCTCTTTATCCACCCTTTATCCCTTATGTTCAAGACTTTAGATTATGTTCATTAGTGTTCTTTAACATTTCATCATTCAACCATCTATTAACCACTAAAATCAAGAACAAGAGGATGTTTTAGAGCACTTACTACTAGCACAAGGCTAGGGAAGAAACAAGGCGTAAAAGTGGTGGATAAAAGGAAACGAGAGTGGTTCTTGAACTTCCGAGAGCACCAAGCCTACTTGTATGATCCCTTGCACCTTTGAGTATATGTAAAACACTTGTGTGGAGGTTGGATGGTGGTGATATGGTGGAGTGTGGGTGTGGCCGTGAGTGATGGAGGGGAAGAGGAGAGAAATTTTGTTGAGTGTTTGTGATGAGAGATGATGGTTAACCTCTAAACATATTTATAAACCATTATCCTTATTATCCATCATGCAACATGTTCCATATCTTCCAACATAAATCAATAAAATAATAAAATAAAGGTAAGGGGTGGGTCACCCCTTGTGACCGTCGAAGTGAGGGGGGGGGGGGGGGGTATGGGTTGGGGTGTGATGATTTAGTTAGGATTTGGTTAAGTTCTAATGATATTTAGTTAGTGTATAAGTGTGTAGTATAATACAAGGTGTGTTAGGGTGTTCGGGGACCCTAACTAACTCAGAAAAGTAAAAACAATGTATTTGGCAATATTTTTGTGTTCCGGGTAAAGTCCGGTTGTTCGGTTGGATATTGATCCGTTAAAGTGCTAAATAAAGTTTTAAAGTGTCTTTTATATGTTTTTAGTGACACATTAAATTACCAACACTTTGGAAAATGTCTAGGACTATTTTGCCAAGTTTTTGCACTTTACTAGCATTGTTAAATGCTGAATTTTGGTTAACTAGTGCAGAATTCTGCGCTTTAAGTATGTTTTAGGCACTTCCGGGCACTATAGCTATCACCTAGTGACTCAGTTTTATGGTCCTCACCTCCCTACACTCCCTACCAGTGTAGTACTTTATTCCCGGCTCATACTGGGCCTCAACATAGTGTCTGTCTAGGTGCTGGCATTGTCAGCATGTTTACTGGGTTATCCGTTCACTGTGCTAACTGTGCTTTGTGCATCAAGTTTGTCACTATTGTTTGTGTGTAATAAATGGAGTGACAGTATAAAATGTGATGCATAAGTATGTATGTATCAGAAAGCCGAAAGCAGTTTAATCACAATTGTAATCAAGCACAGTAATTAAGCACTAATGAAATATTAATCAATTGTACGGATACCTGGATTTGTGAGGGTTGTCACATTCTCCCCCCGTTAGAGAAATTTCGTCCCGAAATTTTAGGCTCTGCTTCTAGTTGCTGGGGTCTTAGGAAATAAATGGGGGTATTTCTCCTTCATACGATCCTCACGTTCCCACGTGAATTCTGGACCATGTCTTGCGTTCCATCGAACTTTGACGAGCTTGACACTACTCCTGCGTGTTTTGTTAAGTTTCCAATCCGTAACCTCAACGGGTTCTTCGGTAAAGTGGAGCGTGTCGTCGATATGCACTTCGTCAGCAGGAATGATTACTGTCTCTTGTGTTGGACTCTTCTTCAAATTTGATACATGGAATGTATCATGAACACCATTAAGTTTAGCAGGTAGGTCCAATTTGTAGGCTACAAGCCCAATCCTTTGTAGGATTCTGAAAGGGCCAATGTAACGCGGATTCAGCTTCCCACGCTTTCCAAAGCGTGCCACACCCTTCCAGGGTGAAACCTTCAATAAAACCATATCCCCAACTTGAAACTCTAAAGGTTTCTTTCATCGATTTGCATAGGCTTTCTGTCTGTCGCGAGCCGCTTCGATGCGCTTTCGAATCTGTGCGATCTTGTCTGTCGTCTCTTGGACTATTTCGGTGTCACACCCCAAAATCCACTCGCGGAGTATCACCGCTTGGAGGCGTGACATGACCAGGATCCAGCCACCAATCATATTGAACAAGCATGTAAGTAATTATAAAATTCAACCAATACAATTGGTGTCCATACAAAATATAGTTTAAGTTTCAAGCGGAAGCATAATGTTTAAAACCAAAACGAAATATAAGTTCAAATGTTTCAATGTTTATCATGGCACACAACTGTCCATGTCCCACAACGACTCTTCCCCATGCAAGCTCCAGCTAAGTACCTATTGACCTGGAAAGCATGTAGTAACGAGTCAACAACAAAGTTGAGCGAGTTCACAGTTGGGTGTTTGTTTAAGTTATTCCAAAAACATAGTTTCCTTTAACTGGCATCCTTGCCGTGGGGGATACCCCATAGTTGAAAACGTGTTTGGTTTAATCCCGTTTACTCTGGCAATACAACCGTGGGGGCTACCCCATGTTAAATTCTCTGGCTATCCAGCCGTGGGGGCTACCCCATGTTTATACTACTAGACTCGTTACCATATCGACCACTGACTTTAGTCATGTTTATGTGCCCTTAGTGTTAATGTCTATCATCATTGACGTGCCCAGATCCATTAGTTCACGCTCGTCCTCTGCGGCACGGTGTGAGGCTTGTCAGACCTAAATAGCGCTATCTAACTAATGACCCGCTCGCCATTGGCCCGGCGATTAAGTCGATATAAAAAGGAGGGACTTCGTGATAGAGTTTTGGTCTAGTGAATTTAACTGTCCATGAGGACGAGGAATTACATTCCTTAACCCGTACTGTCCTACCCAAGAAGGACGAGGAATCCATATTCCTTAACCCATTCCCAACCCCTGGGAATCCCATGCTTTGTAGAAAGTGTGAACTCACCTTAGGTTAGCTCGGCATATAAACGAAAGGTCAAATCGAGCTGCTAGAGGTCAACCACATCCTAACATGGTTACCATACAAGTCAGGTCTCGGTTCAAATAGAGCACGTATGTTTACACAGAGATAGCAAGTTACGAACACATATAGATCATGGCAAACACACATCATCACGTTTAACAGTCATAACGTATCCGAACTTGTGAGATCAAAAGATTTGGGCTCGCACAAGTCTAACGGCCTTGTGCGAGTCACCCATTGAAGCCCAAGATACCCGGCCCAAAATCATAAGTAGTCCAACAAGTATACGGCCCAATTAAACAAACATGAGTCTTGTGCGATCCGGATGGACTTGTGCGATCCGGATGGCTTGTGCGACTCGGGACCTCTTGTGCGACTGGACTTGGGCTTTGAGGCCCAACAGTAATGCTATTCAGTTGTTTGTGTGAGGCCCAAGCCTTGTGCGATCGGCACCATCTTGTGCGATCCACCAGGTCTTGTGCGATCATGCATAACTAACTTATACTGTTAGTTTAAAGAATTGTACCTATCTTGTGCTATTGGGAGCTTGTGCGATCAGATCAAGTCTTGTGTGACTTGATCTTGTGCGACCGACAAACTTGTGCGATTGGTTGTTTAATATCCGAAATCATAGCAATCAGTTATATTGTTTCCATTTATGTAGATAATCGATCAACAACTAACAGTTTCCATTCATACAAATAAATCGATCAAACAAGGGTTTTAACATTAATTCTTATGAACCCTAAACAAAATCAAAACATGAACAATAATCATAACACTTAATCATATTAACCTGATTCATATCCTTGATCACTAGCATGCATACTAACATAACAATCCCCCCCACAATTCATTCGAACAGGAACATATCACAATCGGTTCTAGATCATTAACATATAATCATCAACTCTACATAAATCAAAACATGCTACACATATGAACCGATTTCATGAACATCATACTTCATAAATTTTCATTACAAACGCATACCATCTCTAAATCATCATGTAAAACATATAAGTCAACACATCATCAATCATTGAATCAAAAGTATACACTAACCGGTTAAAGAATGGAATGAGGGTTGATCCGAACGATAAAGCTTCATGAGAGATGGGATGTGGCTGCCGTCGAGTTTGAGAGGAGAGAAAGAGAGTAGAGTTTGTAAACTTTGTGTGATTAGGTAAAGTGTGGGATTTATACTAACACCCTAGGTGTTGTGCGAGTTGATGGAGTGGGCCGAACCCTCCTAATGGGCTGCCCTTTATGGGTTTCGAGTACAACAAGTGTGGCCCGAATAGGCTTGTGCGATCGGCCAAGTGTTGTGTGATCGGTTTATTTTTGTGTGATAATATTACATACATACATGCATTCACATAATCAGATAACATAATAACATAATATTCCATTGATCATCAAAGTTCATATAATCACATAGGATTCACATACGTTACATTAACACAAAGATAGGTTCTGAAATACGAGTTGTCACATTCGGGACCAACAAGCTGTCTATCACCCGCATCAGCCCAGCATAGCGGTGATCGGCACTTGCGTCCATAAAGTGCTTCAAATGGCGCGGCTCCAATACTTGTGTGGTAGCTGTTGTTGTATGAAAATTCGACCAATGGTAAATGATTATCCCAGCTACCACCTAGGTCCATTACACATGCTCTCAGCATATCTTCCAACGTCTAAATAGTTCGTTCACTTTGGCCATTAGTTTGCGGGTGAAATGTGGTACTTAGATTCAACTGTGAGCCAAAAGCTTCTTGGAAGGATTGCCAAATCCTTGATACAAATCTCCCATCTCTGTCAGAGATAATCGAGAGAGGCACTCCATGACGTGCGACAATCTCCCTCATGTATATTTCCGCAAGTTTACTCATGTTGTCTTTCTCTTTGATTGGGAGGAAGTGCGCAGACTTTGTTAGACGGTCTACTATCACCCAAATTGTATCATGGCCCTTGGGCGTCTTTGGCAATTTCGTTATGAAGTCAATGGAAATCTGTTCCCATTTCCATTTGGGTATCTCAGGTTGCTGCAGAAGTCCTGAAGGCTTTTGGTATTCGGCCTTAACCTTGGCGCAAGTTAAACATTTACCAACGTATATCGCTACATCGCCTTTCATCCTAGGCCACCAGTAGAAATCCTTGAGGTCTTGGTACATCTTATCTGCTCCGGGGTGAATCGAGTACCGAGATTTGTGAGCTTCATCAAAAACAACCTTTCTTAAACCACCAAACAGAGTAACCCAAATCCGTTTCATGAAGCATAAAGTTCCTTCCTCGTTTGGTATCAACTGCTTCTCCATCCCACGGAGATACTCGTCCTCAATATTCCTTTCTTTCAAAGCTTCTCTCTGCACGGCACGAATGCGTAAAGAGAGGTCTGTCTGGACAATCATCTCCAAAGCCCTAACCCTTATGGGCTTGATCCTTTCTTTTCAGCTCAGGGCATCGGCGACCACATTCGCCTTCCCTGGGTGATACTTGATTTCACAATCATAATCATTCAACAGCTCTACCCAGCGTCTTTGCCTCATGTTAAGCTCCTTTTGATTAAATATGTGCTGTAGGCTCTTGTGATCAGTGAAAATTGTACATCGCGTACCATACAAATAATGTCGCCAAATCTTCAACGCAAATACCACCACGCCTAGTTCCAAGTCGTGCGTGGTATAATTTTTCTCATGATTCTTCAACTGGCGTGACGCATATGCTATAACCTTCTGTCTCTGCATCAATACGCACCCCAAACCTTGACGCAAGGCGTCATAATATACCACGAAGTCGTCCGTTCCTTCGGGCAATGATAAGATCGGCGTGTCACAAAGTTTGTTTTTCAACAACTGAAACGCTTCTTCTTGTTTGTCACCCCAGTCAAACTTTCTGTCTTTCTGTGTGAGTGCGGTCAGGGGTTGAGCGATCTTGGAGAAATCCTCAATGAACCTTCGATAATAACCAGCCAACCCTAAGAACTGTCGAATCTCGGTTGGCGTCTTTGGAGTCTCCCAATTCTTGATCGCCTCGATCTTTGTGGGATCAACATGAATTCCATTTCCATTAACCACATGTCCAAGAAATTGGACTTCGCGTAGCCAGAACTCGCACTTCGAGAACTTAGCGTATAACTTCTCCTTTTTAAGTAGCTCTAGAATAGCTCTTAAGTGTTGTTCGTGCTCGTCCTTCGTCTTCGAGTAGATCAGAATGTCATCGATAAACACGATTACAAACTTATCCATGTACGGCTTGCAGACTCGGTTCATTAGGTCCATGAAAACTGCTGGTGCGTTTGTCAGCCCAAACGGCATAACTAGGAACTCGTAATGTCCATAACGAGTCCTAAAGGCTGTCTTCGGGATACTTTCCTCTTGTATCCTTAGTTGATGATATCCTGATCGAAGATCGATCTTTGAATAAAAGCTTGAACCTTGCAGGTGATCAAATAGATCATCGACTCTCGGCAAAGGATATCTATTCTTGATAGTCAACTTATTAAGCTCACGGTAGTCTATACACCTACAGAAACTACCATCCTTCTTCTTAACAAACAGAACCGGAGCTCCCCAAGGTGAGAAGCTTGGTCTGATGAATCCTTTGTCCAATAGCTCCTGGAGTTGTGTTGACAACTCCTGCATCTCCGAAGGTGCAAGTCTATAGGCTGCCTTGGCTACAGGCGCGGCGCCTGGAACCAAGTCAATGTGGAACTCGACTTGCCTTTGAGGCGGTAATCCTAGCAAGTCTTCTGGAAAGACTTCAGGATATTCTCTTACAACTGGAATGTCTTCGATCTTCGGTTCAGCAGCTTCCTTATCCAAGATGTGTGCCAAGAATGCAACACATCCCTTCTGTAAACACTTTCTAGCTTTCAGACAGCTAATAATCCTCAGTGGCGTATCACGCTTCTCTCCGTGCACTACGATCGTTTCTTCATCCGTCATTGGGATGCGGATGGTCTTCTCGTGACAAACGATCTCGGCCTTGTTGCTGGACAACCAATCCATTCCCACTACCACGTCGAAGCTTCCCAATTCGACAGGTAGTAGATCTAGCATAAACTCGTGCCCTCCCAGTTCTATCACGCATCCTCTGACGACTTCTCCCGTTTCAATTAGTTTTCCATTCGCCAATTCGATCGAGTGTGGAACGTCTAACTTACTAGTGGCCAACCCAAGTATATTCTTAAATTCTATCGATACGAAGCTATAATCGGCACCAGTATCAAAAAGAACAGATGCAAAACGTTGGTTTATAGGGAACGTACCAGTGACAACGTTTGGATCCTGGCGCGCTTCCCTTGTGCCGATGTTGAATACTCTCCCACGGGCTTGATTCAGTTTTGGGCATTCCCTCTTAAAGTGCCCAACATCTCCACAATTGAAGCAACCTGGCCCTTGGCCATTCACATTTCCATTCCCGCCCCGATTTTTGTCTGCTCCCCGGTTACCAGCTTGATTTGCAACATTCCCACGGTTTCCATTTCCGTTACCTCCTCAATTGTTGTTCCTATTACCAAAACCTCCTTGGCCACCCCGGCCAACACTAACCCAGCAAGTATCCTTCAAGTGACCAATTTTCCCACAAGCTTCACATGTTCTCAGTCCGCATCGGCCAGAATGATGGCGGTGGCATGTGTTACACTTGGGCAGAGTGCCCATATAACCCTTTCCTTTGTTCTCAACACCGGTTGCAGCTCTAGCCGGTGTGCTTGACTCGCCCTTCTTGCTTACATGGCTGGTTCCTTGCTTGAAATTGGAAAATTTTCGCTTGTTTTCCCCAGACGGTTCAACATGTGTTTCCTTTTTCTTCTGATCGGAAATTGAGAACTTGTTCAACCTAATGGCCTCTTCAGTAAGCGCTACGCTTAGGTCGATGGCTTCTGTGATCGTCGCGGGCTTGGACGTGGTAACCATACTCATTATCTGGGGTGCCAATCCCCAGATAAATCTCTCAATACGTTTAAACTCTGGTGTGACCATGTACGGTACTACGTGAGATAAATCATGAAATCTTTGAATATATTCTGCAATCTTGGGACCATCCATTCTCAGATGCCAGAACTCAGTTTCTAGCCTTTGTATTTCAGCACACGAGCAATACTTTTTCCTCATTAACTCTTTTAACTCAGCCCATGTTAACGCATAGGCAGCAGCTTCTCCTAAAGTCTGCACTTACAGATTCCACCATGAAAGGGCTCCATCCAGAAACAGCCCTGAGATGTAGGTCACTTGTTGCTCGGGAGCGCATTTGCTCATTCTTAAGACAGAGTCTGTCTTCTCAGCCCACCTAACAAACGCAACAGCACCTCCTGTGCCGTTGAAATTCACGGGCTTGCAGTCGAGAAACTGTTTGTAGGTGCACCCTGCACATACGTTAGAATTTACAAATGGTATTAGCGGACGTGCTATAAATATCCAGATGTATGGTAATATGCCTCAAGCAACTTGACATTACCATGAGGTGGATTGTTATTGCCGTTATTGTTCGAAATACTCCCACTGGTTCCTCCCTGGGAGGCTACATACTGCGCTATAGCGGCGGCAATTATCCCTTGGAGTTCTGCCTAGGTAGTAGGCATGCGTACTTCACGTCTTGGAGGCATCTTCTAAAAGATGATCATGTAGGTCAGGTCATAGCAAGTATAATAAGAATGTATATATAGTAGCATTCATCAATCACATAACATCTCATGTTATAAATTAAAACATATAACTCAACAAAGCATGTAGTAAGAACGTTGCCATTGAGCTTCATTAAAACATAGTACATCACATGTCAAAGTAAGATCGTGGGGCTACATCACCCCCAAAAGTACAAGTCAAACTACATCTATCATATACAAAAAGTGTGATCTCTCAAAAGGCTTCGTAAGCTGGCTCAATAGCGACCTTCTCACCAAAAGATCGACCTGCATATAACCAAAAATATGCCTATGTTGATGGCGGCAGAGGAGGAGGAGGAGGAAAATGAGAGAATAGCAAGCGACGCATGAGTAACTAGTCCTCCTCTAAAGCACGACAGACGCGCAGCAAATATGCTATCTGCTGCTCAGAAGTCATGAAACGAGCGTCTGAATCGGGGGAAAGTGGACGAGGTGCGTGTGGGGCTGCAAACGGGGTCTGACAATGACAAGAGGGACGTGGATCTCTCTCCAAGTCCTGAATACAACGTGTCAATGCATCCTGCTGTATCATCAAAGAAGTGAGAATGTCCTCCGTAGAGTACCCCACATGGTACGGGAGGTACGGATCAGACAGTGGCATGATAGGGGGCGTAGTCCATAAAAATGGCTCGCTAGACGGAATGAAAGATGGTGCAGTGGGGGGTGCAACAGAAAGAAACTGAGGTGTGAACGGTAAGGATGATGGCAGCACAGGTGGAACAAAAGTAGGATGAGTAATCTGTGGTGTAAACTGGCTGCCTCCTGTCATGAAAGGTATGTGACCAAAAGGCTGTCGTGAAGAACCCTCCCCAGGACGTGGTGGAGGGATGTCCTGGAGAAAGGTAATCAGAAGATCGGTACGGTGGACATCGGTCATGTGTGGGTGGGATAGTGGAATATCAGTGGGTGCCGAAACAGGTGTGACGGGTACCACGTGTGATGGATAGTCGTCATCGTCGATCCACCCATTACGGGTGTCGACGTAACGTGGATCTATATGAGTAGCAAAAGGTGCACGGTCAAACAGTATCGGCACGGGATCGGGAAATGGTGCGTCAACAACAAGATCATCTATCAAGGGTGGGGCAACAGCGAGAAGATCAGCAACGGGTATATCCTCAACAAGAGGTACAACAGCTGGTGCATCATCATGGACAAGGTCATGCCCTAATGCAGGGTCAGGAGCAACTACAGGCTCTGGGGCCACAGCAGGCTCCGGGTCAACAAAATCCATATCAAGATCATCAGGGATGTCAAGCAAAGGATCAATAGGATCTGCGGGTGCCTCTAGGGGCTGATCCAAGTGAATAAACTCAATATCGTGGTCAGGATCGAAGTCAGGGGAAAGACCGGCTCAAAAGCGTCATCGACCTCAAACTCGAAATCGTGCGATGGACCGGGTGCAGCTGACATCGCCATGTCAGGGTCAGAAAAGTGAGGCTGCACACCATGGTCGTGCGAAGATGCAGATGCCACAGACTCCAATGAGTCCGGGACAGGTGAACCAACAGGAAGCTCCTCAAAAGGTGCCTCAGCAATGGGAAGAATAACATCAGCATCAATAGGCGCCCCGCCCTCATAGTCAGCCTCAGGCGGATCCTCCTCAAACAGATCGATGTCGTCATCAGAAACGGCATCGAGTGGCATATCAACTACTGGAAAAGCAGCAAGCGGTATGGGAGCAGGGATCACCGCAAGTGGTAAATCCCCGACAGGAAGGCCATCAGCAGGCTTAACTCCAACGTCCGGCAGCGCGAACGGCTAGAAATCATCGTCGTCAGTGCTGGTGGTGTCTGATGTGTAGACCTCTCGCTCTGACGAAATCCCGTCATCTGACACGATCGCCATGGGGTCTAGTGTGTCCGATACTCCTGTGTCTGACGATGAAACCATAACGTCTGTAACACAATCACATATATGCAAATATATCAATCATAAAGTCAAATAAACATGTTAGCCACAAGAAAGCAAACATGTAATCATCCTAGTCTTCCCAGACTACCCTCCCAGCCTCTCAGACTGAACTCCCTAGCCTCTCAGACTAACTCCCTGGTCTCTAAGACCAACCTCCCAGTCTCTAAGACTAATTCCCTGGTCTCTAAGACCAATCCTCCCAGTCTCTAAGACTAATCATCCCCAACCTCTAAGGCTGATCCTCCCTCAGTCTCTAAGACTGATCCTCCCTCAGTCTCTAAGACTGAAATATAAATTTTGAAAAATGTATTTGTGCCTTTTACTTGTAAAAATGTTTTGTGCCCTGGATCTGGACGTTTAGTGTATGCAATGTAAAAATGTTTTCGTGAGAGCCCTAGTGATCATAGTCTAGACTCGAGAAAGAATCCTAGTTCGCTATGATCGATGCTCTGATACCAAGCTGTCACACCCTGGCTTTGCGAAAGCGTGGGTTTATTTTGGTGTGACTTCTTAATACCATAGCACATATCATAACCATGCTATATGAAATAAAACATATGATGTTCATCCATTCAACAAGTTTTAAAAGTTAACACGACAACATTGTTCAAAAGTCGACACTTAAAACAGATTATGATAAGGCATAATTTTAAAATGTGTTCACAAGACACAACCAAAAGACATAAATAAAAACACAGTTTAAGACTTGTAACCCGTCCAGGCAAAGGTCACATTTCCTAAACTCGGATGACATCATTATTCCTACGCAGCTTAACCTCATTGCATACTTGGCCAGATCCATTAGTTACCTGAAATACGTGTAGTTTGAAAAATCAACAAAAGTTGAGCGAGTTCATGTAAAAATGAGTATGTATAAACCTTTGTAGTATGTATGAAAATCCCTGGTATATAGCAGTTAAGGAAAAAAAAAAAAGAGATCACCATTGGGTTGCAAAGCCAATGATATGTGTGAAGTGATGCAGGAAGACTCAAACCTAGCAGATTTTTGCGTCGGGCTCAAAGTCACCCCATGGTCCGTACTGTGGACTCAGGATTTGGGCTCGCTACACCCAAATAGATCTATCGCTCATGACCCTCGGTCCTACAATGAGGATTAATGGCCTCAAGTTTCCACCTACCCACTCACATGATCTAAGTAGTAAACCCTCCTTAAGCTAACCATACCATGTATAAAAGTGTCTGTAATTACTGTAACATGTATTCCACCCCCGAAGTATAAAAACTGAAAACAGTTAAGAGAAAACGGGGACATGAACTCACAGAAGTGCGTATCCCGAAACGTCAATCTCCAACTCTATCTGCTGCGTGACGACCTACACGTACTAATTCCTATTAGACGGATGGGCCGTGCCTTGGCTTAGGGTTTAACGTTTTTGGAGAAATAGTTAGGGAACTATTTCGTATTCACACTTCATCTTTGTTTTGTATTTCCTTCCCAAGGATGGGGGTTTTTAAGACATGAACGCTTTATAATTCTGAAAATATATTTTAAGTCCCACTTAGAAAATATATTTTTAATCACTTGTCTAAAATATTTTAATTCCAAAATATAGATATTTTCCCAAAAAATATTATATTTTATCTCATACAATTTCTAAAATAATACTTATCAAAAATATACAAATGAGAGTATTTTCCGAAAATACATAAGTTACATTTTAGAGTTCGCGTTGTAATAACAATACCGGTGTAACTTAAATATTTATTTGTGAGAGCGTTGGTATTATTTTGGAGTCGTAATTTCATAATATTTTCCAGTTATATTATTTTTGCCCTAAAAATGATATATCTCTAGTTCACAAAATAATCAAATAGTCACACAAGCGTCTTATTATAAAATATATATTCTAAATATATATTTATCAAGTTTTATTTACGAAAATCCACCTCCGGTACTTGGTAATTTTGTAATAAAAATCATGGCGAAGTTCATTTTGAAAACCAAGTTAAAAATATATTTGTAATCATTTGTTAGAAAAATAATTCTAAGTGTTGAAATTCTAGAAAAATTTCGCCAGAGTTTCCTTTGTAAACGGAGGTGTCCACGCTTACCAGCATATCATTTTCTTTTGTAAAATCAATCAAACAATTTAACAATCAACAACATACAATATTTACTCACTAATTTGACCAAAAATAAACCTAAATCATAAACTCATGAACTTGAAAGTGTGTAAAAATATGTAGTAAGTTACCAACATATTTAGTAGGTCTTGTTATCTTTAAAAATAAGATTAGTTTCTTAAAAACTTTATTTTTAAAGAATATGAAGTTTCACAACTTCTAGTCAAGATTCACAAAAATGTTTCTTTGTTAAACTTTCTTGTTACACAAGTGCTTATACACTTGTTTACCTTCTAAAAATATATTTAGTTCATGTAAGATCCGGGTTTTAACAAGACTAGTATCTTTCACTTGGTTCTTCCGAAAAACCACTTGTAGATCTTTAAATCTACAAGTTTATAACCTTACTTTTCAAGAAAAATTATGTTTATTCAAGTTTCAAGTTCATGGTGGATGGTTTCATCATCTTTCATATTTCAAACACTAACATCTTACTAGTTCATGCTCTTGAACATGATCTAGCATGTCTAGATGATGATCCATCCAACTTTTACTAACAAACAACATCAAATAATCATAACTACACAAGATTTACATGATGTACCCAAATAACTTCTCTTTATCCACCCTTTATCCCTTATGTTCAAGACTTTAGATTATGTTCATTAGTGTTCTTTAACATTTCATCATTCAACCATCTATTAACCACTAAAATCAAGAACAAGAGGATGTTTTAGAGCACTTACTACTAGCACAAGGCTAGGGAAGAAACAAGGCGTAAAAGTGGTGGATAAAAGGAAACGAGAGTGGTTCTTGAACTTCCGAGAGCACCAAGCCTACTTGTATGATCCCTTGCACCTTTGAGTATACGTAAAACACTTGTGTGGAGGTTGGATGGTGGTGATATGGTGGAGTGTGGGTGCGGCCGTGAGTGATGGAGGGGAAGAGGAGAGAAATTTTGTTGAGTGTTTGTGATGAGAGATGATGGTTAACCTCTAAACATATTTATAAACCATTATCCTTATTATCCATCATGCAACATGTTCCATATCTTCCAACATAAATCAATAAAATAATAAAATAAAGGCAAAGGGTGGGTCACCCCTTGTGACCGTCGAAGTGAGGGGGGGTATGGGTTGGGGTGTGATGATTTAGTTAGGATTTGGTTAAGTTCTAATGATATTTAGTTAGTGTATAAGTGTGTAGTATAATACAAGGCGTGTTAGGGTGTTCGGGGACCCTAACTAGCTCAGAAAAGTAAAAACAATGTATTTGGCAATATTTTTGTGTTCCGGGTAAAGTCCGGTTGTTCGGTTGGATATTGATCCGTTAAAGTGCTAAATAAAGTTTTAAAGTGTGTTTTATATGTTTTTAGTGACACATTAAATTACCAACACTTTGGAAAATGTCTAGGACTATTTTGCCAAGTTTTTGCACTTTACTAGCATTGTTAAATGCTGAATTTTGGTTAACTAGTGCAGAATTCTGCGCTTTAAGTATGTTTTAGGCACTTCCGGGCACTATAGCTATCACCTAGTGACGCAGTTTTATGGTCCTCACCTGCCTACACTCCCTACCAGTGTAGTACTTTATTCCCAGCTCATACTGGGCCTCAACATAGTGTCTGTCTAGGTGCTGGCATTGTCAGCATGTTTACTGGGTTATCCGTTCACTGTGCTAACTGTGCTTTGTGCATCAAGTTTGTCACTATTGTTTGTGTGTAATAAATGGAGTGACAGTATAAAATGTGATGCATAAGTATGTATGTATCAGAAAGCCGAAAGCAGTTTAATCACAATTGTAATCGAGCACAGTAATTAAGCACTAATTAAATATTAATCAATTGTACGGATACCTGGATTTGTGAGGGTTGTCACAGTTATGTTTACACAGTGATTGTTGCCTGACACCTTAGCAACGATAGTACTATAGTTTGGACTCAGCACCTATCGTGGACAGGGGTTGTTAAGGGCTTTTCTAACATGTCACGGTGGTGATATGTGTTGCGTATTCTACAACTCACAGTCACGTCTGTGCATATTTCATTGTCGATAACTTACTTGCTTCACACTATACATGTTAAATGGTGGTTATGCGTAAACTCGCTTTCGCTACTATTATACTATTAAACTTGTATGCTCACCTTTACACTATGTGTATTGACCTCTATTTTAACGTATGTGACAAGTGTTTGAGATGCTAGGATGCTTGCTTTTGTGGGATCAAGTATGATGAGTCTAGAAACAAACAAACAATTTAAATCTGAGTTGTCGGAACAACCTTTTATTTATCTATGAGATATTTGGTCTGTAATAATTGTTTACTTTGGTATGTTATGGTATGGGACATAATATTAAATATCTAGTAATTTTGTTGTTATGGATTTCTCTAGGACAATCTGTTTCGCTCAGTGCCGCGCCCCGATGTTTCCGCCATCGGTTGGGGTGTGACAGATTGGTATCAGAGCCATAACTATAGGGAATTAGGCAAGACTCGACCTAGTCTGGGTCGATGTCTTAGAATCAACCTAGTCTATAGTCTAAGTACCAACTGATGCGTGCGGTGTGTTATAAGTTTTTATGTATATTTTTAGGCATTTTTAACACTTTAGTTAAGTTTTAAATTTATAAAACACGATATTTTACTAACACTAAACACACATATGGGCAAGTGCACCCATCGTGAGCGTAGTATAGCATTGGTAAGATACCGAGATCGTCCAAGGACACAAGAGCTTTTAGTACCGGTTTATCCTCAACGTCTAATCAAATAAAAAAGTTAGAAAAAGGTTTAAACATGAAAATAAAAACAAAAAATGCTGAAAATAAAAATAGATAGACAAGATGAATCACTTGGATCCGACTCGCCTTTAGTGTAACCTTTGATGTTTTCCGCACTTTTGCACTTTTTTAAGAGATTATCTTAGTTATAGTAGTAGGCCCCTCTTTTGAAGGTGACGTTACCCTCAACCCAGTAGTTTGAGTCAGCAAGGATACAATCCTAAAGGGTTGGATTATTGAAAGATAATTAATTAAGTTATTAATGCGTAATGTGGTAGGCCCCTCTTTTGAAGGTGACGTTACCCTCGGCTAAGTGGTTTGAGTCAGCAGGGATACAATCCCAAGTAGCCGGGTTAATGTATTAATAGTAGTTTACATATGAGGGGATCAAGCCATTCGCACCCCTGCCATCCAATACCAATGGGTATTGAAGGAGGTCCTAGTAAGCTTGACCCGGGTCCTTGCAGAATCTATACACTGAACAAGGCAAGAACCTTACCAAAACATTCCCTTAACCCCCGACCAGGTAGCCAACATATCTCCATATAGACCGTGCAGATATGAATGGTGTAAATCTTTTATTTTATATAGACAGTAAAATAACGCCAAAACACCACGGACAGATGATAAGGAAGTTTCACCTTCAACATAAGAAACTAGTTATTAAAGTCATTAATACAAAACCAAATAAAAAGTGCGAAAAGATTAAAAAACAAAAGTATTACACTAAATGCTTGTCTTCACCAAGTGATGTAAGAGACTTAGGCAAACATGGCCTTTGATTGTCAAGAACTCTTACTATCAATCTTGGATCCCAAGACTACTACACACACTCTATGATGGATGATGGATGATGGTGGTGGATGTGGGTGTTGTGATGGTGGTGGAGTGTGGGTGAAGTGGGAGAGAGGTGGTTTGTCAAGGGATGCTTTTGAAGTGAACCAAACACCTCTATTTATAGCCTGCACAGAATCCTGGACACGGCCCCGTTTCCACTAGGCACGGCCCCGTGTCCATCCACTTTCTCTTTCTTCATTAATTGCAGTTTGTCTACATTAGTTGACCATGCCCCCATGTCCGCTAGGCACGGCCCCGTATGCAGAAGTGTATCTGTACTATCAAGATTTGCTTGGATTCTGTGAATCTTAGCGTTGACCACGGCCTTGTGGAGCTGGGCACGCCCCCGTGTTGGGGAATAGAAGCTTCTACGCTTTTATCTTTTCTGCAGACACTTGGGCACGTCCCCGTGTCCGCTGGGCACGGGGTGTGTTCAGCCTTCTGATATCTTGCTTTTGCTTGGGAAGATGTTGTCGAGGGGTCGGGCATGCCACGTTTATTCCTTTTCTTGTATTTGTGTTAGATTTAACTGCATTTTTGCTTCTTTTGTTCATTTGCGCTCATTTAATCCGAAAAATACAAAAGGAAGACAAAAGCACACTTTTTCCAACCTTAGTACTAAAAAAGGGGTTAGTTTTATGCCTCATTTGATGTAATTTATATGTTTCATTTTACACACATCACCAACAGACCGACTTGTGCATGCCCGGTAGGGGTTTTGCACTAGTCTACTGCTATTCTCGCTCGAACTCGCTGTACACTACACTCTTGCGCGAACATCGCATACTACAGTTCCGCACAAGACCAGCCTTTCCTAAGACTGGCTATACACACAAACGAATGATCTGGTTGAGATTAGGTGTGAAAACCGCAAACTCTTGACCAAATCACTTGTTCGACACGCTATTTTTACTATAAACAAGAGAATTTGCGTTGAATTAGGAGTGAAATCCATACTTCGACGCGATTCTCCTTATCTATCTCATGATTCTATCACACAAACAGGAATGCAGTCGTTAAGTCAGGGGTGAAACCCAAACCTTGATGACTTGTTCCGCTCTCTATTTTGGTTTTACAAAGCTCTCACCAAAGTCTCGATGGGTTCCAACGACTATGGCCACGTGATGGCCAAGTGGATGCGTGTCGATCGCCCGGATTGAGGCGAGAGCACAGTCTACTAAGCCAAAATGTGCACCCAAAGTCCTTGAGGGCAATCAAATCACTTTGGGTAGTCGATGTCTATCAAGCCAAGACAATCTCTCTTTGATTTTATGTGTTTCGATTCTAGAATTTCGTTGCCGCCAACTCTGAGATTTATCAATTTTATGTGTTTTGTGTGATTTTATATGTTATTATGTTTCGATTTTTGGTGATTTACTCGCTTTTCACTGTTCGCTTTGATCAACACACATAACTCGCATTGCACATCTATCTCAATACGCTAACAAATCGCTTGTGTTATTCGCAATCGCTACTCGCTAATCGCACTCTCAATACTCGATCGCTCACGCTGCTGTGAAATATAGGTGAATATGTGCAATATAGAAAGGTGAATACGTGCAAAATATAGTGTGTCCTCGTGATTGTTGTGCTCTATGTGCCTTATGTGCTTTCGTGCTCTATGTGCTTATGTGTTTCTGTGAATTATGTGCCTACGTGATTTTGTGCCTTAATGTGTTCATGTGCTATATAAAGTGCCTTTAGGTGAAATAGTAGACTATACTCGACTTAATCAAAATTGTGTTTGAGTCCATTGACGATGTCTGTTGCAGACAATGTCGTCATTTAGATCACACACTGCTCGCTCCGCTCGATGCAACCAAGAAGACAAACGCATCGTTGCACTAGTCACCAAGTAGATGGCGAATGTCATTCCGCAAATTGTTAGCGAGCTGAACGAAAACGCTAGTAAGTCTTTGGAAGAATCACGGACTGATACTCCTAAGGACACTTTTAGCTTCAAGCAGTTCAAAGCATGTGGACCCAAAGAATTTACCGGTGAAGATGGGCTTACGGTCATGTTTCAATGCTTTGATTCGATCGAAGTCACCCTGCACCAGAGTAGTTATCCGGAAAACCTTCGCACTGTTAATGCCACCGGCATCTTCCAATCCAAGGCTCTGGATTGGTGGATAGCCGAGAGAAACAAACGAGGGAACGATTCAGCTTTTGGACTGACGTGGGATGAGTTGAAGGACATCATGATGCAATAGTTCTGCCATCCCCACGAACTCCAAAAGCTGGAGGACGAGTTCTGGCATATCAAGCAGGATGGTGGAGATAACGCTGGTTTAACTGCTCGCTTCAAGCAGCTGAGTATCATCTGCCCAGGTCAAGTTACTACCCCTGAGATTACAATCAAGAAGTACATCGGCGCTCTGCCGGATTGTGTTGCAGACTTTGTACTGGGCGCCAAAACGACAACTATTGAGGAAACCTACCTGCTAGCCGCTGAGATTAACGACAAGCGAGTCAGGGCTGGTTACTTTGATAAAGCCTCTAAGAATTTGCACCAAGTCATCGCTGCTCTCACCGTGGAAACCGCCGCATCGCAATTTTCAAAGTCCTCCCGCCGCAAGAGAAAGAACAACAGCTCCAACAACAAGAACTGTGCGGTAACTGCCGCTCCACTTCAAGCCGTGCCTGCCCAACCACAATCGCAGAACCGCCAAGTAGCGGCGCCTGTGGCCAATACACCGCCAGCAAAGCGTGCATACACTGGACCACACCCACTCTGCCCTACTTGCACCTATCAACACCCGGTTGGAATCGCATGCCGATATTGTGTTCACTGCAACCTGTACAGCCATTTCACCACTAACTGCCGTACCGGTCCTCGTCAAGCCCAGTACAAGCTCAAACTCCTGCTCTACCAGCTCTGCAAGGACAGCAAGCCGCTACTGCTCACGCACGAGCTTGCTTTGCGTGTGGTGATCCCAACCATTTTGCAAACATCTGTCCAAATAGGGTGGTAAAGCAAGAGCCACAACAGCAGCAGCAGCCAGCACCGCAACAGCACCAACAGCAGTAGCAGCAGCCAGCTCAGCAAGCAGCCCGTGGGCGAGTCTTCAACATCAACGCCCGTCAGGCTCAGGCAGACAACAACGTTGTTAATGGTACGTTTCTTGTAAATGGTATATATACTTCGTGTTTATTTGATACTGAGCCGATAACTGTTTTGTATCATTCGAATTCGAAAGGCTCCTAAACCGTAAACGTGTTAACCTCCCATCAATGTTCGACGTAGAAGTTGCCACTGGAAGAACCGTCACTGTTAGTTCCGTTCTGCGTGACTGTACTCTTGATCTCAAAGGTCACGTTTTCCCGATCAATCTCATCACGATGCAGCTCGATAGCTTTGATGTCATAGTAGGTATGGATTTCCTTTGGGAGAATCATGGTGAAATTGTTTGCTTCGATAAAATGATTTGATTCTCTCTCGCGAACGGTGATCAATTGTGTGTTTATGGCAAAGTCTCTTCGAAGAAGTTACAACTCATGTCGTGTGTCTAAGCTGGAAAGTATCTCCGCAAGGAATACCAAGCTTTCTTGGCACACATCATAGTAGCAGAGGAAAAGGAAGTTAAGGCAATAGACAAGGTGCCTGTGGTTCGTGATTTACCTCGTGTCTTTCTTGACGATTTACCTGGTTTACCTCTCGCTCGTGATATCGATTTTCGAATCGACCTCATTCCTGGAGAAAATCCTGTTGCTAGAGCGCCTTATCGTCTCTCTCCTTCTAAAATGCGCGAACTCTCGAGTCAGCTCCAGGAACTACTTGATAAAGGCTTTATTTGCCCTAGCACCTCTCCTTGGGGTACGCCTGTCCTTTCTGTCAAAAAGAAGGATGGATCGTTCCGGATATGCATCGACCAGGGAATTGAATAAGCTTACTATCAAGAATCGCTATCCCTTGCCTCAAATCGATGATTTATTTGATCAGCTACAAGGTGCTATGTGTTTCTTGAAGATCGATCTACGCTCAGGCTATCACCAATTACGAATTCAGGAAGAAGATATACCTAAAACCGCTTTTCGAACCCGATACGTTCACTACGAGTTTGTTGTTATGCCTTTTGGTTTGACTAACGCTCCCGCAGTCTTTATGGATCTAATGAATCGTGTGTGTAAACCCTTTCTCGACCGCTTCGTCATCGTGTTCATCGATGATGTCCTGCTCTATTCCAAGTCAAAGACCGAACACGCGCAACATTTACATTTGGTTCTTGAGTTGCTCCAGGGAAACCGTCTCTATACCAAGTTCTCCAAGTGTGAATTCTGGCTTGAGGAGGTTCAATTCCTCGGTCACATCGTTAATAGTCAAGGAATTCATGTTGATCCTGCGAAGATCGAAGCTGTTAAGAGTTGGCTTACACCAAAGAACCCATCCGAAGTTCGTTCTTTTCTCGGATTGGCGGGTTACTATCACCGATTCATCGCTGACTTCTCGAAAATCGTTGTACCGCTTACCTCGGTTACGCACAAGGACAAACCTTTTGTTTGGGGAACTGAACAAGAGGAGGCCTTTCAAAATCTCAAAGCTATGCTTTGCAACGCTCCCGTGCTCTCACTACCTGACGGAAACGATGATTTTGTAGTCTACTGCAATGCCTCTAACCTCAGTCTTGGTTGTGTTCTCATGCAACGGGACAAGGTTATCGTGTACGCCTCTCGACAGCTCAAGATCCACGAGAAGAATTATATAACCCACGATCTCGAGCTTGGTACAGTTATTTTTGTGTTGAAGATTTGGCGACACTACCTTTACGGTACCAAGTGTACGGTCTTCACCGACCACAAGAGCCTACAACACATCTTTAACCAGAAAGAGCTGAATATGCGCCAAAGCCGATGGGTTGAACTCCTTAACGATTATGGCTGCGAGATTCGTTACCATCCAGGCAAAGCAAAGGTCGTTGCCGATGCTCTCAGTCGACGAAGCTATTTGCATAGCGTCCGTAATATGCAAGCCCAGCACAATCTCGAAGTTCTTATCCGTGACGCCCAACATGCTTGTTTTACCGACACAGACTCTGAAGAAAGAAAGGTTCATCAATAACGGCGAACAACTGGTGAATAAATTGAATGGTATATTCCATTATCTAGACCGAATTTGGATTCCCAAGCGTACCAATTTGCGTCAAATACTGCTCGACGAAGCCCACATATCTCGGTATTCTATTCATCCTGGTGCCGACAAAATGTATCAGGACATACGCTACAAGTACTGGTGGCCGGGCATGAAGAAGGATATCCCTATCTATGTTTCGAAATGCATGACTTGTTCAAAAGTCAAGGCTGAGCATCAACCCCCTCTAGCTTACTCGTAAAACCCAAGATTCCTATGTGGAAATGGGAGAGTATAGCTATGGACTTTATAACGAAACTTCCGTGCACGCCATCAGGTCACGACAGCATCTGGGTTATCGTTGACCGTCTTACCAAATCCGCTCACTTTCTACCGATACGGGAAGACTATAAGGTAGAACAATTAGCTCAAATCTATACCGACGAAGTTATTTATCGACATGGGACACCATGTGATATCATCTCTGACCGCAATGGTCGATTTTCCTCACGTCTTTGGGAAACGTTTCAATCTACTCTCGGTACTACTCTCGATCTTAGTACTGTTTTCCATCCCCAGACCGACAGTCAGACTGAACGCACGATTCGTTCCCTCGAAGACATGCTTCGCCCGTGTGTTATAGATTTCGGTGGTAATTGGGATTCGCATTTACCTTTAGTTGAATTCTCGTACAATAACAGTTATCACTCTAGCATCCAAATGGCACCATTTGAGGCATTATACGGAAGAAAATGTCGATCGCCTATTGTATGGCACGAGATCGGGGACGCGCAAATTACCGGTCCTGAGTTGTTGCAAGAAACGACTGACAAAATCCTCCAAATTCGAGACAATATACTGAAAGCTCGAAGTCGTCAGAAAAGTTACACCGATAGACGCCGCAAGCCCCTTGAATTTGATGTTGGCGATCACGTACTCCTAAAGGCTGCACCTTGGAAAGGGGTGATCAGATTCGACAAGAAAGGAAAGCTCGCGCCTCGATATGTTGGACCCTTTAAAATTCTGGAAAGGATTGGCAAAGTGGCCTACAGACTCGAACTACCGGAGGAACTGAGTAATGTCCACCCGACTTTCCACGTTTCGAACCTCAAAAAGTGTATGGCCGACCAGGATTTACATGTCCCTCTTGAGGATCTACAAGTGGATAAAACGTTACACTTCGTGGAGAAGCCTGCCGAGATCATGGGTCGAGAAACCAAGGTACTCCGACGCTCAGGCATTCCCATTGTGAAGGTTCGCTAGGAATGCAAATGCGATGCCGAGTTCACCTGGGAACTCGAAAGTGACCTGAAGGTGAAGTATCCGTAACTGTTTGTTATGCCTGCTTCTTAAATTTCGGGACGAAATTTCCTAAAGTAGGGGAGGCTGTAACAACCCGACTTTTTGAAGTCGAAATACCAGTCAAAGTCAAAGTCAAAGGAAGAAAAGATTGCTAATTGTGATCTGTCTCTCTTTGCTTAATTATTGAATTGTACTTCACGACTTGTATTGATACTTTATTTTAATTTGCTTTAGTTGTATTATATGGAGTACTTGTTATTTAACCGCAGTTTAATCGCTAATCGACTTATCGCTAATTGCATCGCTATCGCATCGCAACTCGAATTATAGGTTATGGATATTATTTTACGTGTGTGTGCTATTATGTGTTACTTGTGCATGTTATGTTTATGTTGAGGTGATTAATCGCAAACGCAATCGCAACTCAATCGCAACGCAATCTCATCGCAAACTTGAGATTCAAGGATTATATTTTTGTTAGTTGTAGTTAGGTTATTTGTGTAACTAATGGGTAATACTATCGCATCGCTCACTCGAAACGAATCACAACGCTCAAAGCACGGAACAAAACATAGAAAACCAACTTGCCAGATCACTTCGATCGAATGACCATTCGATCGAATGGTCATCCGTACGGATGACCATCTGATCGGATGGCCATCCGATCAGTTTGCCATCCGATCCAACACTTGTGCACACCTTTCCTCTTTTGGAAACCTATAAATACCCCCTTTCACATCACCAACAGTGATGTGACAGCTCTCTCGTTCGACCAGCACGTTCCAGCTCTCTTTCTCTCGATTTCTTGCGATTCTTGTAAGTTTTCAACTCAAATCTTATACATCTATCATCTACACACACTTCTTCATCATTTTCACCTTCGAATCTTCACTTTTAACCGTGAAATCAGCGGATTTGAGGTGTTCTAGGATGATGTCATCATGGGGTTCTTATGACTTCAAGATTTGGCCTCATTCCACCAAGAACAACTCAGATCTAAAGGATTTCAACATGATTCAACACTGTCTTTGCATAGATCTAAACATTTTCATGGTTAGAAGGATTGAAAGATGGTTTTATAACTTTCTTTCAACTCTTTTACACTCAATGCACTCAAAACCGATGGAATCGGAACTCATTCAGGCCTTCTACTTGTTTCCTAGTGAAGTGTCGGTCCGAGATCTGATTCCTATCAAAGAGACAACCGATTCCAGGTTGAACAAGAACAACCGTCATGAACAGTTAGCTGATCAGGCTGGGGTGATTCCCACTTCGATCGGATGACTCGGTCTTGACGGAGTTTCCGTTGTTTAAACGCGTGTCATACGTCTCAATCAAACTGCAAACTTTTCAAACTTAACAAAATATTCAAGTTTTCAAAACGATCAGATTGTTGGACGGATTGCCGTCCGATCGGATTGCCATCCGATCGAACTACAATCCGATCGGATTGCACTTTGTCTTCAACACTTAAACTTTTTATCAATTTTTCAAAGATCATCAGTTTCTAGCAGATTGCCATCCGATCGGAAGACCATCTGATCGAATGACAATCCTTTTGTGAACTTGTTCTCACTAGAAGGTCTCACTGATCGGATCGCTCTCCGATCGAACGACCGTTCGATCGAACGACCTGAAAGGTAGAGATACTTCTCTGATTTTAAAATGCTACAACGAAAACTTCAAAGTCACATCATACACAAACACATCTATCCCAAACGAATGCCAATCTGACCGAATGGCCATCCGACTGGATGACCATCCGAACGGATTGACATCCGCTCGAATGACCATCCGTTCGGATTGTCATCCGATCTGATGACCATTCGTCACTTGGTTCACTTTTCCTCGTTTAACGCGCTGTTCAATCGCTTATGCTTATGCTATCGTTAACTGTTCGAGCTAATCTCTCTCAGTGCTCCCTTCAATCCAAGAGAGTGTTTATTTACTAAACACGATCTGTGAGTATACTCGATCCCTTTTTGCTTTCAGCACTTTTGGGTGTTACATAAGTTATTTATATCAAATCACATCGATCACACAACGCAAACACTTTTATACGCTAACCGTTACTGCATGTTATATGTGTTACTCGATGAATGCTTGTATGTTATGTTTACACGGTGATTGTTGCCTGACACCTTAGCAACGATAGTACTATAGTTTGGACTCAGCACCTGTCGTGGACAGGGGTTGTTAAGGGCTTTTCTCACATGTCACGGTGGTGATATGTGTTGCGCATTCTACAACTCGCAGTCACGTCTGTGCATATTTCATTGTCGATAACTTACTTGCTTCACACTATACATGTTACATGCTGGTTATGCGTAAACTCGCTTTCGCTACTATTATACTATTAAACTTGTATGCTCACCTTTACACTATGTGTATTGGCCTCTATTTTAACGTATGTGACAGGTGTTTGAGATGCTAGGATGCTTACTTTTGTGGGATCAAGTAGGATGAGTCTAGAAACAAACAAACAATTTAAATCTGAGTTGTCGGAACAGCCTTTATTTGTCTATGAGATATTTGGTCTGTAATAAATGTTTACCTTGGTATGTTATAGTATGGGATATAATATTAAAATATCTGGTAATTTAGTTGTTATGGATTTCTCCTGGACAATCTATTTCGCTCAATGTCGCGCCCCGATGTTTCCGCCATCGGTTGGGGTGTGACATTGATAAACACCGATACCACTGAATCTGAGTTCGCGGCCGCCCGTTCCCAGATGATTAGGGGTCGGGGGTTACGACACTGCCTATGAACGTAAACATAGAAATGATTGTCCAAAATGGAAAGACGCAAATAAGGCAAAGTTGAATTCTCTAATGACATGGAAAGTCTCTGGACCAACAGTCCATACAACTGAAGTTGTAAAATATGTTGGATATAAATGGGTCTTTTATGTGAATTATGTGAAAATCAAATTGGGTGATATAAGGAAAAATGGTGGCACAAGAATTTTCGCAAAGACCTATGATTGATTATGAGAAGACGTATTCTCCAGTGGTGGATGTATTGACTTTCCAATATTTTATTAGTCTGGTAATATAAAGAGATAATTGATATGCGTCTTATGAATGTTATGTATCACTTGATACTGAAAGTTTACATGAAAATCCCGAAGGATTAAATTATGTAAGTCATGTAAAGTAAGTTCTCGAGAACAATGTGATCATTTATACATATTTGGATTTGAATAGGTTATGATTATTTTATATGTTGGAACTCCTGATGAGTTTCTAAAGCAACTGAGTGCTTAAAAGGTTAATTGAAACATCTTAACGTTGTAATACTTGTGCACCAAGAGATATAAATAGAAAACTTGTACCCGATGATTATTATGAAATCTCAATAAATAGTGTACACGCATGGTACAATATGGATTTTGGAGATAAAAACAAGTGTTTATGACATTTTTGCATATGATATAGATATCTATGTGTTAAATTGGCAAATTTATATAGCAAAACGGCCGAAGAGTGAAAGCACATGCATATTGGGATAAGATGGAACAAATTCCCTCAATGATTGATAATGCCAGAAGCATTGATGTCAAAACCTCAAGAACATACTATATGAAGTTGACAAAATATGTATGGACTAAAATAGTCGGGTCGAGTGTTGTACAACTCGAGATATTCGCATAAAGAGGGATATAAGTTTGATTAAAGTTGCCATATTTATACTTTTAAAAGTTCACTATAATCACAATTTACAGTGATGATGTCTAGGCATCATCGAGAAAAATTGTTGAGTGTTTAGGGGGAGAATTTTTGAATGACCTTGGCATGGTCTAATTATTACTCGAACTACAGTTCGAGTATATATGTAATTATATTTTATCAATCCCTCAAGTACATCTAGAAGATGATGTTAGGATATTTTAGTATGGACATAGTTGAACCTTAAAGTATGTTAAAGGTTCTTAAGTCACTTGTTATAAGAAATGCCTATTATCATCTCTTACCAAAGTAGAGATTCTCATTTTATAAGTACCATCGTTAAATGCATATGTGCATTAATATGTTTTTCTAGCTATGCATGATTATATATATCTTTTATTTGAATTTATCAACATGATATAACACATGTCCAAAGAGGACACATTCGAATGGTAAAGTAGATATGTCAATACCTTAAAGGTAAGAATGAAGTGTGTCTATATTTTACTAACCCATGAAAACTAGTTTCGTTAGTATTGTAGATGTAAAGAATACAACACAACATAGTCGTGGATCTTATGGTATTTGTTTGCAAGATGAAGCACTAGAAGTCTAGTAAGAAGATTTTACAACATTACTCAACATAAATGATTGCAATTCAAGGCATTAAGCGACAAGTCATTCTACAAAAGTTTTGAGCAACTTTCAAGGAAGATGGACACAAGTCACTTAATGGATACATATTATAATGATGGGGAGACTTATTCAAGTTGTACTCTTCTTCCCTCATTAAGTTTTCTCCCATTTGGGTTTTCTTAGTAAGATTTTTAATGAGGCAATCAGAAGAAGAAAATACGCGTTGCACTCTTTTTTCCTTAGCTGAGGTTTTGTCTCACTGGTTTTTACTGGCAAGGTTTTTAACGAGACAGCATCTCCAAGCTTACAAAGTTGATAACTCAGGGGGAGTGTTATAAATATATTATATTATGTGGTTATCAACTCCTTAAATAGATTGACTTGTTCTCCAAGCCTTCATCTCTTATATATATTCATTGTATTCTTTTGTAAAAGACACACCCCAATCAATGAAATATTAGATCTCTTCTCCTTATTATTTTCTTCTTCTTCTTTGCTTTTTTGAAAGGAGAACTTCATTAAAAAAACAAACGACACCCGAACAACCGGGGCGCACAAACCACACACAAACACACAACACAAACCGAACTACACAATTACAAATTTACACCAATCTGACCAACTAACCAACTTAAACTTAGATCTATTCTTGAACCAAATGAAGCCCAACCACCTGATTTCAATAAAAATGTTGTCCACTTTAATCACAACATTAATCAAAAATTATAAATACCAAAATATTATGTAAAATCTTCATGGCAAAAAAAGAAAAAAAGGGAAAACTTTACTAAAAAAAGTTAGTGACCACTGACCAAATTATAAAAAGGAAATTATTATTTCTAATGTTCATATTTTAAAAACAAAATAATAATAATAATAATAATAATAGTTTACTTAAATGTGTAAATAGATCGCTCTATTGTCATGTTTCTAAATAGTGAATTTACTAATAATTACAAAAACTATTTTCTAAAGAAACAAATATCCGACTTGATATCCTCTTAAGCATTAAAAGAAAATACTATAGCAATTATAGCAAGATGTAATATTTTTGCTATATGTTATTAAGACCGGAGGGTATGGTGAGGGTCATTCCTAAGGGGATGGACCGCCACGTAGGACGCCACGTCACCGGAGGTGAGGATGCGTCTAAAGGGGATGGACCAAAGGGTGGAGGATGGGGCCCCACACTATTTATAAAAACAATTAAAAAATATAAATTAATTTGATTTTAGAGAGAGATAGAGAGAGAAGAGAGAGAAAGATGAGAGAGAGAGAAAGCAGGCCTGTCGTGATCGTCGAGAGGGAGACGGAGAAGCCGGGACGCTCCAGACTCTGGAGGGGGGCGGTGTAAGGGTCCGGCGACGGGGCTCGTCAGGGCAGGGCCGGCCCACATACCCTCCCGTCTTAACATATTTCACTGAACTAGTAAAGTATCACATATATACATTTCAACTCATAATCCAGACGTCCTTTAAATCCAATCAATACGAACCAAATGTCAAATACAACACTTTAAAAGCAATGATTATAAAATAGAATTTGAAAAGTGACATTACATGGATTATTCCACTTCCAAAATATACTATCCATATCATTTTCTAAGAGAACATGCGTAGTGGGCAAGATCCACCCTTAGGCGTTTTGTGTCATGTGACAGCCCAGTCAGCAAGGGGCTTTATTGGACATTTTTCTAAAATGGGTGTAGTGTGGGGCATTATGTTAAAAGGGGTGTAAATAGAATTTAAATAAAAAAACCATGAAAAATTGTTATTGGTCAAACAAAGAACACGAGCACACTCATTGGCTACCACTTTTCTTCTCCGGCGTGATTAAAACAACACTGCCTAACTTTTTTTGCAAGAAAACGCCATACTACGCCCAGGGGCGGGGTCGGGGCGATATCGGGCGTGTTTGGGCGGTTTTTTTGAAAACAAAACGCCCATTACGGGCGGTCTGATCATTTTCTATAATCATTTTATATGACTCTTACTATTCTTATATCCCTGCATTTTATTCTCACACCCTTTTTACCCTATTTTTTCTATATATATATATATATATATGTATGTATAGAGAGAGATAGAGAAGAGAGATATGTGAATATTAACTCCCTTTTCTATACCCCTAAATCATATTTTCACATTACTTTTCACTCTATCTGTATATTATATATATATATATATATATATATATATATGTATATGTATAGAGAGAGATGAAATGGGTGTCTGAATATTAAATCCATTCGCAACATGTGCACATGCAAATTGCAAAACTTCCGTACATGCACAGAAAACACATCCATATACAAGTAATATAAGGTGATTTGATCAAAATTGTATTAAAAATGATAACCAACTATAAATTAATCACTAAGTAAAAAAATTAACCTACTTAGATCATATATAGTGGTTTAGTTAGATCATGTGTAGTGGTTTGGTGAATAATGCCCTCACTCTTGGGCATTTTCTGTCATGTGGCAGTCTAGTCAGCAAGAGCGCATTATTGGACGTTTTTACAAAAGGGGCGTAGTGGTATAATGTCCCAACCAATCATTATCCAATTATTAAATAAAAACTACACTGTTAAACAAAAATAAAAACCGAAAAAAGAAATAAAAAATTACAATGCTAAAAAAATAAAAACAAAAAAACTGGAAAAAAAATAAAAAACTGAATACTGGCTATTTCTTTTAATTACATTGTTAATGTTAATGGGCCTTCTTTTAAAAAAATAAAAACCCTAGCTATTTAACCCACTTTTTCTCTTCTCCTTCATTTTGAAACTCCAGCCCTCATCTTTCTTTTCTCTGCAAACATATCAAACACACAAAAAAACCTTATCAATCATCTCTCAACTCTCTCCTCTCTCTGAATAAAATCCGGTCACCGGAGTTGGAGACCAGGCCAACTTCCAGCGCCGTTTTCCGGCAGCACAATTATTACTTTCTTGTTTAATTGTATTTGACATGGAATAATCTCATTGGCCAAACAACTTGAAAAGAGACACATTTGAGCGTGTTTCAAATCACGCTGGAGGGGGGGTTGCGAAATAACGCCGGAAAACGCCATGGGTGTGGGGGACGGGCGTGTTTGGGGGGGATGGGGGGAAGATGCCGGAAAAGACGCCCACTATGGACGGTCTAATTATAGATAGTCAACAATTGCTACAATCGATGACTTAATTGTTGGAAACTTAAAATTAATAAATTATTTTAATGAAACATAAGTCAATTTTAATTACTAATTAATCTTTTTTTTTTTTGAAATGTGAACTTCATTAGAACCACGGAACCCGAAAACCGGGACGGGCACAAGAACAAAACAAACTACATATTAACAAAGTTACACCAATCCGCCCAAACAAAAGAACCCTTCTTAGCCCTGTGTTTAAACCACAAAAAACTGACCGCCCTCACTTCACTAAAGATATCCTCGACGCTACACCTTTTGTCATTGAACCGGAGATTGTTCCTAGCCTTCCATAAAAACCAACAGGCGGTGATCACAATCCCGTGCAAAGCCTCCCTTTCCGACGCCCCTCTTCTCCCCAGAGAATGAATTTCTAAAAAATCTCCAAAAGAAAAAACATAGAAATTCCTAACCCTGCACCAAAAACTAATTTTTTCCCATAAACCCAATGCTAGAGGGCAAGCAGTGAACAGATGGAGGACAGAATCGGAACCTACATTGCAAAAGCTGCACGAAGTGTCAGCCACCTTAACACCCCTCCTATTTAACGTCTCTGCCGTTAGTATCCATCTCCTCACGCCAAGCCAAAATGTTGCATTTAAACGGTACCCACTTACACCACTCCATAACATATCGACTGCTAAAATCTCTATTCGAATCAATGTACCTCTTCATAACCGCCACAGAGAACGACGTCGAACCATTTCCAGCCCAAGTCCAACTGTCGGCCCTGTTAGACAAGTTCACCGACCTGAGAGCCGTAGCGAGATACTGTCATTCCAAACTTTCAGAATCGGAGACCGAATCATGCCTCCATAACCACAACCCCTCCCATTCTAAACGATCACTGACGCTACATGTTTTCACCACCTCTAATTGAAAAAGAGACGGAAACTTAATTTTCAACAGAACATCAAAGAGCCATGGATCTAACCAGAACATAATATTATCTCCTCTGCCAACCACTCCTCTGAACAAGCTCCGGATTGAAATCTTGTCCATGATCGGCTTCTTAATGACCGACACGATATTGCTCCAAAAGCCACCATAAGCTTTTTACGCCGGAAAAAAACTCCCAATCTGAACCACCATCATGAAGAGCACTAATAACCTTCACCCACTGTTGTCCTTTTCGTTTTTAAATCTCCATCCCCACTTTGAAAGCAAATCCGTATTCATATCCTTAAGACTATGAAGACCCAAACCACCCACTTTCTTTGGGGAAGCGACCCTATCCCACGAAACCCAATGCAATTTTTTATCCACTAAAGTTCCTCCCCATAGGAACCTTATGTTGTGTGGTTTGTCCTTTACAAACGTATATGTATGCTAGATAATTTTGTTTTTTGGTTACCCAAACTAAAGGAAAACATCAAAGTAAAATTACACGTCTTGTCCAATGTAATAATGTTAACAATATTCAGATACAACAAATAAAACCAACTACACTTCTCTTTAAGTTTGTGTTTAACTTTAATACTTTGCCGAAGTAGACATATCACATGTATGTAGACAGTAATGTTTAACGCTCCTGATTTTCTAAAGACGATCTTTCACTAAGACTACATGTATGTAACCAATAATGTTTAGTGTTTTCGACTATGTTTTTCGTTAAAAGACGATCTTACACTAAGAGGATATCGATCTGGTAGTTCTTAGTATTTGTGCTTCATCTTCTCGAGTTTTAATTATGACTATGGTCCGTGCAATTTATTTGGATACAAACAATCATCAATCTACATTTTATAGAAAACAAATTGTTGTCGTCAAACTTATTAATCTTCACCTTTGCGTTTTGTATCGTTGAATTATTATAATACGAGAAACTCAAAGGGCTCTAATTCTAGTTTTTGGTAAATCAGAGTAACCCTTAGAACAACACTCAGAACGTCCGTAGTGGGCTGTATTTTTTCCAAAAAAGCAGCTAAACACGCCCAATACTGCCCGTCCCACCGCCCCCTGGGCGTGTTTTACCTTTTTTTGTTTTGGCGTTTTTTGAATCACGCGTGTCACACCCCAACCGATGGAGGAAACATCGGGGCGCGGCACTGAGCGAAACAGATTGCCAATGAGTATACATAACAACTATTAATTACCAGATATTTAAACGTCATGTCCCACACCATAACATATCCAAATTAAACAGTTATTACAAATAATTGTCTCAGAAACAACACTGTCCTGACAACTCAGATTTAGCGTGACATAACTAGACCCCTAGCTTGATTCACCAAAGCACAGCATTCCTAGCATCTCAAACACCTGTCACATACGTTAAAATAGAGGTCAATACACATAGTGTAAAGGTGAGCATACGAGTTTAATAGTAATAGTAGATAGCGAAAGCGAGTTTACGCATAACCAGCATGTAACATGTATAATGTGAAGCAAGTAGGTTATCGACAATGAAATATTCACAGACATGACTGCGAGTTGTAGAATGCGCAACACATATCACCACTGTGACATGCGAGAAAATCCCTTAACAACCCCTGTCCACGATAGGTGCTGAGTCCAAACTATAGTACTATCGTTGCTAAGGTGTCAGGCAACAATCACTGTGTAAACATAAGATACAAGCATTCATCGAGTAACACGTACAACATGCAGCAACGGTTAGCGTATAAAAGTGTTTGCGTTGTGTGATCGATGTGATTTGATATAAGTAACGTATGTAACACCCAAAAGTGCTTAAAGCAAAAAGGGATCGAGTATACTCACAGATTGTGGTTAATAACTAAACACTCTCTTGGATTGAAGGGAGCGCTGAGAGATTAGCCAGAACAGTTAACGATAGCATAAGCGAATGAGTGGCGCGTTAAACGATGAAGAGTGAACCAAGTGATGAATGGTCATCCGATCGGATGACAATCCGAACGAACGGTCATTCAATCGAATGACAATCCGTTCAGATGGTCATCCGTTCGGATGGCCATTCGGTCGAATTGACATTCGTTTGGGATGGATGTGTCTTTATATGATGGCTTTGAAGTTTTTGTTGTAGTATTTTGAAAACAGAGAAGTATCTCTACCTTTCAGGTCGCCTGGTCGAATGGTCGTTCGATCGGATGGCGGTCCGTTGGTCAGACATTTCTCAGAGAACAAGTTCACAGCAGGATTGTCATTCGATCGGATGGTCTTCCGATCGGATGGCAATCCGTTAGAAACTGATGATCTTTGAAAATTGTTAAAAATTTTTGAGTGTTGGAACCATGAGTCAATCCGATCGGATTGTCGTTCGATCCAATGGCAATCTGATCGGACAGCAATCCATTTGGGTGACTGGTTCGTTTTTGAAACTCGTTAAGTTTGAAAGGTTTTGCGGTTTGATCGCGACGGTATGACAACGTGTTAAACAACGGAACCCCACCAAGTCCAGACTATCTGATTGGATGCGAATCACCCCAGTCCGATCAGTTAACTATTCATGACGGTTTGTTCATGTTCAACCCGAAGTCGGTTGTCTCTTCGGTAGGAATCAGATCTCAAACTGACACTTCACTAGTAAAGGAGTAAAAGGCCCGAACGAGCTCTGATTCTATCGGTTTTGAAGGCATTGAGTGTAAAAGAGTTGAAAGAACGTTATGAACCCATCTTTCAATCCTTTTATCCTTGAAAATGTTTAGATCTATGCAAAATAGTGTTAAAACATGAGGAAATCATGTAGATCTGAGTTGTTCTTGGTGGAATGAGGCCAAAACTTGAAGTTCATAAGAACTCCATGATGACATCACCCTAGAACACCTCAAGTCCGCTGATTTCATGGTTAAAAGTTAAGATTTCAAAGGTGAAAATGATGAAGAAGTGTGTTTAGATCATAGAAGTATAAGATTTGAGTGGAAAACTTACAAGAATCGCGAGAAATCGAAGGAAAAGTGGGCTGGATATGCTGGTCGAACGAGAGAGCTGTTACATCACTGTTTGTGATGTGACAGGGGTATTTATAGGTTGCCAAAAGAGGAAAGTGCGCATATGTGATGGATCGGATGGCACATCGATCGGATGGCCATCCGATCAGATGGTCATCCGTTCGGATGACCATTCGATCGAATGGTCATTCGATCGGAGTGGTCCGACGAGTTGGGTTTCGGCATTTCGTTTTGCGTGTTGAGCGTTGCGATGTGTTTCGAGTGAGCGATGCGATAGTATTACCCATTAGTTATACAAATAACCTAACTACTATATCTAACATACAATCAACATAAATAACTTGCGTTTAGTGTTTGCGATTAGATTGCGTTGTGATAGAGTTGCGATTGCGTTTTCGATTAATCACCACAAACATTTCATCTACACACACAAGTAACACATAATAGCACACACGTAAAACAATATCCAGAACACATAACTCGAGTTGCGAATGCGATAGCGATAAGTCGATTAGCGATTAAACTGCGATTAAATAGCAATTTATTAATATATACTCCACATAATACCACGAAAGCGATTTAAAATAGAGTATCGATTACAAGTCAAAGAGTACAATCAATATTAAGCAAGGAGTGACAGATCGCAATTAGCAATCTTTTCTTCCTTTGACTTTGACTTTGACTTGTACTTTGACTTCAAAAAGTAGGGTTGTTGCAACGCGGTTGGGGCGAAAATTTAACCAATCAATACGTTGCAACAGTCAAAAAGCAATGGCTAGTTTTATTTTATTTTATGTTTTTTTCATTTCTCACCTATATATACACACTTCCATTCCATTTTTACAAACAAAAACCTCTACAATCTCAAATATTAAACCATTTTTATAAAAAAATGGCTTCCCCTAGCTCCTCATCCATCGCAAATTATTACTATAGAGAGTTTTTAGCGGGTGATGGTGAATCCACCGATGAGGAGGTCAAGCAAGAGGCGGTTACGAGTGCTTGTCAACTAGCGGTCCGGTAAGTGAAGTATTGTAGCCGGCCCGAACGTGAAATTAAAACAGGAGATTATATTGAACGAGACCGACGTGCGGCAAACGATCTGTTGATGAAAGATTATTTCGATGAAGCGCCAACATTTCCGAATCCATAAGCTTTTAGACGTTGTTTCCGAATGAGTAAGCATTTAATTCTACGCATCGTCGACGACTTTGAAAACAACTTTGATTATTTTAAACAAAAAGCGGATGCGAAATGGACACTTGGATTCACCGGTATTCAAAAGTGTACGTCGGTGCTACGAGTCCTTGCTTACGAAAACACGACCGACATCAACGACGAGTATTTAAAAATGGCCGAGAAAACAACGCGAGACACCTTGGAGCATTTTTGTCACGGTACATTCCTATCCTTTACTATAAACATTACAAGTATTTTTTTATTTTTTAGCTTATGGTTGTATATGTTTGTTAAAGGTATTATAAATTTGTACGGTGCGCGTTATCTGAGAACGCCCACAGGGTACGACCTTTAAAAGATATACGAGGTACATTCTAGTGAGCATGGTTTGCTGGGTATGATCGGGAGCTTGGATTTCATGCATTGGCGTTGGGATAACTGCCCGACCGCATGGCGAGGTCAACACACACAGGGTGACCAAAAGGGACCTACTGTTATTCTTCAGGCGGTTGCCTCACAGGACCTTTGGGTTTGGTCGGCTTACTTTGGCGTGGTCGGGTCATGCAATGATACAAATGTTTTTGAACAATCTCCGTTGTTAGAGGACTGGATTTCTGGCAGAGCTCCAAAAGCGTCTTTTTACGCAAACGGAAACTACTACCCTCATGGATATTATTTGTGCGGCGGAATTTATCCTAGGTATTCGATTGTCGTGAAGACGTTTAGTGATCCTATCGATGAAAAAAGAGCACACTTTAAAAAGGTTCAGGAGTCTTCACGAAAAGACATTGAGAGATGCTTTAGGGTTCTTAAACAACGATGGCAATATTTGAGAAATCCTTGTCGTTCATGGACCAAGCAAAAAATGAGAGATACTATGTACGCTTGTATAATCATGCACAACATGATTTTGGAAGACGAAGGAAAGGCGATATGCCAGAATTATGTACCAGAAGCCGTTCAGGAGGAGCATCCGCAAGCGTCAATGGAAGAAAGAGTGAATAATGCACGAGAATTGCGTTACGAACCCTACAATTCCGTGTTAACGGTTGATTTGGTACAACACGCATGGTCGGTTCGGTATATCCCACCTAAGGGTGAAAAAGAAACGGAGGACGAGGAAGACGAAGTTGGCGAGAATGACGAAAGCGAAGACGAAAATTAATGTATTTTATTTTTTTAGTAATTTTTTTAACTTTACCCCTTTATTTTTTTATTTTTAATATTGTATTTTTTATTTAATGAAGTATTATTAGTTTTTAATTTTAAAAAATCAATAATTGTGTAATGATTGGTTGGGGCATTATTAGGCATTATCCCACTACGTCTATTTTGTAAAAACGCCCAATAATGCCCTCTTGCTGACTAGACTGCCACGTTGCAGAAAACGCCTAAGGGTGGGGGCATTATTGCTAAAACCACTACACATGATCTCACAAGGACAAACACTATACTTGAAGTACAAGAAATAATAACGCATAGATTAAGGTAGTTCACATGATCGTTCTGATAGGCTAAGTCCATGACCAGATTGAAAAGATTTCTTGATATTAAGAACACTAAACTTGTATAGATTACAATAAGATCTATATGTAATGTAAGTTATGATAATGGTAAAAAAACATTTATTTATATTAAAGGATCACCAAGGTGCTAGATCCCCACCAGAAATACACCTGACTCATAAATCACAAAATCACCTATTAAATGACGTATAACATCGAATTTTCACAAGTTATTCCACTCCAAGATTCGCTCTATGTTTAATCCATAAGAACACTAAGACTTTGATCTCCTCCATGATCCTCCTCGGACACATATCAAATACTCTATAAAACCGTTAAGAAAATTGCGTGTACCATCTTCTTTTGTTCTTATTTGAAGTATAATTTATCTATGAACACCCTTAGGCCAAGAACCGATGACACATCCACCTGTGGATCTTGCACCATAATATGACTTGCACGAGCCAACTCACAATTGAGAAACAAATGGCCAACTATTCAGGAACTGATGCACATAATGGAGATGCAACATCGACTCCCTTTCTTGATAAAACCTCCAAGTGGGCAATTTATTTAGCTCTGCCCCCAAGCACATAAATTCACTTTCATTGTTGCCCAATTACTCCTTTCAAAGGATGGGTTAATTTGATTAAAAAGCCTATCATTAATCAAAGTTCGTAACACTTTGGATGAGAAGTCACATGACTTGCAAAGACCCATTTATTTTCTACCTCCCTAACACTGTGTTCCAGAGTTTTATTTTTAAGAGAAGAGAAGAGATTTGGAAGGAAAGAAAAGAGTTATGGTGTTCCAGAGATTTTTTTATGGGGAGAAAGAAAGAGAGGAGAAGAGAAAAAGAAGGCTTTTTGGAGTTTAATCGTATCCTTCCAAATTGGAAAGATTGGGAGAGAAAAGAATAATGTAAGTTACCGGTCTATTTTCAGTTCCACTTTTACCCTCGTCAAAAAATGGCGGGTATATCTCCCACAACCCGCCATATCTTCAACACACCTTCCATCATCTCTCCCAGAATCTCGTATCTTCAGTTTTCATCACATCTTTCCCATCTATTGATTCAACTTGATAAAGGCTGTTCTCTCCAACAACAATTAGCAATTCACCTTTCAGGTAACACACCTAAATTCAATTTGTCACATACATGTGTTTTAAATGTGTTTCTTAGATGAGTTTTGTGAGGAACTAGCTTCTTATAAGATGGATGAGGATGTTGTTAATAATCCGGCCACTGTGTTTTGTATTAGGTTGAATCAGCCTAGGGCTAATTTGCAGTATAAGATGAGTGTGCCTGAATTGTGTCGCAATTTTAGGTAGTTTTGATGTTATTTTTGTCACACCCCAACCGATGGCGGAAACATCGGGGCACGGCACTGAGCGAAACAGATTGTCCATGAGTATCCATAACAACTATTAATTACCAGATATTTAAACGTCACGTCCCATACCATAACATATCCAAATAAAACAGTTATTACAAATAATTGTCTCAAAAACAATACTGTCCAGATAACTCAGATTTAGCGTGACGTAACTAGACCCCTAGTTTGATTCACCAAAGCGCAGCATTCCTAGCATCTTAAACACCTTCCACATACGTTAAAATAGAGGTCAATACAAATAGTGTAAAGGTGAGCATACAAGTTTGCTAGTATAATAGATTGCGAAAGCGTTTACGCATAACCAGCATGTAACATGTAGCAAAGTGAAGCTAATAGGTTATCGACAATGAAATATGCACAGACATGACTACGATTTGTAGAATGCGCAAAACATATCACCACTGTGATACGTGAAGAAATAACCTTAACAGCCCCTGTCCACGACAGGTGCTGAGTCCAAACTATAGTACTATCGTTGCTAAGGCGTCAGGCAACAATCACTGTGTAAACATAACATACAAGCATTCATCGAGTAACACGTATAACATGCAGCAACGATCAGCGTTTAAAAGTGTTTACGTTGTGTGATCGATGTGATTTCGAATAAGTAACGTATGTAACACCCAAAAGTGCGTAAAGCAAAAAGGGATCGAGTATACTCACAGATCGTGTTTAGTATTTAAACACTCTCCTGGATTGAAGGGAGCGCTGAAGGATTAGCCTGAACAGTTAACGATAGCATAAGCGAATGAACGTCGCGTTAAACGGTGAAGGGTGAGCTAAGTGACGAATGGTCATCCGATCGGATGACAATCTGAACGGATGGTCATTCGATCGGATGTCAATCCGTTTGGATGGTCATCCGTTCGGATTACCATTCGATCAGATTGATATTCGTTTGGGATGGATGAGTTTGTGTATGATGTGACTTTGAAGTTTTCGTTGTAGCATTTTGAAAACAGAGAAGTATCTCTACCTTTCAGGTCGCTCAATCGAACGGTCGTTCGATCGGATGGCGATCCGTCGGTTAGACATTTCTCAGAGAACAAGTTCACAGCAGGATTGTCATTCGATCGGATGGTCTTCCGATTGTAAGGACCTGCAAAAATGTCCCAAAATACTCCGTAAGTAGAAACCCGGACCCCTAAAACCCTAAATTTCATGAAACAACCAAGAAAATCAAAATTTATAGGTTGGTCGCAGGCCGCGTAAGACTTAAGGAAATCTTACGCGGGGCGAGACAGCTTCAAAATGATCCGGATAAGCTTTAGGCCACGTGTCAGACACGTGGCAGACCTACACCGTGACACGGCAGCCCTAGCCGTAGCTAGGGTGGCCCTCGTGGGCCGCGTAGTTTGTTCTTGGCGTTTACGCGGGCCGCGTAAAACTCAAAAATCTGCTATAAATGAGACGTTGCATGGCCTTGTTTCTGTGTTCGAAAAATCCTTTCAAAACGTCAATATTCTGCTTAGATACGAGTGTTTAAGTGTTGAAACGCTGCTACGATTACAGGGTAATAGCTCGATCACTGCTACGTTACAATGTCCGATCGATTGAAACCGATCCGATGGATGTTTAAGTGCTGCCCGAATTCGGGCTATACTTTGTCATTCGTCGTGAGGGTTTTGATTTCGTGAGCTTATCGTAATTGTTGTATTAAGTTACTAACCTAGTTTCGTGTGCATTATTATTTAACGAGGTTACGAGGCTAAATCAGTAGGCAAAACTCTGTCCAGTTAAACTCGCAATGTGAGTCATTCTCTTTTTATCAAATTGCTTTACAAAACCCAAAATGTTTTCCAGTTATACTTTGCAGTGATTAAGTATTTGCTAATCTCTAATTACTGGCAGTATGTGGGGGTTTTGTGCACATTACTACTAATGATTTATCACTTAGGTGGGCGAGCCTAATTTGTGATATGTCCACAGTCATAGATCCGGTCGAGTGACAACTGAACCAGATAATTATAAGATAGGGGCAAATGTGAAAACTCTTAATGCTGTAAATTATAACAATGTGTCGTTTTATACAAATTGAATGACTCGCCAGTATTTCCCCGCTGATAAAATCTTTTTAAACATGTTTCAGGTGATTTACTGTGAACCAGGAAAAGTGCCGCGTAGCACTACAGCTTGAAGGAAGTGGCTCAGTAAATAAATAAACATGTTTTTTTTTTTTTGTAAATAGGGAATTTCCCTGTGAAATTCCTTTATTGTAAATTACGGGGTTTGTCCCGAAATTTGAAATGAAATAAATGGGTGTTTTCAGTTTAAACGATCCTGTTAAAATTTTCGCTGCCTAATTAAACACCAATACCATGGGTTTCTCTCCCGCGGCTTCTGAACCGGGTAAAACCAAGCCGGGGGCCGTGACAGAAAAAAGTGGTATCAGAGCCACTGATTTAAGCCAATTAAGTATTTAGAAATACTTAATTTTCCAATTTGCCATTCTGTGAACATTTAATTTAATAAATAAAATTTTAACTTAAAATTGTGTGTGTGTTTCGTCATGTGTGCTAACAGCATGAATAAACTGTCGGAGGCACTCCGAAACTTTACAATCCATACGGCCGATATGGATACAACAGGAACCCAATCCGGTTATCAAGCAGATACTGAGGAGCCACTAGTGTTCCAGGCCCAGTCCCAGGAGAAACCCAAGCCTAAAAAGAGAAGAAGAATCCTGGACTGGAAGAGAGGACGGAGGAAGAAGCTAGCAGCCCAAAAGGTGAAAAAGACAGAGGATCCAAAAGACAAAGGAAAGGGAAAGGAAGTAAGGGAAAGTTTCGGTCAAGCCCAGGAGATGCCACCTTGGGAAGAGCTTGATAGGAAAATGGCGAATTGTGACCTCATCGGACCTGCCGACGAGAACCTTTTCAATTTCCCAGCCTAATTTGAACTTCCAATTAATTTGGAACCTGCTATTCCGGACCCTATTGTCAATCCCCAACCTTTTTCAGGGCAGTTGGAAGAGTGGTGGACGAGCAATTGGCATTTTCAGAATTTCATGAATAACCCTAATGTTTATTTTCCCCAGTTTGATCCTGAACCTGCACCTTTCCCACCTATGAGCGCAGAGAATGTTGCCGAGTTACGCCGCTATGACGAGGAACTGGTGGATGCAGGCAACCGGATTCGGGAAGTGGGGGAAAACATCACGTGGAAATACGACGAGAGGGAGCGTCGTTTCTGAGGAGCCAGTTGATTGTGGTTGAAAAGTTTTTGTATAATAATAATAATATGTGAAAAAAAATAATAATATAAATAATAATAATATATTAAAATACGTATAATAATAATAATATAATAACTAAAATAAAACTTTTGTAAAATAAATGGTTTGTATTGACGCATAATATTATAAATATATATGAATGTCGCAAGGTCGACGATTTTGGCTATAGTTGTGTGTTGACTTGATTATGTGTTATGATTGCCTTATCGTGTTTAGTTGCTATCCAAGGTGTGGCAATAATATATATATATATATATATATATATCTTGTTAATTATTCAGATGGAAAACACAATAAACCAACCGGCAACTGAAGTTAACCAATCTAAACAAAATAATGAAGACCATTTTCTTAATTGACAAGATATCGAAAATATTGTTGCTCAGGGAATAGCCAACACTATCCCGACAATTGTCACTGCTGTTAAGAATCCCGTTAAACCTTCACAAGCCAACCACAGCAAACGCACTCGCGACGATAATTTTAGTAACAGTGTAAATGGAGGCGGCAATAATAACAATAACGTGGTTCCAGCCCCAATACTTAAGAAAATGAAAGTTGCAACACCTGGTTGCACTTATAAAGAATTTCTTGCCTGTGAGTCAGTCGACTTTGCAGGCAACGAAGGGGCAACTGCCGCACTGCGTTGGTTAGAGAAAACCGAAGCAGTAATTAAAATAAGCAAGTGTGCGGAGGAGGACAAGGTAATGTATGCATCCCACCTTTTCAAGGAAGAGGCGTTGGAATGGTGGAACACGGTACTGCAAGCAAAAGGAAGTGACGTTGCTTATGCCATGAGCTGGGAAGAATTCAAGGAATTGGTGGAAAGAAAATTTTGTCCCGACTATGAAAAGGAACAAATGACAAATAAGTTCCTGAACCACCGGATGGTGGATGTTGATTGTCGAGGGTATACTTTGAAATTTTTCGAGTATGCTAGAATTGTACCAACTCTGGCTTCGCCAGAACCGGTACTTATTTCTCGCTATATTTGGGGGCTAATTAGGGAAATTCGTGATATAGACCAAGCTGCGAGACCTCGCACGATTGATGATGCGGTGGAATTGGCCAACACCTTAACTGACACACTGGTACGCACGAGAGAAGAAAACAGGAAAAAGGAATTGGCCCAAAAGATTACCCAAGGATTTCGTGTGGGTAATAATAATAGTAATTTCAAAAGAAAGGGAACCGGGCAACCTTCCATACCACCATTTTGCGGGAATTGCAAAAAGAAATATTTTGAAAATGCAAGGAAAATTGCAATTTATGCAAGAGACCAGGCCACCGAGAGGAGGAATGTAGGAAGAAAACCATAATCTGCTACAACTGTGGCGAAACAGGACACTTCAATCCCGATTGTCCGAAATTGGTCAAGCCAGCTGATAACAAGGCCAAACCTGCAGAAGGAACTACTAAAAATAATGCAAGAGCCTTCCAGCTGACAACACAAGAAGCAGATCTTGTTCCCGATGTAATAGCTGGTACGTTTCTGGTACATGACATTTATGCGAAAGTATTATTTGACTCTGGTGCAAACCAAAGTTTTGTAAATACTTCATTCTGCCAAGCTCTTAAGCAACCTCTAACCAAACTTAGACAGATCTATACGGTAGAAACGGCCGATGGAAATTCCGTTAACATAGATAAGGTTTTGCAAGAAGGAAAAATAGAACTCTCAGGCCTTAAATTTTCTGCAAACCTGCTGCCTGTGAATTTAGCTGGATTCGATGTCGTGCTAGGAATGGATTGGTTAGTAGCCAACCATGCTCGAATCCTCTATGATAAGAATTCCATAGAAATTCATACAACCGCAGGAGAAATAGTTGTGGTTACAGGAGATAAACCACGTAAACCAATGAAGTTCATTTCAGTGATGAAAGTTGCTAGTTATGAACAAAAACAAGGAAAAGTGTATATGATTTCGGTAATCAGTAACACTAAAAGTAAGGAACTTAAAGAAATTCCAGTAGTATCAGAATACCCGGATGTATTCCCAGAAGAGCTACCTGGACTACCACCAGATAGAGAAGTAGAGTTTAGAATTCATCTAATTCCTAGAACTACACCAATAGCTAAGGCACCTTATCGGTTAGCACCCACCGAAATGTTAGAATTGAAAAAAGCAGTTAGTTGAATTGCTAAGCAAAAGATTCATACAACCTAGTTCATCCCCTTGGGGAGCACCAGTGTTGTTTGTGAAAAAGAAGGATGGTTCGATGCGAATGTGTATCGATTATAGGGAATTGAATAAGGTTACAATTAAGAATCGATACCCATTACCTAGGATTGATGATCTTTTTGATCAACTTCAAGGAGCTAGATATTTCTCTAAGATAGATTTACGCTCCGGATATCATCAGCTAAAAGTACAGGAAGAAGACATACCTAAAACTGCTTTCAGGACTAGGTATGGTCACTACGAGTTTACAGTCATGCCATTTGGACTAACAAATGCTCCTGCAGTATTTATGGACATGATGAATAGCATCTGTAAACCGTATTTGGATAAATTCGTAATTGTTTTCATCGACGATATATTTATTTACTCCAAGAGCCAAGGTGAGCATTGTGAACACCTGCATGCACTCTTAACTTTGTTAAGAAAAGAAAAGCTTTACGCCAAATTTTCGAAGTGTGAATTTTGGCTACAAGAGGTACAATTTTTAGGACACATGGTGAATCACAAAGGTATTCACGTAGATCCCTCAAAGATAGAAGCAATCATGAATTGGAAGGTCCCACAATCCGCAACCGAAGTTAGAAGTTTTCTAGGGTTAGCTGGATACTATCGACGTTTCATTAAAGATTTTTCTAAGATAGCAGTTCCATTAACTAAGGTAACCTGTAAAACTGTTAAGTTTGAATGGGGACCTAAGCAAGAAGAGGCTTTTAGGATTTTAAAACAAAGATTAAACAATGCCCCAATTCTTGCCTTACCAGAAGGAACAGAAGATTTTGAAGTTTACTGCGATGCTTCTAAGCTAGGGTTAGGATGTGTGCTAATGCAACGCAAAAAGGTAATTGCGTATGCATCAAGGCAATTGAAAAAGCACGAGGAAAATTATACGACGCATGACTTAGAATTAGGAGCCGTAATTTTTGCCCTTAAAATTTGGAGACATTATCTGTACAAAAGTAAGTTTACAGTCTATACAGATCATAAGAGTTTAAGGTACATATTTGGGCAAAAAGAATTAAACATGAGGCAAAGAAGATGGATGGAAATTCTAAGTGATTACGACTGTGATATTCTATATCACGAAGGAAAAGCAAATGTATTAGCAGATGCCCTAAGTCGTAAGTATCATGAGAAGCAAAGACGAGTTCATGCTCTTAGATTAAATCTACAGTTAGATTTAATGGAACAACTGAAGAAAGTTCAGGAAACAGCAATCAAGGATGATACTGAAGGAATGAAAGGAAGGATAAAGGAATTAGAGCAAGGGACTGATGGAATTTGGAGATTCCATAAGAAAAGGATTTGGGTACCTAGGTAAGGAGATTTAAGAGATAAGATTCTAGAGGAAGCCCATAAATCTAGATATACGATGCATCATGGTAATAACAAGATGTATCATGACCTAAGGAACAATTTCGGGTGGATAGGAATGAAAAAGGACATAGCTAGATATGTTTCTAAATGTCTAACTTGTTCGCTAGTTAAGGCAGAACACCAGAAACCTTCTGGTTTACTTCAACAATTAGAGATGCCCGTATGGAAATGGGAACTAATAACAATGGGCTTTGTTACTAAGTTGCCCAAAACCAGGAAAGGTAACGATGCAATCTGGGTGATTGTGGATCGATTAACCAAATCAGCTCATTTCCTGCCAATGAATTAAACCTTTAGCATGGAAAGATTGGCTAAGTTGTACGTAGACGAGGTAGTATCCTTACATGGAGTTCCACTCTCCATTGTGTCAGATAGGGATAGTCGTTTCACTTCGCATTTCTGGAAAAGTTTCCAAAAAGCAATGAGGACACGATTAAATTTAAGCACTGCATACCATCCCCAAACAGATGGGCAGAGTGAAAGGACGATCCAAACCCTTGAAGACATGCTCAGAGCATGTGTCATCGACTTTGGTGGAAACTGGGATGATCATTTACCCTTAATAGAATTCTTCTATAACAATAGTTACCACACCAGCATCAATGCTGCTCCGTTCGAAGCATTGTATGGACGAAAGTGTCGAACCCCAGTTTGCTGGGCAGAAATAGGAGAAAGTCAATTATCAGGACACGAGATTGTACAGGAAACCACCGACAAGATAACCCAAATCAGGGAAAGACTGAAAACAGCTCGAGATCGCCAGAAAAGTTATGCAGATAATCGACGTAAGCCGTTAGAATTCCAAGTTGGAGACAAGGTACTCTTGAAAGTTTCTCCTTGGAAAGGGGTAGTTCGGTTTGGTAAGAAAGGAAAGTTAAGTCCAAGGCACATAGGACCATTCACAGTTACCCAACGAATAGGACCAGTAGCCTATCGCCTACAGCTACCAGAAGATTTAGCCGGGGTACATGATGTGTTTCATGTATCTAATCTCAAGAAGTGTTTGTCTGACGAATCCCTGGTGGTACCTCTTCAAGATATAGAGGTAAATGAAAAGTTGAAATTCGTTGAGAAACCGCTTTAGATAGAAGACAGAAAGATTAAGTTCCTTAAACATAAGAGATTGATACTGGTCAAAGTGAATTGGGATTCGAAAAGAGGACCTGAGTACACATAGGAACTGGAATCAGAAATCAAGCGGAAGTATCCTTACCTGTTTCAATAAATCTCGAGGACGAGATTTTAATTAAGGTGGGGAGGATGTAAGGACCTGCAAAAATGTCCCAAAATACTCCGTAAGTAGAAACCCGGACCCCTAAAACCCTAAATTTCATGAAAAAACCCAAGAAAATCAAAATTTATAGGTTGGTCGCGGGCCGCGTAAGACTTAAGGAAATCTTACGCGGGGAGCGACAGCTTCAAAATGATCTGGATAAGCTTTAGGCCACGTGGCAGACCTACACCGTGACACGGCAGCCCTAGCCATAGCTAGGGTGGCCCTCGCGTGCCGCGTAGGTTGTTCTTGGAGTTTACGCGTGCCGCTTAAAACTCAAAAATCTGGTATAAATGAGACGTTGCATGGCCTTGTTTCTGTGTTCGAAAAATCCTTTCAAAACGTCAATATTCTGCTTAGATACGAGTGTTTAAGTGTTGAAACGCTGCTACGATTACAGGGTAATAACTCGATCATTGCTACGATACAATGTCCGATCGATTGAAACCGATCCGATGGATGTTTAAGTGCTGCCCAAATTCGGGCTATACTTTGTCATTCGTCGTGAGGGTTTTGATTTTGTGAGCTTATCGTAAATGTTGTATTAAGTTACTAACCTAGTTTCATGTGCATTGTTATTTAACTAGGTTACGAGGCTAAATCAGTAGGCAAAACTCTGTCCAGATAAACTCACAATGTGAGTCATTCTCTTTTTATCAAATTGCTTTACAAAACCCTAAATGTTTTCCAGTTATACTTTGCAGTAATTAAGTCTTTGCTAATCTCTAATTACTGGCAGTATGTGGGGGGTTTTGTTCACATTACTACTAATGATTTATCACTTAGGTGGGCGAGCCTAATTTGTGATATGTCCACAGTCATAGATCCGGTCGAGTGACAACTGAACCAGATAATTATAAGATAGGGGCAAATGTGAAAACTCTTAATGCTGTAAATTCTAACAATGTGTCGTTTTGTACAAATTGAATGACTCGCCAGTATTTCCCCGCTGATAAAATCTTTTAAAACATGTTTCAGGTGATTTACTGTGAACCAGGAAAAGTGCCACGTAGCACTACAGCTTGAAGGAAGTGGCTCAGTAAATAAATAAACATGTTTTTTTTTTTTGTAAATAGGGAATTTCCCTATGAAATTCCTTTATTGTAAATTACGGGGTTTGTCCCGAAATTTGAAATGAAATAAATGGGTGTTTTCATTTTAAACGATCCTGTTAAAATTTCCGCTGCCTAATTAAACACCAATACCATGGGTTTCTGTCCCGTGGCTTCTGAACCGGGTAAAAACGAGCCGGGGGCCGTGACACCGATCAAATGGCAATCCGTCAGAAACTGATGATCTTTGAAAATTGATAAAATGTTTAAGTGTTGAAGATCATGCAATCCTATTGGATGGCAATCCATCTAACAATCTGATCGTGTTGAAAATTTGTTAAGTTTTGAAAGTTTTGCGGTTTGATCGAGACGGTATGACAACGTATTGAACAACGGAACCTCGTCAAGTCCAAGTCGTCCGACCGAAGCGGGAATCACCCCAGTCCGATCAGTTTACTGTTCATGACGGTTGTTCATGTTCAATCCGGAATCGGTTGTCTCCTTGATAGGAATCAGATCTCAGACTGACACTTCACTAGAAAACGAGTAGAAGGCCTGAACTAGCTCCGATTCTATGGGTTTTGAGTGCATTGATTGTAAAAGAGTTGAAAGAAAGCTGTGAAACCATCTTTCAATCCTTTTAACCAAGAAAATGTTTAGATATATGCGGAAATAGTGTTAAACATGTGGAAATCACGTAGATCTGAGTTGCTCTTGGTGGAATAATGCCAAAACTTGAAGTTCTTAAGAACCCCATGATGACATCATCCTAGAACACCTCAAATCCGCTGATTTCACGGATAAAAGTGAAGATTCAAAGGTGAAAATGATAAATAAGTGTGTTTAGATCATAGAAGTACAAGATTTGATTGGAAAACTTACAAGATTCGCGAGAAATCGAAGGAAAAGTGGGCTGGAGATGCTGGTCGAATGAGAGAGCTGTCACATCACTGTTTGTGATGTGACAGGGGGTATTTATAGGTTGCCAAAAGAGGGAAAGTGCGCATATGTGACGGATCGGATGGCACATCGATCGGATGGCCATCCAATCAGATGGTCATCCGTTTGGATAAGCATTCGATCGTATGGTCATTCGATCGAAGTGGTCCGGCGAGTTGGGTTTCGGGATTTCGTTTTGCGTGCTGAGCGTTGCGATGCATTTCAAGTGAGCGATGCGATAGTATTACCCATTAGTTACACAAATAACCTAACTACTATATCTAACATACAATCAACATAAAATAACTTTTGTTTTGCGTTTGCGATAGAATTGCGATTGCGATTGTGATTAAACACCTCAACATAAACATAGCATGCACAAGTAACACATAATAGCACACACACGTACAACAATATCTAGAACACATAATTTGAGTTGTGATGCGATAGCGATGCAATTAGAGATAAGTCGATTAGCGATTAAACTTGCGATTAAACCTCGATTTGTTATAGATACTCCACATAATACAACTAAAGCAAACAAATAATAGAATTCAATTACAAGTCAAGAAGCACAAATCAGTGATTAAGCAAGGTGTGACAGATCGCAATTAGCAATCTTTTCTTACTTTGACTTTCAAAAAGTCGGGTTGTTACAGCCTCCCCTACTTTAGGAAATTTCGTCCCCAAATTTAAGAAGCAAGCGTAACAAACAGTTGCGGATACTTCGCTTTCATGTCACTTTCGAGTTCCCAGGTAAACTCGGCACCGCGTTTGCCTTCCCAGCGAACCTTCACAATGGGAATGTATGAGCGTCGGAGTACCTTGGTTTCTTGGCCCATGATCTCGACAGGCTTCTCCACGAAATGTAATGTTTTGTCCACTTGTAAATCTTCCAGAGGGACATGTAATTCCTGGTCGGCTAGACACTTTCTGAGGTTCGAAACGTGGAAAGTCGGGTGGACATTACTAAGTTCCTCCTGTAGTTCGAGTCTGTAGGCCACCTTGCCAATCCTTTCCAGAATTTTAAAGGGTCCAACATACTGAGGCGCGAGCTTTCCTTTCTTGCCGAATCTGATCACCCCCTTCCAAGGTGCAACCTTTAGGAGTACGTGATCGCCAACGTCAAATTCAAGGGGCTTGCGGCGGCTATCGGCGTAACTTTTCTGACGACTCCGAGCTTTCAATAGATTGTCTCGAATTTGGAGGATTTTGTCAGTCGTTTCTTGCAACAGCTCAGGACCGGTAATTTGCGCGTCCCCGATCTCGTGCCATACAATAGGCGATCGACATTTTCTCCCGTATAATGCCTCAAATGGTGTCATTTGGATGCTAGAGTGATAACTGTTATTGTACGAGAATTCGACTAAAGGTAAGTGCGCATCCCAATTACCACCGAAATCTACGACACACGAGCGAAGCATGTCTTCAAGGGTACGAATCGTTCTTTTAGTCTGACCGTCGGTTTGGGGATGGAAAGCGGTACTTAGATTATGAGTAGTACCGAGAGCAGATTGAAATGTTTCCCAAAGACGCGAGGTAAACCGACCATCACGGTCAGAGATGATGTCACGAGGCGTCCCGTGTCGACAGATGATTTCGTCGGTGTAGATTCGGGCTAGTTTTCCCACCTTAAAGTCTTCTCGTATCGGCAGAAAATGAGCATATTTAGTCAAACGGTCAACGACAACCCAGATGCTGTCGTGAGCTGAAGGTGTGCGCGGGAGTTTCGTTATGAAGTCCATAGCTATACTCTCCTATTTCCACATAGGGATCTCGAGTTGTACGAGTAAGCCATAGGGTCTTTGCTATTCGGCCTTGACTTTCGAGCAAGTTAGGCACTTCAAAACATAGATAACGATATCTTTCTTCATACCTGGCCAACAGTACTTGTAGCGAAGGTCCTGGTACATCTTATCGGCACCGGGATGAATAGAATATCGAGATTTGTGGGCTTCGTCCAGCAGAAGCTGTCGCAAATTAGTACGCTTAGGAATCCAAATTCGGTCTAGATAATGGAATATACCATTCGATTTATTCTCGAGTTGAGCGCCATCGTTAAGAATTCTTTCCTTCTTCAAAGTACGTTCGGTAAAGAAAGCATGTTGGGTGTCGCAGATGAGAGCTTCGAGATTATGCTGGGCTTGAGTATTACGAACGCTTAGAGCATCGGCAACGACATTTGCTTTGCCATGATGATAACGAATCTCACAGTCGTAAATATTAAGAAGTTCAACCCATCGGCGTTGGGGAATATATTCAGTTCCTTTTGGTTGAGGATGTGTTGTAGGATCTTATGGTCGGTGAAGATCGTACACTTGGTACCGTAAAGGTAATGTCGCAAAATCTTTAACGCAAAAACAACTGCACCAAGCTCGAGATCGTGGGTTGTATAGTTCTTCTCGTGGACCTTGAGATAACGAGATACGTAAGCGATAACCTTGTCTCGTTGCATGAGAACACAACCAAGACCAAGGTTCGAGGCATCGCAATAGACTATGAAGTCATCGTTTCTGTCGGGCAAAGTGAGCACAGGAGCATTGCAGAGCATATGCTTGAGAGTTCGAAAGGCAGTCTCTTATTCAGTTCCCCAAACAAAAGGCATGTCTTTATGCGTGAGAGAGGTAAGCGGCACAGCGATTTTCAAAAAGTCAGTGATGAATCGGCGATAGTAACCCGCTAATCCAAGAAAAGAACGAACCTTGGACGGGTTCCTTGGTGTAACACAACTCTTAACAGGTTCGATTTTCGTAGGATCGACATGAATTCCTTGACTATTAACTATGTGACCGAGGAATTAAACCTCCTCAAGCCAAAATTCACACTTGGAGAACTTGGCATAGAGACGGTTTCCCTGGAGTAACTCAAGAACCAAACATAGATGCTGCTAGTGTTCGGTTTTTTACTTGGAATAGATCAGGATATCATTGATGAATATGATGACGAAGCGGTCGAGAAAGGGTTTACACACACGATTCATTAAATCCATAAAGACTGCGGGAGCATTAGTCAAACCAAAAGGCATAACAACAAACTCGTAGTGTCCGTATCGGGTTCAAAAAATGGTTTTAGGTATATCTTCCTCCTGGATTCGTAACTGGTGATAGCCTGAATGTAGATCGATCTTCGAGAAACACGTAGCACCTTGTAACTGGTCAAACAAATCATCGATTCGAGGCAAGGGATAGCGATTCTTGATGGTAAGCTTATTCAATTCCATGTAGTCGATGCACATCCGGAACAATCCGTCCTTCTTTTTGACGAAAAGGACAGGCGCGCCCCAAGGAGAGGTGTTATGGCGAATAAAGCCTTTATCAAGTAGTTCCTGGAGCTGACTCGAGAGTTCGCGCATTTCAGAAGGAGCGAGACGATAAGGAGCTCTAGCAACAGGATTTGCTCCAGGAATGAGGTTGATTCAGAAATCGATTTCACGAGTGGGAGGTAAACCAGATAAATCATCAGGAAAGACGTTAGGAAACTCACGAACCACGGGCACCTGGTCTATTGCCTTAACTTCCTTTTTCTCCGCTATTACAATGTGTGCCAAGAAAGCTTGGTATTCCTTGCGGAGATACTTGCTAGCCTGGACACACGACATAAGTTTGAGGCCTTTCGAAGGAGTTTCGCCATACACACAAAGTTGATCACCATTAGCTTGCGAGAAACGAATCATCTTATCGAAGCAAACAATTTTAGCGTGATTTTCCCGAAGGAAATCCATACCTACTATGACATCAGAGCTACCAAGTTGCATCGGAATAAGATTAATCGGGAAAACGTGACAGTTGAGACCGAGGGTACAGTCACGCAGAACGGAACTCACTGTGACGGTTCTTCCGGTGGCAACTTCTACGTCGAATGTCGATGGGAGGTTAACGCACTTACGATTTAGGAGCCTTTCAAATTCAAATGATACAAAACAGTTATCAGCTCCAGTATCAAATAAACACGAAGCATATATACCATTTACGAGAAACGTACCATTAACAATGTTGTTGTCTGCCTGAGCCTGACGGACGTTGATGTTGAAGACTTGCCCGCGGGCTGCTTGCTGAGTTGGCTGTTGCTGCTGCTGTTGGTGTTGCTGCGATGCTGGCTACTGCTGCTGCTGTTGCGGCTCTTGCTTAACCATTCTGTTGGGGCAGACGTTTACGAAGTGGTTGGGATCACCACACGCAAAGCAGGCTCTTGCGTGAGCAGCTGGAGCAGGAGCTGCTTGCTGTCCTTGCGGAGCTGGTAGAGTAGGAGCTTGGGCTTGAACTGGTGCTTGGCGTGGACCGATACGGCAGTTAGCGGTGAAATGGCCGTACATGTTGCAGTGAACACAAAACCGGCATGCGATTCCAACTGGGTGATGATAAGTATAAGTAGGGTAGAGCGGGTATGGTCCAGTGTATGCACGCTTGGCAGGCGGTGCATTGACTACAGGTGCCGCTACTTAGCGGTGTTGCGGTTATGATTGGGCAGGCATGGTTTGGGGTGATGTGGCAGTTACTACACAGTTCTTATTGCTAGAGCTGTTGTTCTTTCTCTTGCGGCGGGAGGGCTTTGAAGTTTGCAGTGCTGCAGTATCTTAAGCGGTGGGAGCAGTGGTGACTTGATGCAGATTCTTGGAGGCTTTATCAAAGTAACCATCCCTGACTCGCTTGTCGTTTATCTCAGCAAGCGAGCAGGTAGGTTTCCTCAATAGTTATCGTCTTTGCAGCTTGCACAAAGTCTGCAACACAATCCGGCAGAGCACGGATATACTTCTTGATCGTAATCTTGGGGGTAGTAACCTGACCTGGGCAGATGATACTCAGCTGCTTGAAGCGAGCAGTTAAACCAGCGTTATCTCCACCATCCTGCTTTATATGCCAGAATTCGTCCTCTAGCTTTTGGAGTTCATGGGGAGGGCAGAACTCTTGCATCATGATGTCTTTCAACTCGTCCCACGTCAGCCCAAAAGCTGCATCATTCCCTCGTTTGTTTCTTTCGGCCGTCCACCAATCTAGAGCTCGGGATTAGAAGACGCCGGTGGAGTTAACAGTGCGAAGGTTTTCCGGACAGCCACTCTGGCGCAGGGTGACTTCGATTGAATCAAACCATTGGAACATGGACATAGGCCCATCTTCGCCGGTAAATTCTTTGGGTCCGCATGTTTTGAACTGCTTGAAGCTAAAAGTCGCTTTAGGAGAATCTGTCCTGGGTTCTTCTGAAGACTTGCTGGCATTTTCGTTCAGCTCGCTAACAATTTGCGGTATGACTTTCGCCATCTGTTTAGCGACTAGTGCAGCAATGCGTTTGTCTTCATGGTTTCAGCGGGCGGAGCGAGCAGTGTGTGATCCAAATGACGACATTGACTGCAACAGACATCATCACAGGACTCAAACACAATTTCGATTAACCCTAGTATAGTCTAGCGAATTCACAAAGAGCTACTTTATAAAGCACAGGAACATATCAAGGCACAAAATCACGTAGGCACAAAATCCACAGAATCACATAAGCACAGAAGCACATAAGCACGTAGTCCACATAAGCACGAAAACATGTATTCAACTATATTTTGCACGTATTGACCTACATATATTGCACGTATTCACCTATCCTTCACAGCAGCGATTTCGATTGAGAGTTGCGAGTAGCGAGTACACATCGAGTATCATGCGATTTGTTAGCGTATTGAGATAGATGTGCATTGCGAGTTGTGTGTGTTGATCAAAGCGAAAGCGAAAAGCGAGTAAATCACCAAAAATCGAAACACATAAACACAAGAAAATCACATAAAACACATAAAACTTTACATAAAATCGATAGATCTCAGAGTCGGCAGCGGCGAAATCCAGAATCGAAACATATAAAATCGAAGAGAGGTTGTCTTGGCATGATAGACGTTAACTACCCAAAGTGATTCGACTGTTCTCAAGGACTTTGGGTGCACATTTTTGGCTGAGTAGATTGTGCTCTCGCCTCAATCCGGGCGATCGGCACGCATCCATTTGGCCATTACGTGACCCTAGTCGTTGGAACCCATCGAGACTTTGGTGAGAGTTTTGTAAAACCACATAAAGAGTAGAACGAGTCATCAAGGTTTCGGGTTTCACCCCTGACTTAACGACTGCATCCCTGTTTGTGTGATAGAATCACGAGATAGATAAGGAGATTTGCGCCGAAGTATGGATTTCACTCCTAATTCAACCCAATTTCTCTTGTTTATAGTAAAAATAGCGAGTCGAACGAGTGATCGGGTCGAGAGTTTGCGGTTTTCACACCTAATCTTAACCAGATCATCCGTTTGTGTGTGTGTCCAGCCTTAGGAAAGGCTGATCTTGCGCGGAACCGTAGTACGCGATGTTCGCGCAAGGGTGTAGTGTACAGCGAGTTCGAGCGAGAAATAGCAAGTAAGCTCGTGCAAAACCCATACCGGGTATGCACAAGTCTGTCTGTTGGTACTTAGACTATAGACTAGGTCATTTCTAAGACATCGACCTGGACTAGGGCGAGTCTTGCCTAATTCCCTATAGTTATGGCTCTGATACCAATCTGTCACACCCCAACCGATGGCGGAAACATCGGGGCGCGGCACTGAGCGAAACAAATTGTCCATGAGTATCCATAACAACTATTAATTACCAGATATTTAAGCGTCACGTCCCATACCATAACATATCCAAATAAAACAGTTATTACAAATAATTGTCTAAAAAACAATACTGTCCCGACAACTCAAATTTAGCGTGACGTAACTAGACCCCTAGTTTGATTCACCAAAGCACAACATTCCTAACATCTTAAACACCTGCCACATACGTTAAAATAGAGGTCAATACACATAGTGTAAAGGTGAGCATACAAGTTTGATAGTATAATAGATTGCGAAAGCTTTTACACATAACCAGCATGTAACGTGTAGCAAAGTGAAGCTAGTAGGTTATCGACAATGAAATATGCACAGACATGACTGCGAGTTGTAGAATGCGCAACACATATCACCACTGTGATACGTGAAGAAATAACCTTAACAACCCCTGTCCACGACAGGTGCTGAGTCCAAAGTATAGTACTATCGTTGCTAAGGCGTCAGGCAACAATCACTGTGTAAACATAACATACAAGCATTCATCGAGTAACACGTATAACATGCAGTGACGGTCAGCGTTCAAAAAGTGTTTGCGTTATGTGATCGATGTGATTTAGAATAAGTAACGTATGTAACACCCAAAAGTGCGTAAAGCAAAAATGGATCGAGTATACTCACAGATCGTGTTTAGTATTTAAACACTCTCTTGGATTGAAGGGAGCGCTGAGGGATTAGCCTAAACAGTTAACGATAGCATTAGCGAATGAACGGCGCGTTAAACGGTGAAGGGTGAGCTAAGTGACGAATGGTCATCCGATCGGATGACAATCCGAACGGATGTTCATTCGATCGGATGCCAATCCGTTCGGATGACCATTCGATCGGATTAACATTCATCTGGGATGGATGTATTTATGTATGATGTGACTTTAAAGTTTTCGTTGTAGCATTTTGAAAATAGAGAAGTATCTCTACCTTTCAGGTCGCTCAATCGAATGGTCGTTCGATCGGATGGCGATCCATCGGTTAGACATTTCTCAGAGAATAAGTTCACAGCAGGATTGTCATTCGATAGGATGGTCTTCCGATCGAATGGCAATCCGTCAGAAACTGATGATCTTTGAAAATTGATAAAATGTTTAAGTGTTGAAGATCATGTAATCCGATTGGATTGTCGTTCGATCGGATGGCAATCCGATCGGATTGTCGTTCGATCGAATGGCAATCCAATCGGATTGTCATTCGATCGGACGGCAATCCGATCGGACGGCAATCCGATCGAATGGCAATCTGATCGGATGGCAATCCGTCCAACAATCTGATCGTGTTGAAAATTTGTTAAGTTTTGAAGTTTTTCGGTTTGATCGAGACGATATGACAACGTATTGAACAACGGAACCTCGTCAAGTCCAATTCGTCCGACCGAAGCAGGAATCTATCAATTTACTGTTCGTGACGGTTGTTCATGTTCAATCCGAAATCGATTGTCTCCTTGATAGGAATCAGATCTCAGACCGACACTTCACTAGAAAACGAGTAGAAGGCCTGAACGAGCTCCGATTCTATCGGTTTTGAGTGCATTGAGTGTAAAAGAGTTGAAAAAAAGTTGTGAAACCATCTTTCAATCCTTTTAACCATGAAAATGTTTAGATATATGCGAAAATAGTGTTAAAACATGTGGAAATCATGTAGATCTGACTTGCTCTTGGTGGAATAATGCCAAAACTTGAAGTTCATAAGAACCCCATGATGACATCATCCTAGAACACCTCAAATCCGTTGATTTCATGGTTAAAAGTGAAGATTCAAAGGTGAAAATGATGAAGAAGTGTGTTTAGATCATAGAAGTACAAGATTTGAGTGGAAAACTTACAAGATTCGCGAGAAATCGAAGGAAAAGTGGGCTGGAGATGCTGGTCGAACGAGAGAGCTGTCACATGACTGTTAGTGATGTGACAGGGGATATTTATAGGTTGCCAAAAGAGGAAAGTGTGCATATGTTACGGATCATATGGCACATCGATCAGATGGCCATCCGATCAGATGGTCATCCGTTCGGATGACCATTCGATCGAATGGTCATTCGATCGAAGTGGTCTGGCGAGTTGGGTTTCAGCATTTCGTTTTGCGTGCTGAGCGTTGCAATGCGTTTCGAGTGAGCGATGCGATAGTATTACCCATTAGTTACACAAATAACCTAACTACTATATCTAACATACAATCAACATAAAATAACTTTCGTTTTGCGTTTGCAATTAGATTGCGTTGCGATAGAATTGCAATTGTGATTAAACACCTCAACATAAACATAGCATGCACAAGTAACACATAATAGCACACACACGTAAAACAATATCTAGAACACATAATTTGAGTTGCGATGCGATAGCGATGCAATTAGAGATAAGTCGATTAGTGATTAAACTTGCGATTAAACCTCGATTTGTTATAGATACTCCACATATTACAACTAAAGCAAACAAATAATAGAATTCGATTACAAGTCAAGAAGTACAAATCAGTGATTAAGCAAGGAGTGACAGATCGCAATTAGCAATCTTTTCTTCCTTTGATTTTGACTTTGACTTGTACTTTGACTTCAAAAAGTCGGGTTGTTACAATTTTATGGTTGAATGGATGGTAATTTAGGTAGTTCAGCTTCTTTTAGTTTTAGTTGCGTTTGATTTGTGAATAACTAGGTTATCACCCGGAAATTTTCGGGTAGGAAAATCTAATTTACAACAAATAAAAGTATAAAATTAACATTTTTAACCTCTAAGGTATCCTCTTTCTCTTTTCTCCACCATAAGTTTTTAATTCGGTTTCTTAAAATTTTTCTTGTTGTAAACTTCACATCACTATTATACTATTTCCAGTACATGAGTATAGTACTTGCTATTGAATTCAATGCAGTAAGTAGTTCCAAAACATTCAAACATCAGCCCTAGTTTAAAAAACAAACAACATTTTCTTATTAAAATAATGTGTTTTTATTTAAACTAGCAAGAATACTAAAATGGTCTTATAGTATAGCAAACAACAAACAGTAATCATTCATATAAAAATTTAAAGCTTACCAGAATGACTTCATCAGCCCTAGTCATATATCTACACCAAGCAGGATGTATCATACTGATTCAAATAACAATAAAATTAATAACCATAACATGTTTTCAAAAAATATCAAAAACATATAACATATTTTCAATATAAACTATTTTCAATATAAACTTTACTGGATCAAAATAATTAACGAATAATAAAGAGATTCATAATACGTATAGAAGAGATTTGTACCTTTGTGGTGACGACATTTGATTATCAGAACCAGAAAAGAAAATCAATCCAAGATGCAGAACCCTAGATACGAACGAATACAAATACAAAAACAATCGAAATCAAACATGAATGATTTCCGAATAAAAGATAAAACATGATTAATTGATAGTATCGGTGACCTCACCTTGATTTGAAGATTAATTTGAAGATCTTGAGGGTAGGCAACAAAATGATTCAACCGGGTTGACTAAATACCTTGTAAATCCATAAAATAGAATTTCAAATCAAAAATTATAAAAAATATATATACTCAATAACATTCAAACAAATCTAAAAAAAAATATGAATATATATCAGAATAAACAAACTATATGCTCAGTAACAGTCAAACAAATCTTGTATGATTTGAATTCAAATTGACATGTTAATAGAATCTCAAAATTGGCAAAAAAAAATTACAAACAACTATATAGAAACTACTAAATTCCATAGCATATGCGACTACAAACAGCTAATCGAAAATCTAAGTTTATCGAACAACTTTCCTAATACATGCGTTGGATAAAAAATAAAAAGTAATAAAAAATATGGTATACAGTTTCGGATGCACTAAAATAGATGAACAAATACACTTAGGGTTTAGAATCTATACAATGAACATCAAAACAGGGATTTTCGTACAACAAATAGAACAAAAAATTCTTATAAATTGCATAAAACATACAAAAATCTCACCTAACACATTCAAAAAAACAATTCATTAAAGAATTTTATGGATAGATTACACAACATTACCGATAATTAAGAAGCAATCGAAGATGAATCACCGAATCGAACAAACAAAAGACGAAGATGAATCGATTGAAAGAAGAATCGGCTAAGTAAAACACAGATTTAGATCTAGGGTTTTTTTATACGATACATCCATATTAAGGAAACTTATTCATGTTAGAGAATATTGTCGAGTATAAAGGCTTGAAAGCCGATGATTTATGATTGAAATGTTGGAGAAGTTCGTCGCTGATGATCTTCAGAGAGAGAGAATGAGAATGATAATTAGGGTTAAAGGGGAATTATGAAGTTTACGGTATAAGTTTTAGTATTTTAGGTAACTTAATGAATGATTTCGGATATACCCATATTCCAATCGGGTGCTCCGTATTTGTGGTAGGCTTTGGCGGGAAAAACTGTGACATCTGTGCTTGTGTAATCATTGTACAAACTCTTAACAGTTCAATTATCAATAAAACAATGTGATTTGATCCCAATAATTTCTTATTAATGTTTGACATTTTGCACATTTTGATTTTTGTTTGATTTTAAACTCTAATCGCTTTCTGGAAAGTTACACGTAAACTAATGCGTAAATGTAATCAGTTTAACACAAAAAACACTCTATAACATCAACATATGCTTAACATACCTTAAATAACCTTTACATAACTTAGAAATAAGTTTTAAAGGGTTTGGTATGGCAAAAACAAGTTTATTCGCTCACATGGACTATTTGCGACAAACTGCGAAAGCCTGCCGATTCGTATAGTAACGTACACTCCGGAACATGATCATAAGTTAAACATACCATAAATATCCTTTACATAGCTTATAAATAGGCTTTGAGGGGTTCGGTATGCGAAAATAAACTTATTTGATCAACAGGGACTAAAAGTGTCAAAAACTACATAAGTTTGCATTTACGCGCATATCTTACGTTCTGAACATATCCGGACATCCAAAAATTTTTGTAATCATTAAAATATTTTATTTTAGTGATTGGAATGCTAAAATACCATTCGTCGCGCAATTTGGATCGTTTTTCGCGTCCGTTCGCGTTTCGTCGTAATTAACCGAACAACGTGATCGTACGGCCAAACGAACCGACACCCGAGATATTTTCAAGCATATTTCAAGTCCCCTATGCTTTGACATCCTTGTAGAGCCTTAAAATTGGCTTAACTGGGTTTAAACACGTCAAAAATGCACTTAGAAGTGTGCAGGGCCTGTTCTCCAATTCTGAAACTTCAGCCTATGCCCTCGCGTCCGGCGACTGCAAAAGGCCTTTGCTGAAACTTCATTTTTGCATTAGCACCTATGTGGCAGCCCCAAAATTCACCATTTTCATGACTCATAACTCAAAATAGACACCATTTAACCTGCTTTTGACACTTGTTAACACCCTCATAAGATCATGACAACTCATAGGACACTTGTAATGATCTTGTAACTTCAATTTGGCTATAAATAGCAAGGAGTTTTGGCCATTTTCTTGCACATCATCTTCTTCTTCTCTAATCTATATTTGAGAGGCTATCACATTAAGTTGAAGGCCTCCAGTCTGGTATTCTTTGTTCTTATTCCAAGCTTGGACCCTTTGTAAGTTCCTTTCATGCTTAGTTATGCTTTTCAAGCATGAAAGTCAAACAGTGTTTGACTTTCTGCTTTGACCATGAATTGGTCAAGACAAAGTTCATTTGAACTTTGCAACGTGAGCGTAATCACGATGGTTATAGTCCCTTGTGACTATACCTACTGATTACCACATTGATTAGGCGTAGTGACGAGTCATAGTTTCGGTCAAAATGCCGATTATGCGCATTTTGCGACGAAACTATTTTCGGGTATCAAAACCCTTTTTTTTATATCAAACTTGTTTTCTAACTTAGTTAAACATGTTTAACTCGTCACTTTTAGTTTAGTGCTTAATTAGGGTCGTAAGTCAAGCGGTCTAAACAACCGCTTAGACTTTCGAACCCGACCCGTTTGGTCGATCATTAGGATCCGACCAAACATATATTGTGACCATAGTTGTATAGGGAATAACCTTCCGAGGTTATACCTTATGGTCACTTAGTTTAATTAGTTGTATGATAGGTAGTTTATATGCCTTAGAAAAATGACCAAAATGCCCTTTTTGTGCATAATTTCATTTTAAGCATATGTAACCTAAATTTTCTCACTTAAACTGATTATGCAACATATTTAAACATGTTAGGGCATATAATACTTGTCATAGGACTAGTTAGGCTACTCGTTTGCGCTTTTGCGCAAGTGACGCGTTAAAGTAGCATAAGCTACCTAAACGGGTCGTAATGGGTCATAAGCACTTAGGATAGGTTCTGATTTAGAATGTAGGCTTTGTTAAACCATGTTATATGAGTTCCAATACTCATTTCGGTTACGAGACCTCATTCTATCCGATCTTCCGATTTAGGTCCGGTTTATTAACTTAGTTACCCATATTAGGTGCCGTTTGATTCAGTGATCCTTCAAGCGTTATTTGATTGTTATTTCAAGATCATTAAGCAATATCAAGTGAGTACATAGTCCCCTCTTTTACTGTTTTCAAATATTTTGGGGTGATACACATGTGCCGCACACCGTGCCGCAGAGGACAGGCATGGACTAATGGACTTGGGCACTAGTCAATGATGATAGACATTGATGCAGGGCACATAAACATAACTACAGTCAGTAGTCGATATGGTAACAGGTCTACTGGTTAACATGGGGAAGCCCCCACTGGTTATGGTTTGGGAAACAAGGTATTGGTTAAACTCGTGGTTTTCGAAATAACTTATGACTGTTGAAACAACATTAAAATGGACAACCAACTGTGAACTCGCTCAACTTTGTTGTTGACTCGTTCTTACATGCCTTGCAGGTCGTTAGGTACTTAACAGGAGCTTGCATGGGAAGTGTTATTGCGGAGCATGGACCATTGGGTGTTCATGATAAACTTATGAACTTTTAAACTTATGTTTTGGGTTTTGAACTTTATGCTTCCGCTGATAACCTAAACTTTGTTGAATTGTTTTGACACCAATTACATTGTTTGGTTTGGACTTTTATTTATTTAATTATATTGTTCAATATGATTGGTGGTTGGATTCTGGTCAGTCACGCTCCCTGCGGTGATACTCCGCTGGTGGATTTTGGGGGTGTGACAGATTGGTATCAGAGCCATTGGTTATAGTGAACTTGGTTTTAAAAAGGGAAAAATCATTTTGATAAAAAAACCAGACTATAACCTGTTCAGTGCTCAACGATCCACAACGAAGCTTCGCTCCACGTGCAAGACTCAACGCTATAGGTAGTATGGTTTATGTTTATATTGCCTGCCTGTTAGTTTAAATAGTGCATTGATCATGGTATGCTTAGTTAACATAGCAGCATGTTGCCATTAGCTGTAGTGTACCTTCTTGACATGCATTTGTTTGCTTGAAACCCTGTGTGCTTACTCTCTTCTGTCATCTCACACTTTTCACACCTCTACGTCACCGTTCTTACTTGTGCTTTTCTCGATGTGAAGATCATGAGTGGACGTCTAAATTTGACTCAAGCCCAACTGACGGCACTAATCAACAAGCGAGTTGCTGAGGCTCTCGTAGCAGCTCAAGCAGGAAGTATAGCCTGCTATTTCGACCTATCCTAGGATGTTTAGATCCTACTCTCGTGCTTAACCTTGTCCTTTCTTTCTCGCGTGACTGGTCAACATGCTCAGCCTCGAGTGTGTACGTTCAAGACCTTCATGGATTGTCGACCAAGTACCTTCAACGGCACCGAAGGAGCCGGAGGTCTTCTCCACTGGTTCGAGAAGATCAAATCTGTTTGTGAAATGTGTGAATGCCCAGTTGCCAGTAGGGTAAAGTTTGCTACGGGAACACTTGAAGGCGGTGCGTTAACTTGGTGGAACGCACAGGTGCAAATGCTAGGGTTGGGGGCTACTAATGCCACCCCATGGAATGACTTTAAAGATCTGATCAAAGAAGAGTATTGTCATCATGATGACATCCACAAGCTAGAGGTGGAGTTTTACAATCTGAAAATGACGGGGTCTGAGATCGAAGCGTATACCAAGAGATCGAATGAATTAGCTGCTTTGTGTCCCAACATGGTGGATCCTCCCTACAAACGTATCGAGCTTTACATCAAAGGTTTAGTGCCAGAGATTCAGAGCATGGTAACTTCAGCTAACATCCCTACAATTCAGCGGGTTATTCGACTATCCCACCGTCTCATTGATCAGGCAGTCGAGCAGAACAAACTGCCAAAGCGTATTAATGCTACCACTACTTCTGATGCTCTAAGTGACAACAAACGCAAGTGGGAAGGAAATTCAAGCAAGGGTTCAAGTTCTGTTCAGTCTCAGTCTCAGCAGTGAAGGACTGACGACTACAAGAACCCTAGTCAACAGCCTTCTTGTAATCAAGGTCAGGGTGGGTACAAGGGAAACCACCCTAAGTGCAATCGATGTAATATGCACCACAGCGGGCCGTGTAGCAAGAACAACTGCCAGAGATGCAACAAACCAGGCCAAGCAGCAAAAGATTGTAGGAGCCCTTATCCTGCGAATCAGAGGCGACCGCAGCAACAGACTCCACAGAACCAGTGCCAGCAGCAGCAACATCAAGGTAACAACAAAGGATGTTTCCAGTGTGGTGCTGAGGGCCACTTCAAAAGAGACTGCCCCCAGCTAAACTAGAATCAGAACAACAATAACAATCAGGGGAATGGGAACAACAACAGGGATAACAATGATGGTAATGGTGCCAGGGGACGTGCATTTGTGATTGGTCAGGGTGATGCGAGGAACGATCCCAACGTCATGACGGGTAAGTTCCTACTGGATGATTTCTTTGTTTCTGTTTTATTCGATTCGGGAGCCGATACTAGTTACATGTCCTTAAGGGTTAGTCAGATACTTAGGCGTACCCCAATTCCCTTGAACACCAAGCATGTGGTAGAACTAGCAAACGGTAAAAGTCTTGAGGCCACACACATAGTTAAGGGTTGTAATCTCGCACTCGCTGGTCAGACCTTCTCTATCGACCTTATCCCCATCGTTCTTGGTAGTTTCGACATTGTCATTGGGATGGACTGGTTATCCCAACATCGGGCGGTAATACTCTGCAAGGAAAAGATTGTCCGCATTCCTCGTGCAAGCGGAGAACCTCTCGTGATTCGTGGTGATAAGAGTGGTGTGACAACCGTCACTTTTCCGTACATTCCGTACACAAAATGAACAGTAATTTGTGCTTTAATGACTGTACGTGATCTGGTTTACCAGACAAATAAATTTTTGAATTCCATGCAAGTGAATTCATGCACGTGTTATACTACAAGAATTACTTTATGATAGCGTTGCGTCAAAAATATTAGTAAACTCACCGGTAAGACACATTATGTCAACATTTCTGCAGAAAGCAGTTAGACAATAGAATTGGAGCCTAGGTGTTGGTCCAATGACAAGAAATACATTAAAACCCAAGAGTACATACAAGGGTTAACATATAGACATTCCGGAAGCTAAAATACGCACTAAAAAGCACCCGAAACGCACTTTAAGTGCAGAATTTTATTAAATTCAGCAATAAATCAGCTTTTAACACATAAATGTTATGCAGAAAACATGAGTTATCATTCATAATATTTCCCTAAGTGTCGGGAATCGAAAGTATTACAAAAGGGTACTTAAAGGGCACTAAACGGTGCAATTTAACACTTTAACGAATCGGTATCCAACCGAATAACCGGACATTACCCAGAACACCAAAATAATGCTAGAAGCATTGTTTTTATTTTTCTAAGCTAGTTAGGGTCCCCGAACACCCTAACACACTATATAATGCATTATACGCCTAGACACTAACTAATACACTTAACTTTCAACTAGTTACTTAACTTACCACCCAAATTGCACTTAGACCCCTTCCCCCATGTATGTAATCGGTCACATATATGGCCCCACTCCAAGACCTATCTTGATCTTCATAATCTCATTAGATCTCCTTAAATCTTCCTAGATATGCCAAAGATTATGCTAGTACTTTAAGAAACATGAGGACCATTGGACAAAGTCTACTAAATGGGTTATAATATGGACTAGAACTCACCATTCTTATCACCATCACAACTCTCACTCTTTCCCTCTCTTCTCTTCGGCCGAGAGCACCCACAAACATCATCATCATCATCCAACTCAATCTCATGCATTCCATGTTCATACAAAGGTGTTGGAAGGTGATTCATGAAGTGTGAAGCTTGAAGGACCACTCACACGAGCTTTTATCCACTCATTATTCATCTTGAACTCCCCTAGCCTTGTGCTAGTGGTAAGCACCTAGATCCTTGCATTTTACATGTTGTTTAAGTGGTTAATGATGTTTAAAGATCAAAATGATAAGAACTCTAAAGAACCATAAACAAAGTCTTGAACATAAACTAACATAGTGATAAAGTATGGTTAAAATGATGAAGAAATCATGATATTCCTATGTTGAGATGCTTGTTGATTATTGTTTGCTAGTAGAAATGATATGGATCATCATATGGACTTGCTAGATCATGATTAAAGACATGATCTAGCAAGATGAGAAAATAGAAATGTGTAGGATGATGAAACCATCCACACATAAACTATGAACTTGAATAAATAAATGTTTTCTTGAAAAATAAGGATCAAAGTAGATTATAATCTTGTAGATCTAAAGATCCATGAGTGGTTTTTCGAAAGAACCAAGTGAAAAGTTTGAGTTTTGTCAAAACTTGGATCCTACATAAACTTAACACATTTTTAGTGGATAAACAAGGGTAGGAACACATGTGTAATAAGAAAATTTCACAAAGAAATATTTTTAGAAAATATGACTAGAAGTTGTGAATATTCAAACTCGTTAAAAATGAAGCCTTTAAGGAACTAATCATGTTTTTAAAGGTAACAAGACTTACAAAGTATGCTAGTAAGTTACTACATACTTTTATAAACTTTCAAGTTCATAAGTTTATAGTTTATGCTTGTTTTTAACTAGTTTGGTAAATAAAGACGGTATGTTGTTGATTGTTGATGATGTTTTAAAAGAAAATAAACACATGTTTTGAAAACATGGGAAACCTCCATTTTTAGGGGAAACTCTGCCAAAATTTTTATAAATTTTGACACTTGGAAAAATATAAGTTTTGAGAAACTTATTCCCTAAAAATGTGTCTAAAAACATTTACCAAGGTTTCCCTAATTTTTGTATTAAGAAATGATGATTTCTTCAAGAATAAAATTGATACTAAATATGTATATTTTTGAGAAAAATATATATATTTATTAATCACCAAATTTTGTGCTAAGTGTATGTAGTATGTATTATACTTGATAGTGTATTAGGACTTGAAAACACACTAAATACTCCTAAGGAGTGAAGATACAAAAATACACATACAACGTATGATGTGCGTTAGGTGTATATATAGGTTTAAGTGTATTTTAAGCCCTTTTACACTTTCTTTAGCCAAGTTTTAAATTTATAAAACACGATATTTACTAACACTAAACACACATATGGGCAAGTGCACCCATCGTGAGCGTAGTATAGTGTTGGTAAGATACCGAGGTCGTCCAAGGACACAAGAGCTTTGAGTACCGGTTTATCCTCAACGTCTAATCAAATCAAAAAGTTTAGAAAAAGGTTTTAAACTAAGAAAATAAAAACTAACTAAAATGCTGAAAATAAAAATAAAAGTAAAAACAGATAGACAAGATGAATCACTTGGCTCCGACTCGTATTTAGTGTAACCTTTGATTATTTCCGCACTTTTGCACTATTTAAGAGATTATCTTAGTTATTGTAGTAGGCCCCTCTTTTGGAGGTGACGTTACCCTCAACCCAGTAGTTTGAGTCAGCAAGGTTACAATCCTAAAGGGTCGGATTATTGAAAGATAATTAATTAAGTTATTAATGCATAAAGTGGTAGGCCCCTCTTTTGAAGGTGACGTTACCCTCGGCTAAGTAGTCTGAGTCAGCAGGGATACAGTCCTAAGTAGCCGGGTTAAAATATTAATAGTAGTTTAACTTATGAGGGGATCAAAGAGTTTAGACCCCCGCCATCCAATACCGTTAAGTATTGAAGAAGGTCCTACTAAATTTGACCCACGTCCTTTGCAGGATCTATACACTGAACAATGGCAAGACTCTTACCAAACCGTTCCCTTAACCCCCGACCAGGTAGCCAACATACCTCCATATACACCGTGGAGATATGAATGGTGAAAATCTTTTATTTTATATAGACAGTAAAATAATGCCAAGACACCACGGACAAACGATAAGGAAGAATCACCTTCAATATAAGAAACTAGTTATTAAAGTCATTAATACATAACCAATTAAAAAGTGCGAAAAGATTAAAAATAAAAAGTATTACACTAGACACTTTGTCTTCACCAAGTGATGTAAGAGACTTAGGCAAACATGGCCTTGATTGTCAAGAACTCTTACGATCAATCTTGGATCCCGAGACGACTCACACACTCTATGATGGACAATGGATGATGGTGGTGGATGATGGTGTTATGGTGGTGGTGGGTGGTGGGTGAAGTGTGAGAGAGGTGGTGTGCCAAGGAATGGTTTGAGCTTGAGCCAAGCACTCCTATTTATAGGCTGAACAGAAGCTCGGGCACGGCCCCGTGTCCACATCCTTCTCTTTCTTCATTAATTGCTCTTGTCTTTATTAGTTGACCACGGCCCCGTGTCCGCTGGGCACGACCCCGTGTGCAGAAGCATATCTGTACTATCAAGATTTGCCTAGATTCTGCGAATCTTATAGTTGACCACGACCCCGTGTCCGCTGAGCAAGTCCCCGTGGTGGGCGATGGAAGCTTCTACAACTTTGTCTTTTATGATGACACTTGGGCACGCCCCCGTGCTCACTGAGCACGGGGCGTGTTCATTCTTCTGTCTTCTTGTTTTGCTTGGGAAGATGCTTTCGGGGAGGTCGGGCATGCCATGTTTATTCCTTTTCTTGTATTTATGTTAGATTTAGCTGCCTTTTTGCTTCTTTTGTTAATTTGAGCTCATTTAATCCTGAAAATACAAATGGAAGACAAAAACACACTTTTTCCAACATTAGTACTAAAAAAGGGTTAGTTTTATGCCACAATTGATGTAATTTATATGTTGCATTTTGCACACATCAAATACCCCCACACTTGAATCTTTGCTTGTCCTCAAGCAAAACTCTTTATAATGTGGCTTTACACTCCCAAATGGAATGGGTAGAAGAGAAAGTTTTTGGGCTTGTCATAAAGTGTCGGGATTTCCAAGATTCTTTATTTAGTTTTATTTTTATTTATTTACAATCCTATTCGTCATGATTTATTCAAAACTTTTCATAAGATAAATTATTTATTAGGGCATAACATGCCTCTTTAAAATTCTATTTATATACAAGTTCACATACCTCACGGGGGATCACTCAACACTCGGCCGAAGATGTATTTTAGTGAATCACTCGAGAGCGGCATGGGACTTACTCCTACCTTAGGCTTGCCAAGCAATCAATCCTCCTCCTTTTTTTAACTATAAACCTTTGTAAATATCAAGATGACTTTTTGGGTGACGGGTTAGGCTTGGGTTAAAGGTAGGTGGTTGGGTTAGTGGTTAATGGTTAGTAGAAAAGGGCGAAAAAGCGTAACAAGCGTCGGTTTTCGAAAGACTTTTTATTTTTGCAATTTTTATTTTGATGAAGCTATTATTCAAACAAAGTTATTTTTGATGAACTTGTTTGTTTATTTCTTTTGCTTCATCAACAAAACATAAAAAAATTTATTTTTATTTTTATTTTTTTTATTTATTTTTTTTTTAAAGTCAAACGAAAAACCGAGCTTGTTACTAAAACAAAGGGTTAAAAAATAAAAAGGTTTTGGTGGGTGAAAGGGTGTTTGGTTTGGGTTAAGAAATGAAAAGGTTTAGGCTCAAAGGGGTTAACTAGGGGGATTTTGGGTAAGTGGTAAAAAAAAATAATGGTGTAGAAATAAAAAGGTTAGTCCTAATGCCTCCATCATTTACTTACTCGGGTTTAAGTTGGTAAGGACCGGGAATGTATCGTCGTGGCAAGTTCTAGAGTCGTAAGAACCAAGAGGCTATTCACACAAGAAACGAAAAATGTGCATTTAGTTTAATGATATGTATTTGTATGCTCAATAAAGGCTCAAAACTCACTTTTGTGGGAATGGGTTTTTATGTGATCAAGTATATATAATTAAATTTTAACTAAACTTGTCATGCCTTTTCATAATTTTCTTATGTTGGTTCTTTTTATCACGACGCTATCGGTTGTAAATTTGTAAAAATATAACCTTTTTTAGAATTTTGAAATTCCCAAATTAAACCTAGACAAGTAAGAAAAATGAAAATTTTTGAAAAAAATTTGGGGTGATTAGCGGTTCCAATAGAGTTTTGTGTAAGGCTTGTTATTAGGACTTGCAAGATTCAAGGTTTTAGCATCCCCCCCCCCCCCACACTTAAATTACACATTGTCCTCAGTGTGTCCCAAAAAGAAGTTTTTAGGTTGAATGTGTAAAAGGTGTTAATCAAGCAAAAATATGTGTTACTGGGCACTGGACACGGCCCCGTGTTGTCCGGGCATGGCCCCGTGTTCAAGTGCCAGTAACAAAAATTAAACAAAAGAAACAGAAGCCTGGACACGGGGGCGTGTTGGGTGAACACGGCCCGTGTCCAGTTTACCTGAACTGGGTCATTTCTGCAGACTGTGCAGCACGGGGCCGTGTTGGGCAGACACGGCCCGTGCTGAGCTTACTGTTAATGAAGAAAATGTCGGATGGTCCTGTTTTCCTGCATGGGGTGCTGGTTCAAGTTTCCCTTGTATCCTTTGTCATTCTTCGAGTGTGTTTTATTCCTGAAAATTAAAACTAACTAGAAAACATAAAGATTAATCTAAACTAAACTAAGGATAGTTCCGCGGAATGCCTCCGTGGTGCGCCACGTTTATAAGGGTCCTTGGCTAGACCCAAAGCCTGGTCATATGTTACTCAAGTGGGATGTTTTGCATCCCATGCTACACCGTCGGAGAGCGTCATCCAAGCTTGAGTCTATGACCTTCATGTAGTTGACCGGGTCTTCGTCTTCTACTCTCTTTCCACATTCAAACTTCACTTCCTTGTCCCCAAACTTCAATGTTAGTGTTCCATCATTCATATCCACCACTGCTTGGGCGGTGGCTAGAAATGGCCTCCCGAGGATGAGAGGGACATCGGTGTCTTCCTCCATGTCTAGGATGACAAAGTCGGTCGGGAAAATGAAATTGTCAACTTTGACCAATAGATTTTCAGCGACACCTTGTGGAAATTTGACGGATCTGTCAGCGAGTTGTATGCTCGTCTTTGTAGGGTTCGTTGTTCCTAGGCCGATTCGTTTGAACATCGATGTGGGCATGAGGTTAATGATAGCCCCAAGATCGGCTAATGCATTACGAATGGGGGATTCCCCAATCGAGCAAGGAATCGTGAAGCTTCCGGGATCAATTTTCTTTTTGTGGGAGTTTGTTGAGTACTAAGGCGGAGCATTCTTCGCCTAAGTTAACTAATTGCAATGATTCAATTTTCCTTTTGTGAGTGAGGAAGTCCCTCATAAATTTTGCATATTTAGGAATTTGGGTTAGGACCTCAATAAAAGGAATATTAACATGCAATTGTTTTAGTAAATTTTCAAACTTTGCGAATTGCTCATCGGTCTTTTGACGATTTAACCGACCGGGGTATGGAACCGGAGGAGTCTTGGTGGGCTCTTGATTTGGTGGAGAAGCCTTTTCTGGTTGGGGCGCAGGTGAAGTCGTGGGTTGGCTGGATTGGCTTCTTTCAACTGTCGGTAATGGAGCGTCCTCGGGACCCACGGTTCGGTTTCTCAATGTGATGAGATGTACTTGCGCTTTAGGGTTGGTTTTGGTATTGCTTGGTAACGCGCCTTGTGGTCTCTCGGAGAAATTTTGAGCTATTTGATTTAATTGTTTTTCAATGTTTTGAATGCTAGCTTGTTGATTTCTAAAATTCGATTCCAATTGCTGAAATCGATCCGAGTTTTTCTTCTCGGTGTCGGAGATGAGGCGAGATACAGTATCTTCAAGCCTTTCTCGTCCACCTTGTTGTTGAGAAAAGTTTTGTGGTTGTTGAAAGTTAGTTCCTTGGTTTTGTTGGTTACTACTATTGCCGGGATCTCTCTAACCAAGGTTAGGGTGGTTACGCCATCCTTGGTTGTAGGTACCCGTTGGTGGACCCGACAGCCTAGGTCTATTATCAATGTAGTTTACGGTTTCTGTTTGATCATCTACTTCTTTCATACAACTCCAATTTCCATGTGGTCCACCACACCCCTCACTTTTTGATTTTTGAAGAAAGGCCTCGATTTGGGCTTGTAAAGAAGTGCTTTCATCAACCTTATGGGCGCCCGGGGCAATAGATTTATTACCTCGGGGAGTGTGCCACTGAAAATTGGTTTGAGCAATTTCCTCAATTTGATTGTATATTTCATGTGGGCGACGATTACCTAGAAGTCCCCCGGAGCTAGAATCAAGTGTTTGTCTTGTGTGTGGCAACAACCCATTGTAGAAAGTGGATACTTATTGCCATACCGCAAGACCGTGATGAGGACACTTTCTTAGTAGCTCCTTGAACCTTTCCCAAGTTTCATATAAGGATTCCCCATCCTCTTGTGAATATGTGTTAATTTCAGTCATTAATTTAGCTGTTTTAGCAGGAGGGAAATACTTATATAGAAACTTTTGGGCTAGTTCATCCCAGGTGTTTACCGAGCCAACTAGGAGGGTGCAGAGCCAAGCCTTAGCTCGATCTTTTAGTGAAAATGGAAACATTCGAAGGCGGATGGCGTCGTTTGATGCTCCATTGATCCGAAAGGTATCACATATTTCTAAGAAATTAGTAATATGTAGATGGGGATCCTCGTCCGCAAGCCCATGAAAGGTTGCGGAGTTTTGAAGCATTTGTATCAAATGCGGTCGAAGTTCGAAATTATTGGCTTCGACATTCGGTGCATTGATAGTGGCGCCGAGGTTACCTACGGTGGGCTGTAGGTAATCCATGAGGGTACGTTGATCCGCCATTGGAAGTGGGTCCCCCGAAACTTTCTCTTGATTTTTAGCTTTAAGTCTTTTTCTGAGAAAGCGTTCGGGTTCTTCTAGAGGTTCTTTTATGTCTCTACTAGAATTGGAGCTCATACACTACGTAGGAAGTTCAAATGTGGCGCCTGGGTTCCTAGTCCTGCATAAAAACAGAAAAGAACGTTGGTCAGAAGGTTCACCACGGCCCCGTGCTCAGTGAACACGGCCCGTGGTCGGAGGTACAGTGATTGTTTTCCGGATCCCTGTTACTGGGAGTTGGACACGGCCCCGTGCTCAGCTTTCTGTAACTCGGAAAATAAAAACTGCCAGTGATAACGCTAGGCACGGCCCGTGTCCGACCAGGCACGGCCCGTGCTGAGCTCTGCGGAAACTGAAAAACTAAGAAAAATCCTAAAAAAAAATAGAAAAATAAGAAAACGATTAGGCCGTTGATTCCTAACTTTCTTAAAATCCTTGTGTCCCCGGCAGCGGCGCCAAAAACTTGATGTGCGTTAGGTGTATATATAGGTTTAAGTATATTTTAAGCCCTTTTACACTTTCTTTAGCCAAGTTTTAAATTTATAAAACACGATATTTACTAACACTAAACACACATATGGGCAAGTGCACCCATCGTGAGCGTAGTATAGTGTTGGTAAGATACCGAGGTCGTCCAAGGACACAAGAGCTTTTAGTACCGGTTTATCCTCAACGTCTAATCAAATCAAAAAGTTTAGAAAAAGGTTTTAAACTAAGAAAAATAAAAACTAACTAAAATGCTGAAAAAAAAATAAAAGTAAAAAACAGATAGACAAGATGAATCACTTGGCTCCGACTCGTGTTTAGTGTAACCTTTAATTATTTCCGCACTTTTGCACTATTTAAGAGATTATCTTAGTTATTGTATTAGGCCCCTCTTTTGGAGGTGACGTTACCCTCAACCCAGTAGTTTGAGTCAGCAAGGATACAATCCTAAAGGGTGGGATTATTGAAAGATAATTAATTAAGTTATTAATGCATAATGTGGTAGGCCCCTCTTTTGAAGGTGACGTTACCCTCGGCTAAGTAGTCTGAGTCAGCAGGGATACAGTCCTAAGTAGTCGGGTTAAAATATTAATAGTAGTTTAACTTATGAGGGGATCAAAGAATTTGGACCCCCGCCATCCAATACCGTTAAGTATTGAAGGAGGTCCTACTAAATTTGACCCAGGTCCTTTGCAGGATCTATACACTGAACAATGGCAAGACTCTTACCAAACCGTTCCCTTAACCCCCGACCAGGTAGCCAACATACCTCCATATAGACCGTGGAGATATGAATGGTGAAAATCTTTTATTTTATATAGACAGTAAAATAATGCCAAGACACCACGGACAAACGATAAGGAAGAATCACCTTCAACATAAGAAACTAGTTATTAAAGTCATTAATACATAACCAATTAAAAAGTGCGAAAAGATTAAAAATAAAAAGTATTACACTAGACACTTTGTCTTCACCAAGTGATGTAAGAGACTTAGGCAAACATGGCCTTGATTGTCAAGAACTCTTACGATCAATCTTGGATCCCGAGACGACTCACACACTCTATGATGGACAATGGATGATGGTGGTGGATGATGGTGTTATGGTGGTGGTGGGTGAAGTGTGAGAGAGGTGGTGTGCCAAGGGATGGTTTGAGCTTGAGCCAAGCACTCCTATTTATAGGCTAAACAGAAGCTCGGGCACGGCCCCGTGTCCACATCCTTCTCTTTCTTCATTAATTGCTCTTGCCTTTATTAGTTGACCACGGCCCCGTGTCCGCTGGGCACGACCCCGTGTGCAGAAGCGTATCAGTACTATCAAGATTTGCCTAGATTCGGCGAATCTTATAGTTCACCACGACCCCGTTTCCGCTGAGCACGGCCCCGTGGTGGGCGATGGAAGCTTCTACAACTTTGTCTTTTATGCTGACACTTGGGCACGCCCCCGTGCTCACTGAGCACGGGGCGTGTTCAGTCTTCTGTCTTCTTGTTTTGCTTGGGAAGATGCTTTCGGGGAGGTCGGGCATGCCATGTTTATTCCTTTTCTTGTATTTATGTTAGATTTAGCTGCCTTTTTGCTTCTTTTGTTAATTTGAGCTCATTTAATCCTGAAAATACAAAAGGAAGACAAAAATACACTTTTTCCAACATTAGTACTAAAAAAGGGTTAGTTTTATGCCACAATTGATGTAATTTATATGTTGCATTTTGCACACATCAACGTACTTAGACAAATACAAGATACTTATATTTATTTTTGAGAAATAATATAAGTAAGACACATAGTTAAAAATATAAATTATTTTTAACACATGAACATATACACAAAAGATATTGACTTGTACTTGTGCGAAACAAGTCTAGTGACTAACGTTAATAAACACGTTTAGGTCACGACGCTAGATAAGCAAATCCGGTGAAGTTTACGACGCAGGAACGCAAAGTTGTGAGTTCATGCTCCCCATTTTCTTTAACTGTTTTTGGTTTTATAACTCTCGGGGGTGAAATACATGTTACAAATAATACAATGTTTATAAATGGTATGATAACAAGAAGCACTCTTGGTGAGAACGAGTACCAAGTATGATGCGATTTGAGAATACAAAAATACAAGAAGCACTCTTGGTGAGAACGAGTACCAAGTATGATGCGTTTTAAGAGATGCCTAGGAAATACTAGATCATGTGAGCACAGACATAATACTAAAAATGCCATAAAGTCTTGGTGAAAACTAGTACCAAGCCATTAAAAACATTCACTAATTAGGGACGAGGGTTAGATCTAACGGGTACGGCCGAGCCCCACTCATGGTCACAACTAGTACGTAGTAGTGCTTCGGAGTCCCAGTCGAGGCTAATCGACACAGTCGAGGTTAATCGACACAGTCGAGGGAAATTGACACAGTCGAGGTTAATCGACACAGTCGAGGAAAATCGACAAGGATATGAGCCATTACGAGTGCTCCCTATGAGCCATTACGAATGCTCCCTAGGAGTCATAACAAGTACTCCCCATGTCCTCACATGCCTTGAAGTCTCTCAAAGATTTACAAGAATACTTTATTGGTACAAGATTTATATCACAAGAATACTTTATTTTACAAGAATACGTTATTTCACAAGAATACTTTATTTATACAAGATACATACCATGTTTCATACAAGGTATGCAAAACGCATGAACTCGCTCAACTTTTGTTGATGTTTTCCAAAATTACATGTATTTCAGGTGACAGGATGGATCTTGGGCGCGGGTGTCGTAACTAGAAGTAGACTTCAAGTTTAGATGTCATCCACTTTTGTTGAATTGTGACCTAGACGAAGGTTGTGTTTTTAAAACTTAAATAACAAGTATTTGTAATACTCAAATTTTCATGAATGGATGAACATCGTTTTGATCATGTAGTTGTTTATTACGATTGAATGCAATGATATTAAACCAGTCACACATCATACGCTTCTGCAAAAGACAGGGTGTGACAAGTGGTGCTGTTGTGGGCATCATCTCTTTCCTTAAGGCCCAGAAGTGTTTGCGAAAGGGCCACACTGCTATTCTAGCCCTCGTTACTGACACCTCAACGAAAGAGAAGAAGATAGAAGCCATTCCGATCGTCCGCGACTTCCCTGAGGTATTTCCTGAGGAATTACCTGGTCTTCCGCCCCATCGTCAAGTTGAGTTTCAAATTGAGCTAGCTCCTGGAGCAGCACCTATAGCTCGTGCACCTTATCGTTTAGCCCCATCAGAACTAGAGGAATTGTCCGCACAACTACAAGAGCTTTTGGACAAGGGTTTCATTCGTCCTAGCTCATCGCCCTGGGGAACTCCAGTTTTGTGTGTGAAGAAGAAAGAGGGTACCTTTCGAATGTGTATAGACTATCGCGAACTTAACAAGGTGACCGTGAAGAATCGTTATCCTCTTCCGCGTATCGACGACCTGTTCGACCAGTTGCAAGGGTCGAGCTTCTACTCTAAGATTGATCTAAGATCGGGCTATCATCAGCTGAGAGTCCGAGGTGAGGACATCTCCAAGACAGCATTCAGGACTCGTTACGGGCACTACGAGTTTCTGGTTATGCCTTTCGGGTTGACAAACGCACCTGCGGTCTTCATGGATCTCATGAATCGAGTGTGCAAACCATACCTGGATAAGTTCGTGATTGCTTTCATCGATGACATCCTGATCTATTCCAAGAGTCAGGAGGAACACGAGCGTCATCTACGACTCATTTTGGAACTTCTTCGAGCAGAACAACTTTATGCTAAGTTCTCAAAATGTGACTTTTGGCTTAGGGAAGTCCATTTCCTAGGCCACGTGGTGAATGAAGATGGGATTCACGTTGATCCATCCAAGGTTGACTCGATCAAGATTTGTCCTACACCTCGAACACCAACTAAAATCCGTCAATTCTTGGGTTTGACAGGTTACTACAGAAGGTTTATCAAGGATTTCTCGAAGATTGCGCAGCCTCTTACTGTTCTTACTCAGAAGGGTGTCACCTATCGTTGGGGTGATGCTCAGAAATCCACATTTCAACAGCTGAAGTCAAAGCTTTATAGCGCACCTATTCTCTCGTTACCTGAAGGTACAGACGATTTTGTGGTATATTGTGACGCGTCAATCCAAGGACTTGGTTGTGTGTTGATGCAACGTGAGAAAGTCATTGCTTACGCATCACGCCAACTTAAGGTTCACGAAAGAACTACACTACTCATGACTTGGAGTTGGGAGCAGTGGTGTTTGCGCTTAAGATATGGAGACATTACTTTTACGGTACCAAGTGCATCATTTACACCGATCACAAGAGTCTCCAGCATATATTCGATCAGAAGGAGTTGAACATGCGACAGCGTAGATGGGTTGAACTCCTTAATGACTACGAATGCTCAATCAAATATCACCCAGGCAAAGCCAATGTGGTGGCTGACGCCCTCAGTCGTAAAGAAACTAAACCTAAGCGTGTACGTGCGTTACAGCTTACCATTCACTCCAGTCTTCCCGCTCAAATTCGTGATGCTAGGGTCGAAGCATTGAAGGAAGAGAACCTCAAAGTAGAGTCCCTACGGGGCATGGAAAAGAAACTCGAACGTAAGGGAGATGGCACTTATTATTTCATGGAACGTGTTTGGGTTCCATCCTTTGGAAACTTATGAGAACTTGTGATGAACAAGGCACACAAAGATTCCAACATGGAAATAGGAGCAGATTTCCATGGACTTTGTTACTGGCCTACCTAGATCTCAACGAGGAAACGATACCATTTAGGTGATAGTGGATAGACTGACAAAGTCTGCACACTTCCTGGCTATCAAGGAAACGGATAAGTTCTCTACTCTAGCAGACATCTACCTGAAGGAAGTAGTCTTGAGGCACGAGGTGCCAACTTCCATCATTTCTGATCGTGATCCACGTTTTACATCTGATTTGTGGCAGGCGATGCACAAATCCTTTGGCTCACGTCTAGACATGAGCACAACTTATCATCCACAGATGGATGGGCAGACTGAATGCACCATCCAAACTCTCGAAGACATGCTTCGAGCATGTGTAATTGACTTTGGTAACGGCTGGGAAAGGCACCTACCTTTGGTGGAGTTTTCGTATAACAACAGTTACCACACCAGCATCCAGGCTGCTCCGTTCGAAGCTTTGTACTAACGGAAATGCCGATCACCCTTATGCTGGGCAGAAGTTGGCGACAGCCAAATCACTGGCCCAGAACTCGTCGTCGACACAACGGAAAAGATTGCCCAAATACGACAACGAATGGCGGCAGCTCGTGACCGTCAGAAAAGCTACGCTGACAAACGCAGTAAACCGCTCGAGTTCCAGGTTGGGGATCGAGTGCTACTTAAAGTCTCACCTTGGAAAGGTGTGGTTCGCTTTGGTAAACGGGGCAAGCTTAATCCGCGTTATGTCGGACCTTTCGAAATCACTGAGAAAATCGGCAAAGTGGCGTACAGACTGAATCTGCCCGAAGAACTCAGTGGTGTTCACAACGTACCATGTGTCAAATCTGAAAAAGTGTCTGTCAGATGAGACCCTCATAGTTCCTTTCAAGGAACTCACTATCGACGACCAGTTGCGATTCGTCGAGGAACCAGTGGAAATTATGGACCGGGAAGACACAACCCTCAAGCGTACTAGGATACCCATCGTTCGAGTTCGTTGGAACTCCCGTCGTGGCCCAGAGTTCACCTGGGAACGAGAAGACCAAATGAAATGCAAGTATCCCCAGTTGTTTGAGAAAAGTGAGTCCACTACTGAAGCTACTGCGGAATTTTGGGACGAAATTCCAAACCAACGGGGGGATGATGTGATACCCCAGGAAAACCAGAAAACCACGCAACCTAACTAGCTTCCTCAGTGACCACGTGCTAAATTTCAGGACGAAATTTCTTTCAACTTGGGGATAATGTGACAACTCGTATTGTAGGATCGTTTTCAATACCAAACGAGTCGTTCAGAAGAGTTTTTACTCAATACGAGAGGCGGAAACAAATGTATTGAGGTAATTCAGCTTGGAATTCACTTTAAACTGTCTTTTGATTGATTTAACAATGTTTTACAGCGAGTAGACACTTCGGCAGCACTTCGGCTCTGAAACAAGAAAGTTACAAATGACAAGGCACACCTAGTATATATAGGGCTGGCTATTTCGTACGAAACACCCCATGCGAAATCAACTTCACACGAAATGGCTATTTCGTACGAAATACCTCGTTGATTTCGTGCGAAATGACACATTGTCATTTCGTGCGAAATACCCCTAAACACACAATTCTCGAACTTCGTGCCCTGATCTAACTAAACACAAACAAGACTCGATACAAGACAAAGTCGACAGACGTATGCACCAACAGACTCCCCCTCGGATGTTGACGAAGTCTTCAGTGTCGAGTCTTCAATCTTCAGACTTTATCAGTCTTCTCAAACTTTTCTAAAGTATCTAACAATGTAAAGCATCCTCAATTTCTGTCTCTTTTCATCTCCAGGATCTCGACCTGGTTTTAATCTTTCTCTAATTCTCTTGATCAGATCTCTTGATTCCTTAAGTTCATCAGCATCATCAGCTTGCGTGAACTTTAGGATCTGAACTTGGCTCTACAATCTTCAAACTCCCTCTTGATGTCTTCAGACTCCCCCTTTCGATAAACTAGGATCATAGTCTGAAATAGTTATTGTTCCAAGATCGTGACCTGGCTCTCAATCAGCTCAGGTATCAGAATCTATCTAACCTGCACATTCTCTACCTCAAAATAAATTTCTCAAATTTAAAATTTTACAAATTTATAAATCTCATGCAGGTATTAATCAATCAATAAATGATTTTACAATGTTATTCTCTGATGAACCACTTGTAGAGATATCATTTTTCTTTTCAAATAACTCAAACACATTCTCCCAAACCTTTTGCTCATCATGTTTAGCACTTGGAATTTTGAAAATCAGCTCTTCAACATCAGTTGTCGAAAATCTTTTTGTATTTTTCAAAAATTTATGCTAAAACACACTGAAAATCTTTTTGAATTTTGAAATAGAAAAACAATACAGTAAAGAAATATTTACAAACAATATTTTTGTGAGTTTGCGTAAGAGGATCATATCAGTTTTTGAGATAAATCACTAACACTGTTAAGCTTTAAACATTTTAAGTTCTAAACGATTCACTTAGATTGTCAGTATACTGATCCACTTAAATTTTCACACAAAGTTCAACTGATTCGAGATACGAGATTAATGTTTTAGAGGCTTAAACTTATTCGCGTGTTCCACCTCAAAATATACTCCCGTATCCAGATCCCAATATTCAGTCTTACAGGTGAGTATACCTAGATGATATCTGTAAAGGGTTAAATGCGAGGGCCATGAGAGCTCAGGCTATTGCTTCCGCAAAATCAGAGAGATGATGGCTTCGACTTTAGGTGTGTTCCCTTTAGAGAATCTTTTCTTCAACAGCACATGATTAGCATTTTGCAATGTTTCATCAATTTTTATGCTGAGGGAGGTGCTATATTTCAAGCAAGCGAAAAGTATTATACGGGGACTAGGCCATTGCTTCCACAAAATCAGAAGTCCCGGAATAATACCCCAGATATCACTGAGTATAAAGACCTAGTATCTCAGAAAGAGGGACCTTTCAAACAAGATTTTGGGGGTTACCCATATATCCGAGAGATGTTCCCCACGAGATAAGTAAGTTTGAAATTTAGGTTTATATCTCGACACAATCTACTAAATGTGCAAAAACCTACTGGCACATCATCAGTGAGACCGTTTATCACATTTTGACTTTCCAATTCTTTAGCATGCCGTGAATGTCCACTGATGTAGTATCATTTCTTCTTTTCACAACAAAACTCATTTTTGATTTTATCATGTTTTTTACTTTTTCAAATTTTCAAATGTTTTTGGATTTTCTGAAATTCTTACTCCCCCTAAAATTCAAAACCATTTAAAGAAAAATTGAAAACAAACTGTATAAAGTAAAGTGACAACTGATATCGAATTGCTTCAATTCGCCATCCTTTTGACATAAACAATCAGAACTCCCCCTTACAACAAACTATTTTCCCATTATGATTTCAAAACACTCAAGTTTGTTTTAATCAAAAATGATTTTTCCGAAAAAATAAGTTGTTGATTTTTCAAACCACTTGTAGGTTAGGGGATAAACTCATCACTTTGTTTATTCTTCACCACTTGAAAAATATAACATTTTCATGATTAATCAACAAATACCACTTGTAGAAAATCAAGTACAACTTAATGTCCCTGATTCACCACTTGTACGTTTTTCACAAACACACAAAATTCAAGAAAGATGCCGATTCCTGCTCCACAATTACCAACTTGGGAGCTCCGGCAAGTCAGGTTTTTCAGTTAAAGAGATTCTCCCAAGCCTGACAGACCTTGGGAGATTCTGAGTTATCAGCACTCGGTTTCTCTCCTTTCATCTTTTTGTCATAAAATTCCTTCACCCCTTTGACTTTCCCATCAACCATTTTTCCAAAAATATGTTTCACTTTGGGGTTAAAGGCTTTCTCAACATCAAATTCTTTCTTTTCAGAAAAAAATTGATTCGAAATCTCAACTTTGCAAATTTTTTGTTTAAAATTCCCAGCCCGCAATGGTGGAAAATTTACATCATCCATTGGTGGAACCGGATTTTCACCCTTTTTCTCAACCTGTGGCTCCTCTGACTTTGTGGAATCAGACTCATCACCAGAAAATAGCTCCTCTGATTTTGACGAATCAGAATCATTGCTAGAACTATCATCAGATTTCTTAACAACCCACTTTTGGTTGTCAAGATTTGCTTTTCTTTTGTAAAAACTTTTTCAACATTCACCAACCTCAAACTTCGAGTTTTTGAAAACTGTAAAAGGTTTGATTGGTGGTTCATTTTCAACCATCTTTTCTTTCATTTTAATAGAAACTCCCTGTTTTGTTTGGATTGCCTTTGGACAATTCCTAGCAATATGACCAATTATTTTTATTGAAAACAGGTTCTCATTTCCTTCCTTTGAGCAGATTCATTCTTCATTTCCTCTTGCTTCTTAGCAAGGAATTCTTTGTTCGTTTGCTTTCTGAATAATTGCTCTTTTTCTTCTTCAGATGATGTTCCTGAAACAAAAACAATTTTTGGTTTATAAGTTTTCTCATTTTTATGATTTTTCGGTGGAATAAATCCAAGACCTTTCCTTTTGAAATTACCGTTATGGTTTGGTTTCTTTTGAAAACCAGAACCAGAACTGTAACCCTTTTTCTTGTTTAAACGTTGTTGAACTCTTGAGGTGTAAGGTTTAGGTTTTTCAAAAAAATTTACATCTTTTATTTCAGAAACATTAATTTCTGTTAGTTTGAAAACCTTTTTGATCATTTCAATTTTAACACCTCTTATTGGAAATTCTTCATCAGAATATAATTTGTCAGAATCATTCAAAGTATAAGCTACTTTGAATGTTTCATCATTCAAATTAGATTTTGATAACAAAAACTCTTTATTGTAAGCCCATTTGTCCTTTTTGACTGTTGGACTTGAAGTTTCAGACTTTGACTCTGAATTTGACTCCAACTTTGACTCCTCGGTTTCATCTTTATCCAACACCTGATCGACCACTTTCTTTATTAACTCTAACTCATGATCAGTATCAGATGACGTAAAAGTGACATCAATGTTTTCTGGCAAATTATCTGAAGACTCAGACTCCCACTGTAAGTTGGTTGCCTTTTCGACTCTTTCTGAATTTGGATTTCGTGGAGAATATCCATTTTCAAGCGGAGGTGGACACTTGGTGTAACTGGCACTATGTTTCTTACCATAATTCTTCACTTCAGTATCCTTCTTCTTTTCTTCAGATATTTCTTCATCAAATGCCTTCATTCCTTCCACTGTTGGATAAATCCTGTCAATAACATAAGAAGTACATGAGTAACTTTTTAACAATCTATTTACTCTTTCTGTTTCTATTCTCTGAGTTTCCAGTTTCTGTTCCAGCACAGCACATTTCTCAATGTAATTATTGACAACTTTCTGCTTTGTCATGAAAGCTCCTTGAAGTGTCTTCAATGCTGTTGCTTGTTCACTGCTTGACTGATTGTACTGATTCATTGCTTTGTTTAGAACATCATCGGATTCTTTCAATCTGTTCATGTTATGAATCAAAGTACTGTTTTGCTTCTTCACTGCTTCACAGTTTTCACATATCACCGGAATCTTTTGTGCGTCAACTTCTGCTTCAACTTTGAAAACTGGAACTTCTTTTACTTTCTTCTTTATCACAGGAACTTCTTCATCATCACTGCTGATATGTTTCTTAACTTTCTTCTTTTTCTTTCGTACTTTTCCATCATCACTATCACTCTCTTCCATCATTCTTAAGTGCTCTTTCATTCTGTTTGCATAATAATCATTATCATTATCACTGTCTTCAGCAACTCGAGCAACAAAAGCTTTTGCCAAGAATTCTTTATCTGGACAGTAATTGTCCCAGCTAAAACCTTCTGGTAATCTTTAATCATCTTGATCAATCAATTTGCTCTTCAAATATGCTTTCTTTGATTCTTCAATTTCTTTCCTAGCATGAGCAGTTTATGGTTGTTGTTGAGGTGATTGTTGAGCAACTTGATGATAAATTGCTTTCCGATAATAATCATTGTTGTTGAACGGATTTTGAGCTCCACTTGCTTCGTAGTTTGTGCATTCACGCTTGAAATGCCCTTTTTCCCTGCAACGAAAACAAGTACCTTTAGATTTATCAAATCCTAAAGTAGAAACATTTGCATCACGGAAGTCATCTCTTCCTGTGATCTGTTTAAATTTCTCAGCTCTTCTCAACACACTTGCCATACACCACTTTATATCCATTAATTCCATTTCTTCAGCATCAATCTGATCGTAATCCTCTTTTGTCAGCATTGGATTTCCGATCCGACCTGCAACCAAACTCCCATATGACTCTAACACAGTCACCAACAAAGACATGTGACTTTTTGCAGTTTCTTCTGAGTAATTTTGATCATTTTCAAGATTTAGAGCAATGTTGCATTGTAGAACTTTTCCACTCTTGGTTGCTGAAAAATTTGGATCGAATGACGGATATGAAGAAAAACTCATTTTGTTGTTTGATCCTTTAGATGACCCTCCAGAAGAATTTTTAGCATTGAAGGCAGTTTCGATCTTTGGTGACATATTGGTCTTATCACTAATACCTCCTTTGTAATATAAACCGATATCTTGTTCACCATCAAAATCCTTCATTCTTGAAATTTTCCGTTGTTCCATTTCTTGAGCTTCAAGTTTTTCAATGAACTTTTCCAATGTCAAATTGCCAAAATCTTTCTTATTTCTCAACATCATAAGATATGTACCCCAAGTTTCATGTGGCAATGCATCAGCCAGCTTTTCAATCAACTCTTCATTATCTTTAGTGATGCTCACCCTCTTCATGTTAACTAACAGATTGCAATATCTTTCGATTATCTGCTTAGTGCTTTCTGTTCTTAAACCATGAAATAGATCAAATTCTTTTTTCAAAAGTGACTTTTTGTTCTTTATCATTTCTTTACTTCCAGCAAACTTTGATTTTAATGCTTTCCAGATTGAATATGCAGTTCCATTATGTTGCAATAAAACCAAGATATCTTCTTTCACAACTTGATGCAATAGACTTGTCATCATTTTCTCATCTTTGTATTTCTTTTTCTCTTCAGCACTAAGATCTTTAATTGCAATTACCTCTTCATCATCATTCACCGGTCTAACATATTTTGTTTCAACACATTCCCAAGCATCCAAGTAATTTGCTTGAACCCAATTTTCAAATCTTTCCTCCCAACCCTTATACTCCTCGATATTCATGAGCTTTGGCGGTTTTTGCATGGTGCCCGTTTCATTTTCTAACATTGTGTTCTATGCAATGGTAATCGGAGTAGCAAAGGCATTGTAAAATTCCTCTTCCATGTTTCAGTTTCAAAATCTCACAAACTTTGACTTTTCAAACGAAATACCTTGTTCAAACGAAATAACCTGCAATATAACTTCAAACGAAATAAGTTTTGGTGCGAAATAAACTGGTTTCGTGCGAAATAGATGATTTCGTACGAAATAGCTGAACTTTCAAACGAAATAAAGTGATTTCGTACGAAATGGGTGATTTCGTACGAAATGAAATACTCTTTCAAACGGAATGACAATCTGGTGCGAAATAGGTCTATTTCGTGCGAAATACCAAATGCTATCTCGTGCGAAATACTGCTGATGTCATCAACTCGGCCATGTTTTTGTCAAATTGAACAGGTTTTAGTCCGATTTTAGATCTAATTCTTTCAAGGCTTTGTTAAAACACAGTTTCGCATATAATATGAGAAATTCAAGTCATTTTGACCGTGAAATCAAGTTTAATTTTGAAAAGAAGGTGTAGAAATCAGATTTTTCAGCTGAAATGGTAAGAACTCTTCCTCCTGAGCTCTGATACCACTTGTAGGATCGTTTTCACGACCAAACGAGTCGTTCAGAAGAGTTTTTACTCAATACGAGAGGCGGAAACAAACGTATTGAGGTAATTCAGCTTGCAATTCACTTTAAACTGTCTTTTGATTGATTTAACAATGTTTTACAGCAAGTAGACACTTCGGCAGCACTTCGGCTCTGAAACCGGAAAGTTACAAATGACAAGGCACACCTAGTATATATAGGGCTGGCTATTTCCAGAACCTTTCTTAGTGAACGTTATGTGATTAACTAAGGTGTTTGTTTGCAATGGAATGTTATATTTTGAGTATGTTATGTGTTACGAGATTGTAATGTGTACATGTATGTTTAGTCGCATAAGATGAGTCCGATCGCACAAGCTTATGGGCCGCACACCTTGTCCTTTGTCACACACACCCTCTCGGCCCAAATGCTATACTTGAGATCAAAAAGCAGCCCAAGTTAGGGTTCGGCCCACTCCCCTCCTCCTCTTATGCGCACACACATACCCATTAGTGGGGTTTGTTTCTCATAATTTGCAACATAAGTAAACACACAAAACCCTAAGCTCTCTCCTCTCCTCCCACTTGTTCGACGGCAGCCCTTCCCCATACTCGAAGCCCTCTTTTCCGTGCAACGTGATCTTCCTTGTCTAACACCTCATCGCACACTTCTGGTAAGTGTTTTGTTATTGTTTGGTTGAATGTTAATTGATGTTATGATGATATATGAAAAACTAGGGTTTCATGTTAGTAGTGTGTTAATGGAAATATGTGATGTTCGAAATTAGGAGTTATGTGATTTGATTAGTTCGAATAAAAAGGAAACTGAATAACTAATTGCATGATTAAAGGAAAACAATAAATGATCGCACAAGCCTTGGTCGCACAAGCCCAACCGCACAAGATCAGATCACACAAGATCTGATGGCACAAGGGCATCTCGCACAAGTTCTAAACGCACAAGTGAATCACACAAGCTAGGATTCCCTAAAGTACAATTGTTCAAAGCACCTTGTATAAATCCTTTATGCATGATCGCACAACATGTTGGGCCACAAAAGTAATTGAACTGTGTTATGTTATTGGGCCGCACGACAAACGCACAACCCAAACCCAATCAAACAATTGATTCTGGATCGCACAAGTATAAATGGGCCGCATGGATCGCACAAGACACCGACCCACATCTGAGTCGCACAAGTCCAACTCAGTTGCACAATTCACGTGAATATTTAGTTGAGTGGGCTTACGGGTGTTGGGCCATAGACTCGCACACATGGGCTTAGCTTGTATATAAACATAAATGTTGATGTTAAATGAGTTATGTACTGTTAATTGACTGCTATGATGTTATCTGTATGCCATGATCCTTCTGTGTACGTAAACTGTTAGCTATGTGTGAAACTTATGTGAATTACTTGAACCTAGACCTGACTTGTATGATAACCATGTTAGGACGTAGTTGACCCCAATTAGCTCAAGTGACCTTCCTATTTATCTGCCGAGCTAATCCAAGGTGAGTTCACACTTTCTAAAAGGCATGGGATTCTCGGTGGTTTGGGAATGGATTAATGTTTACTAAGGAAACCTGAGTATTCCTCTTGGGTAGAATACGTACTCCCACCCTCTTAAGAGAAGGGTGACAACATTGATACCTGCGTGTTCTCCTTGGGTAGGACACGTACTCCCACCCTCTTAAGTGAAGGGTGACAACATTGAATGACACTAGATAAAACTCTATCATTAAGTCCCTCATTTTTATATCGACTTAATCGTCGGGCCAATGGCGAACGGGTCATTAGTTAAATAGCGCTATTAGGTTGACAAGCCTCATACCGTGCTGCAGAGGATGGGCGTGGACTAATGGACTTGGGCACTAGTCAATGATGATAGACATTGACGCAGGGCACATAAACATAACTACAGTCAGTAGTCGATATGGTAACGAGTCTAGTGGTTAACATCATGGGGAAGCCCCCACTGGTTATGGTTTGGGAAACAAAGAATTGGTTAAACTCGTGGTTTTCGAAATAACTTATGACTGTTGGAACAACATTAAAATGGACAACCAACTGTGAACTTGCTCAACTTTGTTGTTGACTCGTTGTTACATGCCTTGCAGGTCGTTAGGTACTTAACATGAGCTTGCCTGGGAAGTGTCGTTGTGGAGCAAGGACCATTGAGTGTTCATGATAAACTTATGAACTTTTAAACTTATGTTTTGGGTTTTGAACTTTATGCTTCCGTTGATAACCTAAACTTTGTTGAATTGTTTTGACACCAATTATATTGTTTGGTTTGGACTTTTATTTATTTAATTATATTGTTCAATATGATTGGTGGCTGGATTCTGGTCAGTCACGCTCCTTGCGGTGATACTCCGCTGGTGGATTTTGGGGGTGTGACGTTTGGTATGACATTTGGTATGTTTAACGATACTTAAATAGGTTCATTAACATTGATCACGCCGCTCGGTAGTATGTAGTGGTACCATAGGAATTGACAACTCCCATTCCTAGAATCCTAGGTTTGTTTGGACGTAAGGAATGACAGAATCCGATATACATAAATGATAAACCTTTAACTTGTTAGGGGTTTATCTGACAATCTCAAGGCTTGAATGTATGCAATAAACATTACTACATAGATATTTGTATCAATAAAGCATTGATTTTTGCAAAACATAACCTTTGTTTTAACCTACGGTTCATTCAAAAACATTGTTTTGTACATGACATTTGGTTTTACATAACATTTGATTATACATTAACATATACATGGGGTTCGAGTAAATACTTTTTAGTCACCATACAAGACATTATTGTTACTTGACATTTGCTGTACAAGACATGCTTTACACATGACATTGAAACATTAAACATTTTATATATGAACATTTGACATTAGTTTAAACAAGACATTTTGGTGGTTATTTGGGTAAGTGATTTATATAACGAGGCGTGTGTAATATGATAAAAGCATGGTGGATACGCCGCTGGTACTTCCTATATATAAGTGCTTTTATGATATTGCATATCATAGCGTTATCTAAATCATTTCGGCAAAGACATGATACACTTTATACAAACGACACATTTTCACAAAACACTGATTTACAATCGACATATTTTATACAAACTCATTTTTACTTGGTTATTCACTTAACCATACACTTTTCTTTTATATCATCTGATTTCCTTATCGATTTTCGTATGATTTATAAAGGAAAACATTTTTATAAGGTTCATGACTACTTTTTTGTTAAACACTTCTTTTAACTACAAGTCATGAATCTTGCATCAACAAAACCTATGTATCTCACATGCATTTTTATGCTGACGTACCTATTTTCACATGTGTTTTCAGGAGCTAATGTTTGATGAGGAACGTGATACACTTAGGCGGACTCGGGCCTTAGTGACATAAAATGAAGCAAGAATAGTCTAATTATGTTATGTTCTTTTCGTTTCCAAGACAATGTAATCACTTTAATTCTAAATAAAACCAAACTTTAAAATGCCATGGTTGTGAAACAATAATTCTGTCGCTCCACTCCCCGACGTTTCCGCCGCGGTTTGTTGTTTTACGCGGTCGGGGTGTGACAAAAACCATCTGAGGAGAAACTACAGGGTGACACGTGTCCCCCCAATGGTTTCTTTTATATAATATATAGAATCATGTATTTTAATTTCCTTATATATTATATTACCTATCTATTATTTATCTACTTTCCTCCCCTCGCATATTTACTATTCATTTTGTCACACCCTCAAATTCCACATGCGAGGTTTTACCGCGATACGCGTGACATACCAGGATCAAGCCACTAATCATGTTGAACAAATTCAAATTAATTGGCAATTTTTAATTACCACATGCAACATGAATAGTGATAACAGTTTCAATGTTTGAAAACGCAAGATTTAAGTTTAACAACGGAAGCCAAAGTATAAAAATCCATACATAATCAAAACCCACAGTTGTTTAGCTTAAATAAAGAAAATAGTTTGATAAAAAGCCATGACACTCTCCAAGCTGCAAGTTCCCATGTGCGTCGTGCCTAGCGTCATGCAAAGCATGCTAAAGTGTATCAACAAAAAGTTGGCGAGTTCACAGTTTTAGTTCAACGAAAAGTAAGTTCAAATACAAAAGTTATAAAGGCGTGTCATGGGTAGCTAACAGATGTGCGTTAGGTGTATATATAGGTTTAAGTATATTTTAAGCCCTTTTTTACACTTTCTTTAGCCAAGTTTTAAATTTATAAAACACGATATTTACTAACACTAAACACACATATGGGCAAGTGCACCCATCGTGGGCGTAGTATAGTGTTGGTAAGATACCGAGGTCGTCAAAGGACATAAGAGCTTTTAGTACCGGTTTATCCTCAACGTCTAATCAAATCAAAAAGTTTAGAAAAATGTTTTAAACTAAGAAAAATAAAAACTAACTAAAATGCTGAAAATAAAAATAAAAATAAAAACAGATAGACAAGATGAATCACTTGGCTCCGACTCGTGTTTAGTGTAACCTTTGATTATTTCTGCACTTTTGCACTATTTAAGAGATTATCTTAGTTATTGTAGTAGGCCCCTCTTTTGAAGGTGACGTTACCCTCAACCCAGTAGTTTGAGTCAGCAAGGATACAATCCTAAAGGGTCGGATTATTGAAAGATAATTAATTAAGTTATTAATGCATAATGTGGTAGGCCCCTCTTTTGAAGGTGACGTTACCCTCGGCTAAGTAGTCTGAGTCAGCAGGGATACAGTCCTAAGTAGCCAGGTTAAAGTATTAATAGTAATTTAACTTATGAGGGGATCAAAGAGTTTGGACCCCCGCCATCCAATACCGTTAAGTATTGAAGGAGGTCCTACTAAATTTGACCCAGGTCCTTTGCAGGATCAATACACTGAACAATGGCAAGACTCTTACCAAACCGTTCCCTTAACCCCCGACCAGGTAGCCAACACACCTCCATATAGACCGTGGAGATATGAATGGTGAAAATCTTTTATTTTATATAGACAGTAAAATAATGTCAAGACACCACAGACAAACGATAAGGAAGAATCACCTTCAACATAAGAAACTAGTTATTAAAGTCATTAATACATAACCAATTAAAAAGTGCGAAAAGATTAAAAATAAAAAGTATTACACTAGACACTTTGTCTTCACCAAGTGATATAAGAGACTTAGGCAAACATGGCCTTGATTGTCAAGAACTCTTACGATCAATCTTGGATCCCAAGACGACTCACACACTCTATGATGGACAATGGATGATGGTGGTGGATGATGGTGTTATGGTGGTGGTGGGTGGTGGGTGAAGTGTGAGAGAGGTGGTGTGCCAAGGGATGGTTTGAGCTTGAGCCAAGCACTCCTATTTATAGGCTGAACAGAAGCTCGGGCACGGCCCCGTGTCCACATCCTTCTCTGTCTTCATTAATTGCTCTTGTCTTTATTAGTTGACCACGGCCCCGTGTTCGCTGGGCACGACCCCGTGTGCAGAAGCATATCTGTACTATCAAGATTTTCCTGGATTATGCGAATCTTATAGTTGACCACGACCCCGTGTCCGCTGAGCACGGCCCCGTGGTGGGCGATGGAAGCTTCTACAACTTTGTCTTTTGTGCTGACACTTGGGCACGCCCCCGTGCTCACTGAGCACGGGGCGTGTTCAGCCTTCTGTTCTCTTGTTTTGCTTGGGAAGATGCTATCGTGTGGTCGGGCATGCCACGTTTGTTCCTTTTCTTGTATTTATGTTAGATTTAGCTGTCTTTTTGCTTCTTTTGTTAATTTGAGCTCATTTAATCCTGAAAGTACAAAAGGAAGACAAAAGCACACTTTTTCCAACATTAGTACTAAAAAAGGGTTAGTTTTATGCCACAATTGATGTAATTTATATGTTGCATTTTGCACACATCACTAACCCACTGTTAAGCAACTAAACTGGTAGTACCGAATACTAACTGTGTATGTCCTTATGCCCCACATCAATGTCTATCGGCATTGATGCAAAGTAAAGGTCAAAAGTTCACGCCCGGCTCCCCGCACGGTGTGAGGTTTGTCAAACCTAATAGCGCTATCAACTAATAGACATGAAATTAAACTAGAGTATTTAAGTTGTGGAATTCCATTAAGAAATATATGTGTAGTCCCAAACCAGGGATAATGTAGTCCCAAACCAGGGATTCATGCTTTTAATAAAGTAGTGAACTCACCTTAGATTTGTTCGGCTAGAATTTTAGTGACTAGAGTTAGGTGTGATCAACCACGTCCTTATATGGTTATCGATTAGTTGCTATTCTCATAAGTCTCTTGAATTCCACACGTATACTACCACATAATATGCATACACGTTGACACTTAGTTATACGTTCGTGTGGTTATGTGCATGTGTACACCTCACAACATGTAACATGTTTAATGATGTCGCTTAGATATCAAATAACAATTAGCATCTCGTAGTAACAAGTAAATTCATTTATAAACAATAACATCAAGTTTCAGCGGTTTCAGCTCAGCGTCCGTAGTTTTCTCAAGGTCTGAATGTTCACACAAGAAAAAATACGAATAATCTATAAGGCATGTCATTTAATCCATTCGACCTTGTGTATTTTTCTCAAGGTCTGAATGTTCACACAAGAATCACTAAAAATCATTTAGCATATAATGGCCAATTTCGTCACATTCTGGTGACAGTTTACGATTCATTTGATATAAAAATCCTCGCTAATCTGTTTAACTAAATTCTAGTTGACGAATTTCATAATCTCCTAGGACTATCTACAGTAAAAATTTCAAGTATTAACTCCAGTTATGACCAAGTTACGACTTCCGTAGTGGACTGCAATTTTTGTAGAAAAACGCAGCATGCACCTGTGTTTCCGTTTTAATCTTTTGGCTGACCTAAACTTGTCGAATAAATATGAAACCAATGGGGTTTGAAAGCTATTTCATTGACTTCGTTTTAGAGTCAAGAACCATTTGATATTGCTATGTTTTGGCCAAGAAACAGTTGGTATAAGCTGGCTTAAATTTCTGCGCAGAAGCTGTTTGTTCATAGCAGTTTACAAAAACGTTTTTATGATGATTTTTTCAAATTTTTTGCTACTAGCAGGTAATACATTTAAATACATCAGATTTAACATCAAGTTTCCATCAAGATCACGTAACAAACCAAAACCCTAGCCATTTACATGCATGTATACGCAAACTTGTCACACCCCGAATTTCCACGTGTCACCGGTGGGCCCGGTGGGGAGTATCGTGACGTGGTTGGCAACATAATAGTCAAACAACACAATATTAAAATGCACAGCGGAAGCAAATGAAAGATATATTTCAACCGAATATAATATTGTAATATCGAGTATCATAACAGTTGAAATTTAATCCACAGACGGATCAAAAAATAAATAGGAAACAGTAGTTCAACAGACATTAGGCATCTTAAGCTTGCGAGAATCTTTATTGATGCTAAGGAGAAATCCAGCCTATTACGCTTAGTACCTGCATTTAATCTTTTTGGGAAAATACGTCAGTTTACACTGGTAAATACAATTAACCGACTCATTTTAAAAATGATTAAAAATTGATTTGGATGCACGTGGCATAAACATTTTATAACTTGGGATAATTATCTAATATATAAACTTGTAAAAGAATTACATGTTCCTTATGCGTTCAATAGCCCGGATCGTGCCGGGTTAAAGATCAATAGACACACCACATTATCTATTTATGCACTGACGAGTGTACGCCTACACTCCGCGCTTAGGTCGTGGCCATTTCGTAAAATGATGCCAAGGATATCCGGGACATGGTCATTAACCTCCCAAAGGCTTTAAGCAAACAAAACAATTTAAACGGGCTGATTAAATTATCAATTAACCACCATACGATGGAAGATTTAATGCCCGACCAAGCGGTATTTTATATACCGTACCCCAAGCCCGTATAAGGGAAAATAAGTTAAAAGTATTTACCTTTGCAAGTATAATTCACAAACAGCAAATGCAAGTAGCTTTTACTGGTCCTCCTATTCTGGAACGAAGGTTTATAATAACCTATTAGAATCCTAACGGGTCTTTGATTAAGCCTAAACTTAGACCGGTTAGTTTTAAAGATACGGTTCGTACGCACGATTAAGCGAAGACCGGGATAGAATGTGATTTAGACTTGACAAGTTTGAATACTTGCTTAATATGGGTATATTATACACATTCTGGATTTTGAGATAAAACCGATAAGGTTTGACCCGTTTCGGCTAATTTATGTAAACTAGTTACATAAACCGAACCGAACGCGTGAGAGGCGTAACGGGTAATCATGAGAGCCATATACAGGTTTCCTATGTTAATATGCCTCAAATATGTTGTGACATCAGTAAGATGTCTTTTATTATGCCCGAAACGAGTTTAAACACGAACTATGCCCCGTAGGGGCATTTTGGTCATTTTCAAGGTTATAAAAGAGTTTAAGTATTATCCTGAGTTACAGGTCTGATGTAATCAGCAAAAATACTCAATTTAATAAGTTATAACAGTAGGGTAAAGTATATATGTGAAATTTATCAATTATAACCAAACTATGCACCGTAGGGGCATTTTGGTAATTTCACATAAGCCGAAAAGCTCAAAACTGAAGTCTGAGTTTAAAAACTTTTGCTTACTGTTAAAATATTATAATTTACCTAAAATATTAGTAGGTATCAACCCTTGTATGTTTAAAATAGTTCTAGTACATACTATGCGTTAAAAACGCTTAAAAAGGCGATTAGAAGCCGTTTCCGGGTTCTATATAGAAATCTGATATTTTTATTATTCTAGAAGGTTTAAAATAATTTATTTATCATATGAAATCAGTAGCAAAAGGTTTGGGGTCAAAAAGATATGTAAAACTCATTTTATAGCCCGAAAGGGCAAAACCGACAATTACCGGGTTAAGCTTATAACTCTAAGTCATGCTCAGCTTAAAATTAATTAAAAATCTCCAAAAATCCCAAAATAATATATTACATCAGTGGGTAAAGAGTTTGATATCAAAAAGTAGGTTTAAATAGGCTATACGCTAATTATGTCGTTTAACCGCTAATAAAGCTTTCTAATTACGCTAACGAGCATAACTCTCAATCTACACCTCAAACTGATGTCAAATTTTGGGTGCAAGTTTATAAATCAATAACTAAGGTTTCTACTCTTTTACATTTTCAAAAATCACGTTTTAAGGTGAAAAGGGCATAATGGTCAACATATAGGCAATTAACGGAAACATGCATATTAATTGGATAACTTATGAACCAAGGTGTATAATCACAGAGGGTTATACTTGTATGTAACCTGGTCCAATTAAAGCTCTAAGGCATTTCTAAAACATGCTTAAACGGGTCAGAACTGAAAGTCAAAGCAAAAGTCAAATTATGCGACTTTCGGTTCCGAACCGGGTCTCTACTGAAAATTGTCGGGTTGAACATGTTTAGACATGTTCTTACATTAATTACCAAGTTATATTAATGATCAAACAGGTTGTATGGGTTCTACATTGCTAATTATGCATAAATTAGAAATTAAGCATTCTGTTGACTTTTTAATAACAAGTTTGACCCGACATTTGACCTAGTTAGAGTGGGAATCAGAGGGTGCCCTTTTAAGGGTTTAATGCCCACATAATTACCAACTTATAACTACTTTCAATTCGACTAATCACTGGACCAACAATGATTAATTGTTAAGTCAACCGTTAATTACGACGGTTTGACTTTTAAGCTAAAACTAAGCAAAAACTTAACTAAGGAAGGTTAAGCAAACTTACTGAAGTCCTATGCACGATTTGTGATCACTTGAGTCTGCTTTGGAGCTCCAGAAATGATCAGGAATGCAGGAATGAGGTGTGATTAAATGGTTGCAACTTAGTGGCCTTTTATAGTGTTCTTGATCTCATAGATCATTGACACCCAACTCTAGCAATGTTCCCTGATCACTAACACATGTCCCTAGTGTCTAGGAGTCATTTAGGGGTCGTCCAAATATGAGGAAAATCGGTTAAAGGTTAGTTATTGCGTTTAAACAGCAAACAGACACATTTTCAGTCGCTGGCACCCCCTTACGGACCGTAAGGGGGTTGTCTTACGGTCCGTAAGACCTTGATCAGAAGCAAAAATTCTTGGCCTTTCAGGCATTCGAAGGGGCAACCATATATTCCGAATTTGGGACATTATTTTTCAGTAAGGGGCCTCTAAAACGTGCCTTGAACAGTTATATACCCTACCACTTTGATATGTTTCATTGAATCCCTTTGAAAGTGCCGAAAATGAAGGTTTACCGTAGAAATTTCCATAGGATCCTATCTTGTGCAATGAATTTAATTGTTGTCAGAAATTACCGGATTGAATGTATATTAGATGTTTAAGATATATATTAGGGTCTTGGGATTTATAAATGAGGTCGTTCAGAGGTATAAATTTACATGACGACACTTTTAAATCCTGCCTTACATCTTTAATTTGGATCCGGGTTTATAACGCTTTTGTCATACATGACACGTGTCGTTATTCTATTGAACACGAATTTTCGAGGTGTTACATCCTCACCCCCTTAAAAGAAATCTCGACCTCGAGATTTACTAAAATAAATGAGGGTATTTTTCTTTCATTGTGGACTCAACCTCCCACGTGTATTCGGGACCTCTACGGGCATCCCATTTTACCTTTACAATAGGTACATGCTTCCTTCGAAGCTTCTTAACCTGTCGATCCTTGATCGCCATAGGTTTTTCAACAAAATTTAAGCTCTCTTCTATATGCACATCTGTATGTGGTATGACCATTGATTCATCAGCGAAACACTTTTCCAGATTGCAGATGTGGAATACATTGTGAATACCACTGAGCTCTTCAGGTAAGTTTAACTTATAGGCAACCGATCCGACACGTTCGATGACCTCGAATGGTCCTATGTATCTCGGGCTTAACTTGCCTTTCTTACCAAATCGCATCACTCCCTTCCAGGGTGACACTTTAAGCAACACTTTGTCGCCTACCTCGAAGTTAAAAGGTTTACGCTTTAAATCAGCGTAGCTTTTCTGCCTATCACGGGCAGCTTTGAGACGGTCACGAATCTGGACAATCTTGTCCGTCGTTTCAAAGACTATCTCTGGTCCTGATAATTGGACATCTCCAACTTCCGCCCAACAAACGGGCGTTCTACACTTTCTACCGTATAATACCTCGAAAGGCGCAGCCTTAATGCTGGTATGGTAGCTATTGTTGTAGGAGAATTCGATTAATGGCAGGTGGTTATCCCAACTACCACCCAAATCGATCACACATGCACGAAGCATGTCCTCCAACGTTTGGATCGTACGCTCACTCTGTCCGTCTGTCTGAGGATGGTAAGCCGTACTAAAATTCAAACGCGTGCCCAGAGATTGTTGGAAACTCTTCCAGAAATGCGACGTGTATCTAGTATCTCTGTCAGAGATAATAGACACAGGCATGCCATGTAAAGCTACAATCTTATCAACGTATAGTTGGGCTAGCATGTCGGAGCTATAAGTCTCCTTAATGGGCAGGAAATGTGCTGACTTAGTCAGTCTATCAACTATCACCCATATTGTGTCATTTCCTTTCCTTGTCTTAGGTAACTTGGTGATAAAATCCATCGTCACCATTTCCCACTTCCATGTGGGAAGTTCAGGTTGTTGTAGCAAACCTGAGGGCTTCTGATGTTCAGCTTTTACTTGCGCACATGTCAAGCATTTAGCTACATAGGTGGCTATAGACTTCTTCAAGCCTATCAACCAAAAATTTGCCTTCAGATCCTGGTACATCTTATCAGCTCCAGGATGAACGGAGTATTTAGAACTGTGGGCTTCCTGGAGGATGACATCTCGAAGTCCTCCATAAATTGGAACCCATATTCCTCCATTCAATCTCATAATTCCGTCCTTGCCAAGAGATAACTGCTCCTCAGTTACCCCTAGCTTTCCAGTTGATTATCCACTGTCAGGATTTTGCAACGAGATGGTCTTCCCGCTAGGCCAAATCAGCTTCCCCGTCACGCTCTCTGACGGGAAGCATTCAAGAACAACGAATGTAAACTTCATGGTGATGCCTGTCAAATCGAGGCATGATGTGTTGATTGGGAGAGAAACCCAAGGCGAACTGAACATGGTAACTTCCACGCCCCACTCAGCGATAGGGTTTCCAACTGAGACGGGGGTGGCAATTATCTATACCAAGAAAGAAGTAATGTCGACGGAGGAGATGCGCCCAACAACCGAGCCGGAAAAATGGGTGTTAAACCGCAAATACCCGGAACAAACGGTGACGATAGGCCACGCAATCTCACCAAACATCAGAACGCATCTCAAACAACTCCTATTCAAAAATATGGATATCTTCGCCTGGACTCCGGCCGACATGACCGGTGTCCCGCGCGATGTTACCGAGCATTGTCTGAACACCTACCCCTCTGTTGAGCCGAAGATCCAAAGAAGGCACAGCTTAGGGGCAGACAAGACCAAAGCAATGAATGAGTAAGTATGCGAACTACTCAAAGCAGGAATTCTGAGAGAAGTGCGCTATCAAAGCTGGGTTGCGATCCCCGTGATGGTGGAGAAGTCTAATGGAGGATGGAGAATGTGCGTCGATTACACAGATCTCAACAAGGCATGCCCTAAAGATTGCTACTCTTTTCCTAAAATCGACAAAAAGATAGACTCTCTCGCGCCATACAGATGGAAATGCTTCTTAGATTGCTACAAGGGGTACCATCAGGTTCAAATGATGCTTGAAGATGAAGACAAGACAGCTTTTCGAACCGATCTTGGGATCTTCTGCTACACGAAGATGCCTTTCGGCCTCAAAAACACTGGCGCGACATATCAACGCCTGATGGATAAGACCTTCGCTGGAGATATTGGGAAGCATATCGAGATTTACATCGATGATCTGGTGATCAAAAGTCCCGAAGAGGACCAAATGCTGAAAGACATCGAAAAAACATTCAACTCGTTGCGAAGCGTAAATATGAAATTGAATCCAGCCAAATGTTCTTTTGGTATGGAAGAAGGGAAATTCTTGGGCTTCATAGTCACAAATGGCGGCTTTAAGGGTAATACAGAAAAAGTTCAAGCCATAGAGTGGATGCCGTCGCCTCGAACAATCAAAGAGATGCAGCGATTGGCCGGCCGTTTAGCCGCGCTCAACCGTTTTCTGTCAAATCATGCCGCGAAGTCATATCCGTTTATCAGCACTCTACGCAATTGCGTGAAGAAGCAATAATTCAAATGGATGCCCGAAGCAGAAGTCGCTTTTCAGCAAATGAAAAAGTGTTTAATTGAGCTTCCTACCCTGACCGCGCCGCTAGAGAAGGAACCACTCATCCTGTACTTATCTTCTTCGGATAAGGCAGTAGGGTCGGTATTGCTTGTAGAGAGAAATGGAATTCAGACTCTAATCTACTACATCAGTAGAGTGCTCACATATCCAGAAACAAGATATTCAACGATGGAAAAATTGGTATTGGCATTGCTAAATGCCTCCAGAAGGCTGCGCAGATACTTCACAGGCCACGTCATCACCGTACTTACAAATTTCCACATTGGGACGATATTGCAAAAGCCAGAAACATCTGGGCGATTAGCAAAGTGGGTGATCGAGCTGGGGGGCCACAACATTTTGTACAGGCCGTGCCCAGCCATCAAGGGTCAAGTCCTTGCGGACTTTATCACAGAAGTCCCAGCGGAAAAAATCAAGGATTGCCAGATTGTCGAAACTCCCGTGAAAGATACATCTAATGAGTTGTGGTTGCTGTACACCGATGGGGCCTCAAACGAAGATGGCGCAGGAGCCGGATTACGCCTTGTGAGCCCTGAAAAGCATGAATTTACTTACGCCATCAAGTTGGATTTTAAGAATACCAACAACGAGGCGGAGTACGAGGCATTTCTGGCAGGCTTACGCCTCGCCATAAAAATGGGAGCTAAAAATCTGCAAGCGCACGTTGATTCACTTTTGATCGCCAATCAAATCAACGGAATTTATGATGCAAAAGGCGAAGTTATGGCCTTATATTTGGATCAGGCGAAAGAACTGCTTCAGAAATTTAAGTCATACAAGGTAGTTTACATCAATCGTTCTGAAAATAAACCAGCAGACGCCTTGAGCAAGTTTGCTTCAACTTCCTTTCAACATTTAGCGAAAGATGTAAGGATTGAAGTACTCAAAAATCCATCAGTCCTGCTGCGCCAGGTAAATGTGATCGAAATAGGGCAGCCATCTTGGATGACCCCTATAATTCAATATCTGCAAGAAGGAATACTCCCGGAGAGCAAAGCAAAGGCAAGGAAGATTCAAAACAAGGCCCTGCATTATGAGATGAATGGTGGTATCCTATACCGAAAGTCCTTCTTGGGGCCCTTATTGCACTGTGTGGACCCCCAGGACGTGAATTACTTGATCAGAGAGATTCATGAAGGGATCTGTGGCATCCATGCAGGTCCGCGCATGGTTGTCGCGAAGATTATGAATGCTGGTTATTACTGGCCAGGGATGCATGTCGATGCTCTAAGGGAGTTGCGCAAATGTGACTCATGCCAAAGACACTCCCCGAAAACCCTGCGCCCGAAAAACGATCTCATTCCTGTATCCACTGCTTGGCCTTTCCAACAGTGGGGAATTGATATGGTGGGACCTTTCCCTGATGCTCCGGGAGCCGTGAAGTTCATAATCGTGGTCGTTGATTATTTTACTAAGTGGGTGGAGGCCAAGGCTCTCGCTTCAACCACTGCAATGATGGTGCGCAAGTTTATCTGGGAGCACATCATTTGCAGATTTGGTCTTCCACTCAAAATCGTCACAGACAACGGTACTAATTTTGCTTCCGAGGATCTTCAAAATTGGATGAAGGAAATGAAGATTGAGCATACTTTCTCCTCCGTTGCACACCCTCAAGGCAATGGTCAAGTGGAAAGTGTTAACAAAAGTATCATTGAGGGGATAAAAGCCCGACTGGGCACAAAGAGAAGAGGCTGGGTAGATGAGCTCCCAAGCATCCTGTGGGCTCACCGAACCATGCCGAAGACAAGCACCGGCGAAACTCCTTTTAGCCTAGTATACGGCTCGGAGGCAGTTATCCCGGCTGAAGTTGGACTCCCCTCTCCGCGCTTGACAGCAGTCATGTAACACCTCAAAATTTCGTGTTTAATAAGATGACGACACGTGTCATGTATGACAAAAACACGTTGTGAACCCGGATTAAATAAAGATGTTTTGGCAGGATTTAAAAGTGGCGTCATGTTAATCTTTACCTCTGAATACCTCATTAATAAATCCCAAGACCCAAGTTATTATATATTAAACATCCACTGAGTCTTAAATCCATAAATGGGTTGACAAGAATGGAACTGAGGATGCGTGACTTGATCCCACGAAGAAAAAGCAATAGAAAACCTTCATTTTCGGGTCTTGTATATGTATTCAAATGAAACAACTTCAAATGGTGGAGTATGTTACTGTATAAGGCACATTTGAAAGGTCCCTAATTGATAATTGAGGCCCCAAATTCGTGCAAGTGGATTGCCCTTTCGAACCTTCAACAAACAACAACTTTTCAGCTTCTGAGAAGAGGTAGCGCACCGCTACCATATACATGTAACGGTGCGCTACCATGCTGCCAGCGACCAGAAACAGGCTGTTGCCTGTTATACGCGATTTTGACCCACTTAGCCGGTTTTTCTCACTTGTGGACGACCCCTAGACATCCCTAGGCACTAGTAACAAGTGTTAATCAGTTGTGGAAGGATCCTAGACTTTGTTGTCAACTTGTTATGGTGAGTGCAACAAGTATAAAAGGCCTTCAAGGTTTCAAACATTCCTCACAACTTCTCCTGCACTCTTGGATCATTTCTGGAGCTCAAGCTTGCTTCCAAGTGATCATATCTCGTGCATAGGACTTCAGTAAGTATTCTAATCTTTCTCTAATTACTTTTAGCTTAGTTAATTAGCTAAAAGTCAAACCGTCGTAATTACGGTTTGACTTCGAGATTAGTCACTAATGGCTCAGTCATATCTCGAATTAAAAGTAGTTATAGGATGGTATTTATGTGGGTAATAAAACCCCAAAAGGGTTTCCCCTGATCACCACCCTAACCAGGTCAAATGTCGGGTCAAACATATGATTAAAAAGTCAACAGGATGCTTAAAATGTCATTTATGCATAATTAGCTATCTAGAACATATATAACCTGTTTGATCATTGTTATAACTTAGTAATAAGTGTAAGAACATGTCCAAACATGTTCAACCCGACTATTTCCTGATTAGACCCGGTTCGGAACCGAAAGTCACATAGTTTGACTTTCACTTTGACTTTCAGTTCTGACCCGTTTAGGTATGTTTTAGAAATACCTTAGAGCTTCATCTGGACCAGGTTACATGCTAGTATAACCCTCTGTGATTATACACCTCGGTTCATTAGTTATCCGATTAATACGCATGATTCCGTTAATTGCTCATATGTTGACCATTATGCCCTTATTGCCTTAAAACGTGATTTTTGGAAATGTAAAAGTGTAGAAACCTTAGTTACTGATATATAAACTTGTATGCAAAGTTTGACATCAGTTTGACTTGTAGATTAAGAGTTATGCTCAATGTCGCAAAATTAAAGCTTTATGTTAATAAAATGGCGTAATTAGCGTATAGCCTAGTTAAGCCTACTTTTTGGTATCAAACTTAATACCCCTGATGTAATATATTATTTAGGGATTTTTAAAGATTTTTAATTAATTTTAGGATGAGCATAACTAGTAGTCGTAGGCTTAATCCGGTAATTGTCGGTTTTGCCCTTACGGGCCATAAAATGAGTTTTACTTATCTAAACGACTCCAAACCTTTTGCTACTGATCTCATATGATAAATAAATTATTTTAAGCCCTCTGGAAATATAAAAATATCAGATTTAAGTATCGAACCCGGAAATGGCCTTTAATCGCCATAATTAGCGTTTTTAACGCATAGTATGTCTTAAAATCATATTGGACATACCCGGGTTGATACCTACTGATATATGAGGCAAATTATGATATTTTAACAGTAAGCAAAGGTTGATAAACTCAGACTTCGTTTTTGAGCTTTTCGGCTTATGTGAAATTACCAAAATACCCCTACGGGGCATAGTTTGGTTAAAAATGATATATTTCACGTATATACTTTACCCTACTGTTATAACTCATAAAATTAAGTATTTTTACTGATTACATCAGACCCGTAACTCAGAGGAATACTTAAACTCTTTTATAACCTTTTAAATGACCAAACTACCCCTACGGGGCCTAGTTTGTGTTTAAATACGTTTCGGGCATAATGAAAGACATCGTACTGATGTCACAACATATTTGAGGCACAATTAACTTAGGAAACCTGTAGATGGCTCTAATGAATACCCGTCACGCTTATTACGCGTTCGGTTCGGTTTATGTAACAAGTTTACATAAATTAGCCGAAACGGGTCAAACCTTATCGGTTTTATCTCAAAATCCAGAATGTGAATGATAAACCCATATTAAGCAAGTCTCTGAACTTGTCGGGTCTAAATCACATTCTATCCGGTCTTCGCTTAATCGTGCGTACGAACCGTATCTTTGAAACTAGCCGGTCTAAGCTTAAGCTTAATTAAAGACCCGTTAGGATTCTAATAGGTTATTATAAACCTTCGTTCCAGATTAGGAGCCCAGTAAAAGTACTTGCAATTACTGTATTGGATTTATACTTTGCTCAGGTAAATACTCTTAACTTATTTCCCTATACGGGCTTGGGATACGGTACTATAAAAGTACCGCTTGGTCGGGTATGTATACATGTAAATCGGATTGTGATTAATGTATTACATAACTCGCTTTATTCTGTATTATTTGATGTATGGCCCTTGGGGGTTAAATGACCATGTCCCGGATATCCTTGGCATCATTTTACGAAATGGCCATGACCTAGGCACGGGGTGTAGGCGTACACCTGACAGATGCATTATGTAAAAACAGGTAATCCACTTAGGGGTATCATCCTTGTGGGCATTATACCGGAACTGGTAATCCACTTAGAGGATGATAGCCTGTGGGCATTATACCTATGGCGTGTCAGTTAATCTGTCCCGACGGACGGCAAATGAGTAAAACTGTAAACAAGATTATTTATAAATAATTGTCCCAAGTTATAAAGATATGTTTTGCCGAAGTGCATTCAAATCAATTTTATTAAACTCTTTTCTAAATGAGTCAGTTGAGTTGTATTTACCAGTGTAAACTGACGTATTTTCCAAAAAGGCTAAGTGCAGGTGCTAGACGAAATAGGCTGGCTACTCCAGGCATCATTACTCAAGTTTCGCAAGCTCTAGATGTCAAAGTCTGTTGAACAGTTTTTACTTTATTTCGATCCGCCTGTGGATCCTTTACTTCCGTTGTAATACTGAATATTACTTCATATTCGGAATGTAATAATAAATATCTTTTGCTTCCGCTGTGCATTCATATATATTGTGTTGTTTGACTATTATGTTGCCAACTACGTCACGATACTCCCCACCGGGCCCACCGGTGACACGTGGAAAGTCGGGGTGTGACAAGTCAACACGGTGGATAATGAAGCAGAGCGCCGTCTTGATCTGGATTTACTGGAAGAAAGACGCGATATTGCGCGTATCAAAGAAGCAAAGTACAAGACACAGCTGGAAAGGTACTACAATGTGAGAGTACGCATTTGCACCTTCATTCCAGGAGAATATGTCTTCAGAGATAATGAAGCTTCAAACGCTGAATGCCCCGGGAAACTAGCACCCAAATGGGAAGGCCCATACTTGGTCCACGAAGTGCTAGGAAAAGGGGCATACAAATTGCGCACCCTGGATGGACACATCATCCCGCGCACATGGAATGCGCAACAACTGCGCAAGTTCTATATGTAACTATTCTAGGCCTGGCGCCCTTTCTTACTCATGTTGGCTTAGCGCCTCTTTAAATTACCTATGTTGGCTAAACGCCCCTTATGATACTTGTGTGCGATGTATGTTGGCCCAAGCGCCTGTTTCTCAATTAATGAAAGCATACGACATGTTTTCCTTTATCGTGAAGACTCTTATGTTACAAATGCATGTTCAAACTTTTGATTAGCACGAAAACACTTCAGTAAATTAAGAGCTCTTGAGTTATGCCTCCAAGGTCCTCCGTGAACATAGCGCGAGACCGGGCAGTTACACTCGCACAAGAGCCACACTTACATTTATTCGCGCTAACTTAACCAAACTTTCTAACAACAGTGCAATAATTGTAACGGAGCAGAATACACATAAACATCATTTTTAACAAGCGCAATCGCATAACAGTCACATAAAAACCAACTATCATTCATCTGATCCAAAAACAGGCGCGACCGCGCAAATGGTAACATTCAAAAGAAAAAAAAATTACAAGGCACAAAGCCTGTCAACACTATCTATTCAAAGCCATCACCAGCATCATCATCGTCGTGCTTATCGCAATCACCATCGCCTTCACCATCGCCATCATTGCCTGCCGTTTCCTCCTCATCAGATAATTCAACAGTTTCTGGTGGGTCGAGAATGGTCTTTAAGCGGTGACACCAGTCATCATGCTCTAAAGCCTTCACAACCAAGTCCATGACGGGCAATGATAAGTGATCATAAGCACTTTCAGTACGAGCCAGCTCGGCATCAGCTTCATTGGTCACCGAGCAATGACTAGTGTCAAACTCTTGCCCAAACACCTCTTTAACATGCTGCACACATTCCAGATAACCTCCACGGTGACCAACCGCGCGAGAAGCGTCTATAAGAGCAGCAACAGCTTTATCTAGTTCTCCAGCATTCAAGATGGAGTTGGCCATCTACAACAAACGCAATACATAAGACACCAGGTTTTAATGAATTAAGCTAAAGTTAAGAGAAATCATACCAGAACTATTCCTCGGCCGCGCAGCCACTCAGCCTCAGAGACCAAAGTATCAACGATGCCTTGAGCTTCGGAGTAGTTGTTTTGCGCCACATTGAGAGCAGATGTGCTAATGTCTCGTGCCTCCTCAGCTTTCTGTTTAGCCTCCTCAGCAGTAGCAGCCTTAACTTTCTCGGCTTCAAGGTCAATTTCCAACGACTCGCTTCTGTCAACCTGCTCTTGAACGCGACATTTCAACTCAGCAATCTCGACATCCTTGGCAATCAAATCCTTGTCTTTACCAGACAGCTGCGCCTTCACCTCAGCGAGCTCAACCTACAAAGGGCAAAAGACTTAGGCTATTATGCAAACAAAACACAGAGAAAAAGGGTACACGTTTTACAAACCTACAAAGTGAGTCACTAATAACAACGTAATCTTCCAAGTTACTCTGACGAAGGCGAAGAGTACCTTTATCAGCAGCACCAGCAGCTGCGCGGCTACTCCCGCCTTTCTTGCTAGTCACCTCCGCATCTAAGTTGATGACCTTCTTCCGCTTGATCGGTTTCTTCTTTTCTTCTGGGTCAATACCTAAGTCGCGCAACACACCTGCAAAGATGTTAGACCACGAGCTTAACTCTCCATTTGATGATCCCACAGACTCCTCACTAGAAAGATAGACAATTTTTTTCCCAACAGAAGTCAATGCGTGCAAGGGACGAGGGTTAGGTATATGCGCACCTTCAGTAGCAGAAGGTGGATCGGCAAAAGCTCCATCAGCTGGATACATGAAGTTGCCCTTGATCTTGTCGTACCAATATTGCTCCCCTGCTTCCAGCGGGCGCACACCCATGGAGCCACCAAATGTAGGAAAAGCTGCTTGATACAGGCGCACCTCTACATTACAAAATCAACAGGTTAAAAGCTATAAAGGCAGAAATAAAAATAAACAACATAAGCTAACCTCTGTCTTGGAGCTTAAGAACTGGAACGTCCTTGCTCTCAGGCGACCATTGATCACTCATCTGCGCAGCAACAAGGACATTCTCTCCAAAAACTCGGTTAGGAGTGGCGGTGAGCTTCAAGTACCAGTCATCCTTTTTAGGAATCGCCAACTCTTCCTTCTCGATAACTTGAGTCGATGAGCGGAAGGTCATAGCGATAGGTATCACCTCCTCGCGAATGAAGAAGAACTTCTGTTTCCAATCGTGGAAACTCTTCGGTGGGTTCAACAAGATCTTTTTAGCACCCCCTCGGTTGCCAAAAGAATAGAAGCCCATATTCCTGATAAGCTAGTAGAATGCCCGGAACCTTTCAACCGTCGGCTCGACATCATGAGATCGACATAAAAATTCGAAATGTCGAACTCTCACCATCCCTGGTGGACTCATCTGAGAAATATGAAACCCATAATACTACAGTATATGAGCCATGAAGTTCGTCGCCGGCAACCGAAAGTTGCCCTGTAAGAAGAAGTCTTCAAAAAGAGTTATGTATCCCGGCGGCGCGTCAGCAGCGGTCTGCTTTTGACCGGGATACCTGGCATCCCACTCTGGTGGAAACCGGAAACCCCTGGCGATCTGCTCGAATAACCCTAAATCCCACTTCAGGACACGAAGTGGACCCTCCTCTCCGGGATTTTCTTCTTGATGCTCTTCAGCCATGGGTATCCGTCGATGAACCTTTGAATATTCAAAAAGGAAACTTGAAGATATGAAGGGAAATATTGAAGATCTGCTACCAGGAACTTGAAGATTTGAAGATCTGAAGAAGATGAATAAAGAGAAAAAGATAGCAACGGTAGAAGGAAGTAAGGGTTTTTTCCACTTCGTCGAGTATATATACCCATCGCATTTAATGCGATGGGTAAACGTGCCGAATTTGCCGCGCACGTGACCAATCAGAAGACGCCACGTAGGGCGAGAATCCCAGAGTGACGGTTACCACGCGCGCGTGGACCTCACTCTCCTGACAGAAAGTGGAACCGTCAGAGACAACCTGATGACAACCGTGTCAGCGGTCAACTCAAACGTCACCATCAGCGAAAATCCTCACCAAACCGTCAGAATTCAAATTTCGAGGATTTTCCCGCCCAAATTTCAAGAAACTTAATGTAGAAGCTACCCAGGTCTTGCAATATGCATGGTTACCCAAGGCATCTGCGCCTACCAAACAAAAAACAAGCATTTTCTGCAACTTTCTTCTCTAAGTCCAGAGCTCCAACCACTTGCCTCGCGCATGGTGCAGCACTGGACTGGGGGGACTTGAAGGGGTATGGTCCCAAAAAAGCCGCGCAAACCTTTATTCAGGTCGCGCAAAGGACCATACTCCTTATTCAACACATTTCTTATTGCCAACCTTGCGCGCGCTACTTCCGCATTCTTTGATCCGGCACGAGGTCTGAGCAATAGGAAGGTCCACTTTCAACACTTAGCATTCTGAAAGAGCATTCAGTAACCCATACCCTGCGCGGGGTAGTTACGTGTTCAGCAAGAATCATGTGTGACTACAGCGCAAGGCTGTTCCAGATAGTACACAAGGTACAAGTGGCAGAATGAAAGGGCCAATCGACGTCCTTCTGGTCCTGCTCAATCGTGCTCCACGATCGTCTGACATACAGGAGACAGAAAGTACTTAAGGACGCCTACGTAGCACCAATCACAGGGCAGAGACACCTGCCCCACGATCTCCACTTACCTGCTGATGGCAGAAGGGCGGCCAGGCCGACAACCATGACACGTGGCTCCAATCATGGTGCGCCAGCACCAGGGAGCCCCTAGAAGCCACTAACGGTCGACACCAGAGAGACAAAGAGCATATCGTCTAAGTTGTCGCCTTCCGGCCCAAGGCCCATCAGCCCACATCCTCTTACACCTCTCCGGCTATAAATAGAGACCTCACTTCACAGGTTAAACATTCCATTCCCTCTACTCTCACTCTCAATACACATTATCTCCTCAAAGCAGTCGCTTATTCTCACGCCGGAGCCCGGTTAAGAGGGAAACCCCCATATTCCCCTCTTAACGAGTAACGGTGTTCTGTTTTGCAGGATTAAAAGATCATTACGGAGCTCAGAAAGCCTTAAGGAGATTAACCACTATGGTAGAAGCATAAACCAAACTAATCAAACCCCAAATTAGTTCCTTGTTTCTTCAGATACCTAAACTAGGAAATTTACGCCACCGAATATTAGAAGAAGCTCATAAGTCTAAGTATACGATGCATCCTGGAAGTTATAAGATGTATCAAGACTTAAGAAATAATTTCTGGTGGATAGGAATGAAAAAGGATATAGCAGCTTTTGTTGTTAAGTGTCTAACTTGTTCACATAAAAGCTGAACATCAGAAACCCTCAGGGTTATTGCAGCGATTAGAAATGCCAATATAGAAATGGGAATTGATAACAATGGACTTTGTTACCAAGTTACCCAAGACACGAAAAGGAAATGATACAATCTGGGTGATTGTAGATAGGTTAACTAAGTCTGCTCATTTCCTACCAATGAAGGAAACCTTTAATATGGAACAATTAGCCAAGTTGTATGTAAATGAATAGTTTTATTACATGGAATTCCTTTATCTATTGTGTCTGATAGAGATAGCCATTTTACTTCTCATTTTTGGACAAGTTTCCAAAAAGCAATGGGAACCAAGCTAAATCTAAGCACAGCTTATCATCCTCAAGCGGATGGACAAAGCGAAAGGACAATTCAGATAATGGAATATATTCTTAGAGCTTGTGTAATTGATTTCGGAGGAAATTGGGATAATCATTTACCATTGATAGAATTTTCCTACAACAATAACTATCATACCAGTATCAATGCTGCACCATTCGAAGCACTTTATGGACGAAAGTGCCGAACTCCAGTCTGTTGGGCAGAAATTGGAGAAAAGCAATTGTCTGGACCAGAAATAGTACAAAAAACAACAGACAAGATTATTCAAGTCAAGGAAAGACTAAAAGCAGCACGCGATCGACAAAAGAGTTATGCTGATAACAGGCGAAAGCCATTGGAATTCCAGGCCGGAGACAATGTATTATTAAAAGTTTCTCCTTGGAAAGGAGTGGTAAGATTCATCAAAAGGGGAAAGCTAAGCCCCAAGTATGTTGGACCTTTTGAGATTATTAGAAGAATAGGACCAGTAGCTTATCAGCTACAACTGCCAGAGGAAATGGCAGGAATACATGATGTATTTCATGTATGTAATCTCAAGAAATGCTTAGCCGATGAATCATTAGTGGAACCTCTTAAAGATATAGAGGTAAATGAAAAACTTAAGTTTGTAGAAAGACCTCTACAGATTGAAGACAGGAAAGTTAAGAATCTCAAACACAAGAGATTGGTCCTAGTCAAAGTAAGATGGGATTCTAAAAGGGGACCAGAATACACTTGGGAGCTTGAATCAGAGATGCAGAGGAAATATCCACACCTGTTCCAGTAGACCTCGAGGACGAGTTCTAAAATAAGGTGGGGAGGATATAACAACCCTCCTAAAATATTTAGAACACCCTATACATCCTAAAATACACCCCGTATGTGAAAAACGACCCCGAAATACCTTAATTTTTACAAATATCAAATAAACCAAAATCAGGGGTGCGCTCGCGGGATGCGACCCCCTTGTCTATATTTATCGCGGGTCGTGACAGCTGGCCACCAGGGCGCACCTGGTGATACCACGTGGCGCAACTCGTGTTGAAGCTAAGCCCATGACTTGCCAAGGCTAGGCCCAAGCCAGCCTAGCTCGCGGGGCACGAAGCCCTGTCTTGTTTCTCTCGCGGGCCGCAAGAAAGTCGAGATCAGGCCCTATAAGTTGGGAACCTTGGCATTCAGTTTCCGTCGTTCAAAAGTTTCAATTCTCTCTCAATTTCTCTATAGTATAAGTAATACTCAGGTATTATACCCAATAAAATAGCGAAGCTCTGCCTCGATGTAAGTATCATAACCCCCGGTTACGTATTAGATACGATGCCCGATTGATCTAGTGCTCCGTAACGGCCGTTGAGGCTCTGCCCGACGTAGTCGTTGGAGTTTTGTCTCGGGGAGGGTATAACTAATGTAAATTGGGTTATTATACTAACGCGTGTGTATTGTTTAATTAATAGATTATAACCAGGAAATCATAAGGAAAAAACTAAAATAGCAATGTGAGTAATCTCCTTTTTGTAAACCTTTTTGTAAACTATTTTAACAAAACCTCAATTGTTTTAAATTATATTTCACAGTGATTGAGTATTTGTAATTCTACAATTATCGTCGGTATGTTGGGGTTTTATATACAAAATTTGTTACTACATTGTGAGTAGTAACATGACCACAAGTCGGGTTGACAGTACCGTGTGTGGTAATTAAAGTAGAAATATAAACAAATGTAATTGTGAGATCGCCCTCAATACTGTACAATGATAAAACTGGTCTTGATTAAATTGGGATTCACTCACCAGTATTTCTGATGCGTGCGAAGTGTTACTTATTTTAGGTGTATATTTTAAGCCCTTTTTAACACTTATTTTAGCCAAGTTTTAAATTTATAAAACACGATATTTCACTAACACTAAACACACATATGGGCAAGTGCACCCATCGTTGAGTGTAGTATAGCATTGGTAAGATACCGAGGTCGTCCAAGGACACAAGAGCTTTTAGTACCGGTTTATCCTCAACGTCTAACCAAAATAAAAGTTTAGAAAAATGTTTTAAACTAAGAAAATTAAAAACTAACTAAAATGCTGAAAATAAAAATAAAAGAAAAAACAGATAGACAAGATGAATCACTTGGCTCCGACTCGTATCTAGTATAACCTTTGATTATTTCCGCACTTTTGCACATAATTAAGAGATTATCTTAGTTATTGTAGTAGGCCCCTCTTTTGAAGGTGACGTTACCCTCACCCCAGTAGTTTGAGTCAGCAAGGATACAATCCTAAAGGGGTGGATTATTGGAAGATAATGAATTAAGTTATTAATGCAGTATTGTGGTAGGCCCCGCTTTTGGCGGTGACGTTACCCTCGGCTAAGTAGTCTGAGTCAGCAGGGATACAGTCCTAAATAGCCGGGTTATAGTATTAATAGTAGTTAACTTATGAGGGGATCAAAGAGTTTGGACCCCCGCCATCCAATACCGTGAAGCATTGAAGGAGGTCCTACTAAATTTGACCCAGGTCCATTGCAGGACCTCTAAACGCTGAACAATGGCAAGACCTTTACCAAACCGTTCCCTTAACCCCCGACCAGGTAGCCAACATACCTCCATATAGACCGTGGAGATATGAATGGTGAAAATCTTTTATTTTATATAGACAGTAAAATAATGCCAAGACACCACGGACAAACGATAAGGAAAGATCACCTTCAACATAAGTAACAAGTTATTAAAGTCATTAATACAAAACCAAATAAAAAGTGCAAAAGATTAGAAATAAAAAGTATTATACTAGACACTTTGTCTTCACCAAGTGATGTAAGAGACTTAGGCAAACATAGCCTTGATTGTCAAGAACTCTTACGATCAATCTTGGATCCCGAGACGACTCACACACTCTACGATGGACAATGGATGATGGTGGTGGATGATGGTGTTGTGATGGTGGTGGGTGGTGGATGAAGTGTGAGAGAGGTGGTGTGCCAAGGGATGAGTTGAAATGAAACCAAGCACTCCTATTTATAGGCTGAACAGAAGGCTGGGCACGGCCCCGTGTCCGCTGGACACGCCCCCGTGCCTGTCTGACACTCTCTCTCTTCATTAATTGTAATTCGCAATTACAATTAATGCGCCTGCTGTACTTTCGCCACGCCCCCGTGTTCACTGGACACGGCCCCGTGGTGGGCAATAGAAGCTTCTACAGGTTTGTCTTTTGTGCCAGGGCTGACCACCCTGGACACGGCCCCGTGTTCGCTGAGCACGACCCTGTGTTGAGCTGGACACGCCCCGTGTCGAGCTAGGCACGCCCCGTGTCGAGCTGGGCACAGGCCCATGCTCAGCTGGGCACAGCCCCATGCTCAGCTTTCTTCTTGTTTTCGCTTTGGGAGATGCTGTTGAGGGGCCGGGCATGCCACGTTTCTTCCCTTTTCTTGTATTTATGTTAGATTTAGCTGCCTTTTTGCTTCTTTTGTTCATTTGAGCTCATTTAATCCTGAAAATACAAAAGGAAGACAAAAACACACTTTTTCCAACATTAGTACTAAAAAAAGGGTTAGTTTTATGCCACATTTGATGTAATTTATATGTTGCATTTTGCACACATCAATTTCCCACTGACAAAATGTTTTTAAACGCGTTTCAGGTAACAAAATGTGAAAGTCAAATAGAAGCCAGCTGGACAGCATTGAAGGCTTGGAAAAGTGGCTATAAAAGTTACCTAAATAAAGAAGAAGTTTTATTTTCAATAAATTAGGGTTTATCCCTATAAACATATTTGTAATGGAAACTTGGGAATTTCCCATGTGTTTATAAAAATGTGATATTTTACTCTGATAAAATATTTCCTAACTACGGTCCTGATGTAAATACTGATGCCAAATTGATAAACACCGATACCACTAAATCTGAGTCCGAGGCCGCCCGTTCCCAGGTGATTAGGGGTCGGGGGTTGTGACACTGCCTATGAACGTAAACATAGAAATGATTGGACAAAATGGAAAGACGCAAATAAGGCAAAGTTGAATTCTCTAATGACATGGAAAGTCTCTGGACTAACAGTCCATACAACTGAAGTTGTAAAATATGTTGGATATTAATGGGTCTTTTATGCGAATTATGTGAAAATCAAATTGAGTGATATAAGGAAAAAATGGTGGCACAAGTATTTTCGCAAAGACCTATGATTGATTATGAGAAGACGTATTCTCCAGTGGTGGATGTATTGACTTTCCAATATTTTATTAGTCTGGTAATATAAAGAGAGAATTGATATGCGTCTTATGAATGTTATGTATCACTTGATACTGAAAGTTTACATGAAAATCCCGAATGATTAAATTATGTAAGTCATGTAAAGTAAGTTCTCGAGAACAATGTGGTCATTTATACATATTTGGATTTGAATAGGTTATGATTATTTTACATGTTGGAACTCCTGATGAGTTTCTAAAGCAATTGAAACATCTTAACGTTGTAATACTTGTGCACCAAGAAATATAAATAGAAAACTTGTACCCGATGATTATTATGACATCTCAATAAATAGTGTACACGCATGGTACAATATGGATTTTGGAGATAAAAACAAGTGTTTATGACATTTTTGCATATGATATAGATATCTGTATGTTAAATGGGCAAATTTATGTAGCAAAACTCCTGAAGAGTGAAAGCACATGCATATTGGGATAAGATGGAACAAATTCCCTCAATGATTGATAATGCCAGAAGCATTGATGTCAAAACCTTAAGAACATACTATATGAAGTTGACAAAATATGTATGGACTAAAATAGTCGGGTCGAGTGTTGTACAACTCGAGATATTCGCATAAAGAGGGATATAAGTTTGATTAAAGTAGCCATATTTCTACTTTTAAAAGTTCACTATAATCGCAGTTTACAGTGATGATGTCTAGGCATCATCGAGAGAAATTGTCGAGCGTTTGGGGGGAGAATTTTTGAATGACCTTGGCATGGTCTAATTATTACTCGAACTACAGTTCGAGTATATATGTAATTATATTTTATCAATCCCTCAAGTACATCTAGAAGACGATGTTGGGATATTTTAGTATGGACATAGTTGAACCTTAAAGTATGTTAAAGGTTCTTAAATCACTTGTTATAAGAAATGCCTATTATCATCTCTTACCAAAGTAGAGATTCTCATTTTATAAGTACCATCGTTAAATGCATATGCGCATTAATATGTTTTTTCTAGCTATGCATGATTATATATATCTTTTATTTGAGTTTATCAACATGATATAACACATGTCCAAAGAGGACACATTCGAATGGTAAAGTAGATATGTCAATACCTTAAAGGTAAGAATGATGTGTGTCTATATTTTACTAACCCATGAAAACTAGTTTCGTTAGTATTGTAGATGTAAAGAATATAACACAACATAGTCGTGAATCTTATGGTATTTGTTTGCAAGATGAAGCACTAGAAGTCTAGTAAGAAGATTTTACAACATTACTCAACATAAAGGATTGCAATTCAAGGCATTAAGCGACAAGTCATTCTACAAAAGTTTTGAGCAACTTTCAAGGAAGATGGACACAAGTCACTTAAGGGATACATATTATAATGAGGGGGAGACTTATTCAAGTTGTACTCTTCTTCCCTCATTAAGTTTTCTCCCATTTGGGTTTTCTTAGTAAGGTTTTTAATGAGGCAATCAGAAGAAGAAAATACGCGCTGCACTCTTTTTCCCTTAGCTGAGGTTTTGTCTCATTGGGTTTTCCTGGCAAGGTTTTTAACGAGACAGCATCTCAAAGCTTACAAAGTTGATAACTCAGGGGGGGGTGTTATAAATATATTATATTATGTGGTTATCAACTCCTTAAATAGATTGGCTTGTTCTCCAAGCCTTCATCTCCTATATATATTCATTGTATTCTTTTGTAAAAGACACACCTCATTCAATGAAATATTATATCTCTTCTCCTTATTATTTTCTTCTTCTTCTTTGCTTTTTTTTTAAAGGAGAACTTCATTAAAAAACAAACGACACCCGAACAACCGGGGCGCACAAACCGCACACAAACACACAACACAAACCGAACACATAATTACAAATTTACACCAATCTGACCAATTAACCGACTTAAACTTAGATCTATTCTTGAACCAAAGGAAGCCCAACGACCTGATTTCACTAAAAATGTCGTCCACTTTAATAACAAATTATAAATACCAAAATATTATGTAAAATCTTCATGGCCAAAAAGAGAAAAAAAGGGAAAACTTTACTAAAAAAAGTTAGTGACCACTGACCAAATTATAAAAAGGAAATTATTATTTCTAATGTTCATATTTTAAAAACAAAATAATAATAATAATAATAATAATAATAATAATAATAATAATAATAATAATAATAGTTTACTTAAATGTGTAAATAGATTGCTCTATTGTCATGTTTCTAAATAGTGAATTTACTAATAATTACAAAAACCATTATATTATATTATACATATATTAAAAAACAAAGCTAATGAATAGTAGCTGTCACATCATAATAAATAGTAAACTTTCCTTATTTGTTGTCTTTGTTGACTTTTTTTCCCCTATACCCTTTTTAAGTGTGTATATATATCCATTTTCTTCAAAGTTAGTTAGATTATTCATCATGGTGGAGTGGTTTTGTGGTTGTATGTGTTTTAAAGAGACTCAAGTTCAAATCGTGGGGTCTTTTTTTTCCCCCATTTTATGCTTACATAACTTCATGTCATCTTCCTTTTTCTCCTCTTTCACATGTTTTTCTGATTGTATTTATACAATTCTTATTCCTTATTTGTTGGGTTAGTGGATGCTTAGACATCGCAATAGTCGCCATCGCCAGGAGTTACTAACTCGCTTGCTACCAACGGCTCTGTTATATGAAAACTCCACTTGTCAACTTAAAAATAAGACACTAAATAGCACAGCTTTAATAACAACCAATTATTTAGTCGCAATAAATAGTTTTACAATGACTTAGTTTTGTCGCGCCGCAACGCGGCGCGCAGCATTAAAACCTAGTTTTCTAAATAAACAAATATCTGACTTGATATCCTCTGAGGCATTAAAAGAAATCACTATAGCAATTATACCAAGATGTAATATTTTTGCTATATGGCTATTAACATATTTCACTGAACTAGTAAAGTATCACATACATTTCAACTCATAATCCAGACGTCCTTTAAATCCAATCAATACAAACCAAATGTCAAATACAACACTTTAAAAGCAATGATTATAAAATAGAATTTGAAAAGTGACATTACATGGATTATTCCACTTCCAAAATATACTATCCTTATCATTTTCTATGATCATTTTCTATGATTATATCCCTGCATTTTATTTTCATACCCTTTTTACTCTATTTTTTTCTATATATATCTATGTATGTATAGAGAGAGTTAGAGAAGAGAGATATGTGAATATTAACTCTCTTTTCTATACCCCTAAATCATATTTTCACATTACTTTTCACTCATTCTTTATATATATGTATGTATAGAGAGATAGATCATGGCCGGCCCCGAAGGGTGTGCGAGATGGGCGACGGCTCAGGGCCTAAATCCATCGAGGCCCCAACTTTTTTTAATTAGTTTTACAATGTAAAGTTAGAATATATACATAATGAATCTGAAAAATACCATCTTAAAGCACTTGGTTTGGTGGTTTGAAAGTCACTTTAATAATAAGAAGACACGGGTTCTATTCCTAGCATTCTTAGTTTTGTTTTTCTTTTTCTTTCTTATATATTTATTAAATGCAAATGACATTAATTGCCTAATTTTTTCAAGTTATATTAAATGATTGATTTTGATTCAAATGACATTAATTCATTTTCATATATTTAACTTTTTATGTATATTCTTTTTAAAATTTATATTTAAGGGGCCCGTACTTTTTGTTCGCACAGGGCCTAAAGATTTTCGAACATTTTTTGAGACGTCCCTAAGATAGATGAAATGGGTGTCTGAATATTAAATCCATTCGCAACATGTGCACATGCAAATTGCAAAACTTCCGTAGATGCACAGAAAACACATCCATATACAAGTTATAGGTGATTTGATCAAAATTTTATTAAAAATGATAACCAACTATAAATTAATCACTAAGTAAAAATTAACCTACTTAGATCATGTGTAGTGGTTTAGTGAATAATGTCTCCACTCTTGGGCGTTTTCTGTCATGTGACTGTCTAGTCAGCAAGAGAGCATTATTGGTCGGTTTTACAAAAGGGGCGTAGTGGAATAATGCTCCAACCAATCATTATCCAATTATTAAATAAAAATTACACTGTTAAACAAAAATAAAAATCGAAAAAAGAAATAAAAAATTACAATACTAAAAAAATAAAAAACTGAAAATAAAAATAAAAAAAAAACTGAAAAAAAATAAAAAACTGAATACAGGCTATTTCTTTTAATTACAATGTTAATGTTAATGGGCCTTCATTTAAAAAGATAAAAACCCTAGCTATTTAACCCACTTTTCCTCTTCTCCTTCATTTTGAAACCCCAACCCCCGTCTTTCTTTTATCTGCGAACATATCAAACACACAAAAAAAACCTTATCAATCATCTCTCGACTCTCTCCTCTCTCTGAATAAGATCCGGTCACCGGAGTTGGAGACCAGGCCAACTTCCAGCGCCGTTTTCCGGCAGCACAATTATTACTTTCTTGTTTAATTGTATTTAACATGGAATAATCTCATTGGCCAAACAATTTGAAAAGAGACACATTTGAGCGTGTTTCAAATCACGCTGGAGGGGGGTTTTGCGAAATAACGCCGGAAAACGCCATGGGGGTGGGTGACGGGCGTGTTTGGGGGAAGATGCCGGAAAAGACGCCCACTACGGACGGTCTAAATATATTGGTTATTATAGATAGTCAACAATTGCTACAATCGATGACTTAATTGTTGGAAACTTAAAATTAATAAATTATTTTAATGAAACATAAGTTGATTTTAATTACTAATTAATCTTTTTTTTTTTAAATGTGAACTTCATTAGAACCACGGAACCCGAAAACCGGACGGGCACAAGAACAAAACAAACTACATATTAACAAATTTACACCAATCCGCCCAAACAAAAGAACCCTTCTTAGCCCTGTGTTTAAACCACAAAAAACTGACCGCCCTCACTTCACTAAAGATATCCTCGACGCTACACCTTTTGTCATTGAACCGGAGATTGTTCCTAGCCTTCCATAAAAACCAACAGGCGGTGATCACAATCCCGTGCAAAGCCTCCCTTTCCGACGCCCCTCTTCTCCCCAGAGAATGAATTTCTAATAAATCTCTAAAAGAAAAAAACATAGAAATTCCTAACCCGGCACCAAAAACTATTTTTTTCCCATAAACCCAATGCTAGAGGGCAAGCAGTGAACAGATGGAGGACAGAATCGGAACCTGCATTACAAAAGCTGCACGAAGTGTCGGCCACCTTAACACCCCTCCTATTTAACGTCTCTGCCAGTGGTATCCATCTCCTCACGCCAAGCCAAAATGTTTCATTTAAAAGGTACCCACTTACACCACTCCATAACATATCGACTGCTAAAATCTCTGTTCGAATCAATGTATCTCTTCACAACCGCCACAGAGAACGACGTTGAACCATTTCCAGCCCAAGTCCAACTGTCGGCCCTGTTAGACAAGTTCACCGACCTGAGAGTCGTAGCGAGAGACTGCCATTCCAAACTTTCAGAATCGGAGACCGGATCATGCCTCCATAACCACAACCCCTTCCATTCTAAACGATCACTGACGCTACATGTTTTCACCACCTCTAATTGAAAAAGAGACGGAAACTTAATTTTCAACGGAACATCAAAGAGCCATGGATCTAACCAGAACATAATATTATCTCCTCTGCCAACCACTCCTCTGAACAAGCTCCGGATTAAAATGTTGTCCACGATCGGCTTCTTAATGACCGACACGATATTGCTCCAAACATCACCATAAGCTTTTTTCGTCGGAAAAAACTCCCAATCTGAACCACCATAATGACGAGCACTAATAACCTTCACCCACTGTTGTCCTTTTCGTTTTTAAATCTCCATCCCCAGTTTGAAAGCAAAGTCGTATTCATATCCTTAGACTGCGGGGTATGGGGCGGGAGTTTGGGCGTGGGTAGGGGGAAACGCCCAAGCCACCACCCCGGGTGGGCATGGGTTTCGGCGTGGCCCTTGGGGCATGGGTTTCAAGCCGGGCGTGGGGCGGTCTGGCCAAGCTGACATGGCGGGCTCTAATTGGACAAACCAAACAAGCCGTTGGGCTAGCCGTTGGCCAACGGCTATCTTAAAAAAAAAAAAACTAATAAAATTTTATTTTTCCACTATAAAACCTCACAATTTCTTCCATTTTTTTACCACATTCATCTTCAATTCTCCATCTACAAAACGAAAAAATGCATCCTCATAACCGTCCTTTTGACCCGAACAACCCGTATGCATTCCAAGAAAATAATCCTAGCCCACCACCCAATCGTCCAATGCCTCGTCCATTTTTCATACACTCTTCTATGCCCCAAGAAGCGAGTTATGCATCGTATATTGGGAATCGTGTGTTTACTAACTTCCCACACACCGATGATTCGATACCTACCCCGTTTACACAAACGGCCATCAACCTTTCACCAACCTCCATCGACCTTTCACAAAACGAAACCGTCCCCGAAACTCAACCACCCAACGATGGTCCTTCCGCACCCCAACCCATAAAAAAGAGAAGCCATAAGAAAAAAAACCGAGGCGGATAAAGCACTTGAAACCATCAAGCGAAAACAACTAAAATGGACCGTTCCTGAAGAACTTGCATTGGCGAGGGGTTGGTTTCAACAATCTCAACATTCAACTTTAGGTATTCTTAAACTTTGTTTTTATTAATGTTTTTTTTATATAACTTTGTAATATATTAAATTTTGTTTTTATAAAAACAGGAAATTCTCAACATCGAACCTATTTGTGGCAAGGGGTTAGTAGAATATTCCATGAAGAATTGGGAAAAGAGGTTTATCGTGAAAACGATAGCTTATCCTCGAAGTGGACCGAGATAAGCAGCCAACTTACAAAATATAGTGGTTTTTTAAATAAAGCAAAACAAAACCCAAAAAGTGGTGAAACCGAAGCCGACATTGTGACGAATGCATTGGTTCAATTCAAGACAAATGTGGGGACCGACTTCCGTTTCATGCATTGTTGGGAGATTTGTAAGTTTCATCCAAAGTGGGCGAATATCCCCAGTGGTAGCGAAAGCAACACGTCTTCCAAAAGGTCGAGGGCCTCGTCCCAATCTGATGCACGAGATCAAGAGATTGGGGACCTTTTTGATGATTCGCCAAGCCCAAACCGGCCTGAGTATGGAAGAGATGCCACAAAAAGGCGTGCTCAAAAATCAAGATCTGCTACGGCATCACCTTCAGCTGGGAGTTCGCTCTTGCATAGAGGAATATACAGCGACCAGTTGGATGACATTTCATCCAAGATGGATACATTCAACGTCTTCCAACAACAAAGGGCCGAAATTCGGAATAGAAAAGAAGCTAGAGATGCCGCTAGAGAAGCCGAGAGACAAAGACGGGAGGATTTGAAAATTCTATCCCAGCCGATTGATCACCTAAAGGGTGACGAGTTGGAAATAGTCTTGGAGATGAGAGAAGAGATAAAAAAACAAATATAAACGTTAGGAAATTTTTTTATGTAATTTTTTTTAATTTTTATGTAATTTTCTTTAATTACAAAGAGCCCAGCCGGGTCAGCCCAGCGAAGCCCACCAAACCCACGCCCCCAACCCCCGCCCCACCATACCCTGTTTTAATGTGGGTCGCCCCATGTCTGCCACCCCAAGCCACGTGTCAACAAATGCCCCAACCCAAGCCCAACCCCCGCCCCACCATACCCCGCAGTCTTAAGATTGTGAAGACCCAAACCACCACTTTCTTTGGGGAAGCGACCCTATCCCACGCAACCCAATGCAATTTTTTTATCCACTGAAGTTCCTCCCCATAGGAACCTTATGTTGTGCGGTTTGTCCTTTACAAACGTATATGTATGCTAGATAATTTTGTCTTTTGGTTACCTAAACTAAAGGAAAACATCAAAGTAAAATGACACGTCTTGTCCAATGTAATAATGTTAATAATATTCAGATACAACAAATAAAACCAACTACACTTCTCTTTAAATTTGTGTTTAACTTTAATACTTTGCCTAAGGAGACATATCACATGTATGTAGACAGTAATGTTTAACGCTCCCAATTTTCTAAAGACGATCTTTCACTAAGACTACATGTATGTAACCAATAATGTTTAGTTTTTTAGACTACGTTTTTCGTTAAAAGACGATCTTACACTAAGAGGATATCGATCTGGTAGTTCTTAGTATCTGTGCTTCATCTTCTCGAGTTTTAATTATGACTATGGTCCGTGCAATTTATTTGGATACAAGCAATCATCAATCTACATTTTATAGAAAACAAATTGTTGTCGTCAAACTTCTTAATCTTCACCTTTGCGTTTTGTATCGTTGAATTATTATAATACGAGAAACTCAAAGGGCTCTAATTCTAGTTTTTGGTAAATCAGAGTAACCCTTAGAACAACACTCAGAACGTCCGTAGTGGGCGGTATTTTTTCCAAAAAAGCAGCTAAACACGCCCAATACTGCCCGTCCCACCGCTCCCCTGGGCGTGTTTTACCTTTTTTTTGTTTTGGCGTTTTTTGAATCACGCGGTTGGGGCGAAAATTTGACCAATCAATACGTTGCAACGGTCAAAAAGCAACGGCTAGTTTTATTTTATTTTATGTTTTTTTCATTTCTCACCTATATATATACACACTTCCATTCCATTTTTACAAACAAAAACCTCTACAATCTCAAATATTAAACCATTTTTATAAAAAAAAATGGCTTCCCCTAGTTCCTCATCCATCGCAAATTATTACTATAGAGAGTTTTTAGTGGATGATGGTGAATCCACCGATGAGGAGGTCGAGCAAGAGGCGGTTACGCGTGCTTGTCAACTAGCGGTCCGATATGTGAAGTATTGTAGCCGGCCCGAACGTGAAATTAAAACAGGAGATTATATTGAACGAGACCGACGTGTGGCAAACGATCTGTTGATGAAAGATTATTTCGATGAAGAGCCAACATTTCCGAATCCATAAGCTTTTAGACGTTGTTTCCGAATAAGCGTTTGTTTCTACGCATCGTCGACGACTTTGAAAACAACTTCGATTATTTTAAACAAAAAGCGGATGCGAAATGGACACTTGAATTCACCGGTATTCAAAAGTGTACGTCGGCGCTACGAGTCCTTGCTTACGAAAATACGACCGACATCAACGGCGAGTATTTAAAAATGGCCGAGAAAACAACGCGAGACACCTTGGAGCATTTTTGTCGCGGTACATTCCTATCATTTACTATAAACATTACAAGTATTTTTTATTTTTTTTAGCTTATGGTTGTATACGTTTGTTAAAGGTATTATAAATTTGTACGGTGCGCGTTATCTAAGAACGCCCACATGGTACAACCTTCAAAAGATATACGAGGTACATTCTAGTGAGCATGGTTTGCCGGGTATGATCGGGATCTTGGATTGCATGAAGTGGCGTTGGGATAACTGCCCGACCGCATGGCGAGGTTAACACACTCGGGGTGACCAAAAGGGACCTATTGTTATTCTTCAGGCGGTTGCCTCACAGGACCTTTGGGTTTGGTCGGCTTACTTTGGTGTGGTCGGGTCATGCAATGATATAAATGTTTTTGAACAATCTTCGTTGTTAGAGGACTGGATTTCTGGCAGAGCTCCAAAAGCGTCTTTTCGCAAACGGAAACCACTACACTCATGGATATTATTTGTGCGACGGAATTTATCCTAGGTATTCGATTGTCGTGAAGACGTTTAGTGATCCTATCGATGAAAAAAGAGCACACTTTAAAAAGGTTCAAGAGTCTTCACGAAAAGACATTGAGAGATGCTTTGGGGTTCTTAAACAACGATGGCAATATTTGAGAAATCCTTGTCGTGCATGGACCAAGCAAAACATGAGAGATACTATGTACGCTTGTATAATCATGCACAACATGATTTTGGAAGACGAAGGAAATGCGATATGCCAGAATTATGTACCGGAAGCCGTTCAGGAGGAGCATCCGCAAACGTCAATGGAAGAAAGAGTGAATAATGCACGAGAATTACGTTACGAACCCTACCATTCCGCGTTAACGGATGATTTGGTACAACACGCATGGTCGGTTCGGTATATCCCACCTGAGTGTGAAGAAAAAACGGAGGAAGAGGAAGACGAAGTTGGTGAGAATGACGAAAGCGAAGACGAAAATTAATGTATTTTATTTTTTTAGTAAGTTTTTTTTAACTTTACCCCTTTATTTTTTTTATTTTTAATATTGTATTTTTTTATTTAATGTAGTATTATTAGTTTTTAATTAAAAAAAAAATCAATAATTGTGTAATGATTGGTTGGGGCATTATTAGGCATTATCCCACTATGTCTATTTTGTAAAAACGCCCAATAATGCCCTCTTGCTGATTGGCCTGCCACGTGGCAGAAAACGCCTAAGGGTGGGGGCATTATTGCTAAAACCACTACACATGGTCTCACAAGAACAAACACCATACTTGAAGTACAAGAAATAATAACGCATAGATTAAGGTAGTTCACATGATCGTTCTGATCGGCTAAGTCCATGACCAGATTGAAAAGATTTCTTGATATTAAGAACATTAAACTTGTATAGATTACAATAAGATCTATATGTAATGTAAGTTATGATAATGGTAAAAAAAACATTTATTTATATTAAAGGATCACCAAGGTGCTAGATCCCCACCAGAAATACACCTCACTCATAAATCACAAAATCACCTATTAAATGACGTATAACATCGAATTTTCACAAGTTATTCCACTCCAAGATTCGCTCTATGTTTAATCCATAAGAACACTAAGACTTTGATCTCCTCCATGATCCTCCTCGGACACATATCAAATACTCTATAAAACCGTTAAGAAAATTGCGTGTACCATCTTCTTTTGTTCTTTTTTGAAGTATAATTTATCTATGAACACCCTTAGGTTATGTGTAGTGGGGCGGTATGCCCAACCATAGCGCCGGCATAGCGCCGGGCACACCGTCACCGAGGGCGCCATCGATCGGAAAATTGGGGGAGGCGCGATGTGTATAGCATGTTGATGAAATGTTATTTAATATTTTTGACCGTTTAAAAACGGTCATATTCATAAAAAAAAAATCATTTTTTTTATTTTCACACTATAAATAACTCTCAACTCTTCCATTTTTTTTAACAAATCATACTCAAATACCCTCTCCTTCTCTATATATTTTTTAAAAAGTTTTGAAGCTACTCCCACCCTATTAAAAAAAATGGGTTCCCCGTCGGAAGACTCGTTCACCGATATTTACCGAAGATTTTTTTCACCCGAAGAAGACGCGGAGGAGGAAGAAGCGGTTACGAGTGTGTGTACTTTTATGATACAAGCACTTGAGCACGTTCGGTCTACTCCCCCTCCACGACCCATCTTGCGGCGCACCTATATCTTGCGAGATCGTGAAGCCGCGAACGAGCGTTTGATGAGAGACTATTTTGATGCGACACCGGTTCACGGACCCAATGTTTTTAGACGGCGTTTTCGTATGAGCCAAAGGTTATTTTTGCGCATTTCTAATGATTTGGAAAATACGTATGATTTCTTTAAGCAAAGAATGGACGCGCGAGGATATTTAGGCTTCACCTCAATTCAAAAGGTCACATCCGCGTTACGCATATTAGCATACGGAAACACGTACGACATCAACGACGAGTACTTGAAGATGGCGGAGAAAACAACCCGAGATTGCTTGGAACATTTTTGCTATGGTATTTTTTATTGACTTTTATTTATTTACTTACTTTTATATATTGATTTTTTAGTAGCTTACTAGTAAAACTTTTATATATTAAATTATATTTTAGGTATATGCCAGTTATATGGAAAACGTTATTTGAGAAATCCCACTTGGAACGACCTTCAACAAATATATGAGGTGCATCTAGAAAAGCATGGAATACCCGGCATGATTGGTAGCTTGGATTGTCGTCAATGGCGTTGGTATAATTGTCCAACCACATGGCGAGGTCAACATACACGGGGTGATCAAAAAGGGCCAACTATGGTATTACAAGCGGTTGCGTCATACGACCTTTGGGTTTGGTCGGCCTTCTTTGGTGTAGCCGGGTGTTTTAACGATATTAATACGTTAGAGGCTTCACCATTAATAGAGAGCTACATTTCTGGAACTATACCAAAGGCCGGTTTTCATGCGAACGGGAACGACTACGAGCATGGCTACTATTTGGGCGATGGTATATACCCGGAGTATTCGATTATTGTTAAAACGTTTTCTGAAACGTTCGATGAGAAAAGAAATTATTTTAAAAAATTACAAGAGTCTTCAAGAAAGGATATCGAGAGGTGTTTTGGGGTTCTACAGCAACGATGGCATTTTATCAGAAATCCTTGTCGCATGTGGCATAAGGATAAAATACGAATGACCATGTATGCTTGCATCATTTTGCATAATATGATCATTGAGGATGATGGAAAAGCGATATGCCAAAACTATATTCCGGAAGATTTAGTCGAAGGAACCCAAGCAACAATGGAAGAGAGACTCACAAATGCTCAACTATTGCGATCTAAGGAAATACATAACACGTTGAAGGCGGATTTGGTTGAGCATGCTTGGGCGATTCGCCCAATTCGATACAACAATGACGACGAAGAAGATTCCGAGGAAGAAGAGGTTGAGGAATTCGAAGACGGGAACTTTGAAGACGTAGGTTTGGATGCTGGAGAAAACGAAGAGGAAGAAGGAGAGAACGAAAATGAAGCCGAAGAATAATCTTTGAAGTGTTGTTTTTTTTTATTTTTTTAGTCCAACTTTTTTTTTTTTGGAACCGTTTTTTTTTATGTTACTGTATTTTTTTTTATGTGTAATGTTTTTTATTTTTATTTTAGTGTAATGTTTTTTAATTCAATGAAATGAATTTTAATTTTATAAAGTTAGAAAATAATTATAAAAAATTAGAAATTAATAATTGAGTAATGATTAGACGGGGGCTTTATGACTACGGGCTTAAAATGCATAAGGCCCCATAACGCCCACACGCTGACGTGGCGCGCCACGTGTCGCATAACGCCCACAAAGGGGCGTTATGACTACACATGGCCTTAGGCCAAGAACCGATGACACATCCACCTGTGGATCTTGCACCATAATATGACTTGCACGAGCCAACTAACAATTGAGAAACAAATGGCCAACTATTCAGGAACTGATTCACATAATGGAGATGCAACATCGACTCCCTTTCTTGATAAAACCTCCAGGTGGGCAATTTATTTAGCTCTGCCCCCAAGCACATAAATTCACTTTCATTGTTGCCCAATTGCTCCTTTCAAAGGATGGGTTAATTTGATTAAAAATCCTATCATTAATCAAAGTTCGTAACACTTTGGATGAGAAGTCACATGACTTGCAAAGACCCATTTATCTTCTACCTCCCTAACACTGTGTTCTAGAGTTTTATTTTCAAGAGAAGAGAAGGGATTTGGAAGGAAAGAAAAGAGTTATGGTGTTCTAGAGATTTAGAGATTTTTTATGGGGAGAAAGAAAGAGAGGAGAAGAGAAAAAGAAGGCTTTTGGAGTTACATTGTTTCCTTCCAAATTGGAAAGATTGGGAGAGAAAAGAATAATGTAAGTTAACGGTCTATTTTCAGTTCCAATTTTACACTCGTCAAAAAATGGCGGGTATATCTCCCACAACCCGCCATATCTTCAACACACCTTCCATCATCTCTCCCAGAATCTCATATCTTCAGTTTTCATCACATCTTTCCCATATATTGATTCAACTTGATAAAGGCTGTTCTCTCCAACAACGATTAGCAATTCATCTTCCAGGTAACACACCTACATTCAATTTGTCACATACATGTGTTTTAAATGTGTTTCTTAGATGTGTTTTGTGAGGAACTAGCTTCTTATAAGATGTATGAGGATGTTGTTAATAATCTGGCCACTGTGTTTTGTATTAGGTTGAAGCAGCCTAGGGCTAATTTGCAATATAAGATGAGTGTGCCTGAATTGTGTCGCAATTTTAGGTAGTTTTGATGTTATTTTATGGTTGAATGGATGGTAATTTAGGTAGTTCAGCTTCTTTTAGTTTTAATTGTGTTTGATTTGTGAATAACTAGGTTATCACCTGGAAATTTTCGGGTAGGAAAATCTAGTTTACAACAAATAAAAGTATAAAATTAACATTTTTAACCTCTAAGGTATCCTCTTTCCCTTTTCTTCACCATAAATTTTTAATTTGGTTTCTTAAACTTTTTCTTGTTGTAAACTTCACATCACTATTATACTATTTCCAGTACATGAGTACAATACTTGCTATTGAATTCAATGCAGTAAGTAGTTCCAAACATTCAAACATCAGCCCTAGTTCAAAAAACAAACAACATTTTCTTATTTAAAAATGTGTTTTTATTTAAACTGGCAAGAATACTAAAATGGTCTTATAGCATAGCAAACAACAAACAGTAATCATTCATATAAAAATTTAAAGCTTACCAGAATGACTTCATCAGCCCTAGTCATATATCTACACCAAGCAGGATGTATCATACTGATTCAAATAATAATAAAATTAATAACCATAACATGTTTTCAAAAATATCAAAAACATATAACATACTTTCAATATAAACTTTACTGGATCAAAATAATTAACGAATAATAAAGAGATTCATATACGTATAGAAGAGATTCGTACCTTTGTGATGACGACATTTGATTATCAGGACCAGAAAAGAAAATCAATCCAAGATGCAGAACCCTAGATACGGACGAATACGAATACAAAAACAATCGAAATCAAACTTGAATGATTTCCGAATAAAAGATAAAACATGATTAATTGATAGTATCGGTGACCTCACCTTGATTTGAAGATTAATTTGAAGATCTTGAGGGTAGGCAACAAAATGATTCAACCGGGTTGACTAAATACCTTGTAAATCCATAAAATAGAATTTCAAATAAAAAATTATAAAAAATATATACTCAATAACATTCAAACAAATCTAAAAAAATATGAATATATATCAGAATAAACAAACTATATGCTCAGTAACAGTCAAACAAATCTTGTATGATTTGAATTCAAATTGACATGTTAATAGAATCTCAAAATTGGCAAAAAAAAATTACAAACAACTATATAGAAACTACTAAATTCCATAGCATATGCGACTACAAACAGCTAATCGAAAATCTAAGTTTATCGAACAACTTTCCTAATACATGCGTTGGATAAAGAAATAAGAAGTAATAACAATTATGGTATACAGTTTCGGATGCACTAAAATAGATGAACAAATACACTTAGGGTTTAGAATCTATACAATGAACATCAAAACAGGGATTTTCTCGTACAACAAAAAGAACAAAAAATCTTATAAATTGCATAAAACATACAAAAATCTCACCTAACACATTCAAACAAACAATTCATTAAAGAATTTTATGGATAGATTACACAACATTACCGATAATTAAGAAGCAATCGAAGATGAATCACCGAATCGAAGAAACAAAAGACGAAGATGAATCGATTGAAAGAAGAATCGGCTAGGTAAAACACAGATTTAGATCTAGGGTTTTTTTATACGATACATCCATATTAAGGAAACTTATTCATGTTAGAGAATACGGTCGAGTATAAAGGCTTGAAAGCCGATGATTGATGATTGAAACGTTGGAGAAGTTCGTCGCCGATGATCTTCAGAGAGAGAGAGAGAATGAGAATGATAATTAGGGTTAAAGGGGAATAATGAAGTTTACGGTATAAGTTTTAGTATTTTAGGTAACTTAATGAATGATTTCGGATATATCCATATTCCAATCTGGTGCTCCGTATTTGTGGTAGGCTTTGGCGGGAAAAACTGTGACATCTGTGCTTGTGTAATCATTGTACAAACTCTGAACAGTTCAATTATCAATAAAACAATGTGATTTGATCCCAATAATTGCTTATTTATGTTTGACATTTTGCACATTTTGATTTTTGTTCGATTTAAACTCTATATCGCTTTCTAGAAAGTTATACGCAAACTGATGCGTAAACGTAATTAGTTTAACGCGAAAAACACTCAGGAACATCAACATATGCTTAACATACCTTAAATAACCTTTACATAACTTAGAAATAAGTTTTAAAGGGTTTGGTATGGCAAAAACAAGTTTATTCGCTCACAGGGACTATTTGCGACAAACTGCGAAAGTCTGCCGATTCGTATAGTAACGTACACTCCGGAACATGATCATAAGTTAAACATACCATAAATATCCTTTACATATCTTAGAAATAGGCTTTGAGGGGTTCGGTATGCGAAAATAAACTTATTTGATCAACAGGGACTAAAAGCGTCAAAAACTGCATAAGTTTGCATTTACGCGTATATCTTACGTTAGGAACATATCCGGACATCCAAAAAAAATTTAATCATTAAAATATTTTATTTTAGTGATTCGAATGCTAAAATACCATTCGTCGCGCAATTTGGATCGTTTTTCGCGTCCGTTCGCGTTTCGCGTAATTAACCGAACAATGTGATCGTACGGCCAAACGAACCAACACCCGAGATATTTTCAAGCATATTTCAAGTCCCCTATGCTTAGACATCCTTTTAGAGCCTTAAAATTGGCTTAACGGGGTTTAAACGCGTCAAAAATGCACTTAGAAGTGTGTAGGGGCCTGTTCTGCCAATTCTGAAACTTCAGCCTATGCCCTCGCGTCCGGCGATAGCATAAGGCCTTTGCTGTGGCACGACGCGACGCCTCAATTTTGACAAAATCTTCATTTTTGCATCAGCAGCTATGTGGCAGCCCCAAAATTCACCATTTTCATGACCCATAACTCAAAATTGACACCATTTAACCTGCTTTTGACACTTGTTAACACCCTCATAAGATCATGACAACTCATAGGACACTTGTAATGATCTTGTGACTTCAATTTGGCTATAAATAGCAAGGAGTTTTGGCCATTTTTCTTGCACATCATCTTCTTCTTATCTAATCTACATTTGAGAGGCTATCACATTAAGTTGAATGCCTCCAATCTGGTATTCTTTGTTCTTATTCCAAGCTTGGACCCTTTGTAAGTTCTTTTCATGCTTGGTTATGCTTTTCAAGCATGAAAGTCAAACAGTGTTGACTTTCTGCTTTGACCATGAATTGGTCAAGACAAAGTTCATTTGAACTTTGCAACGTGAGCGTAATCACGATAGTTATAGTCCCTTGTGACTATACCTACTGATTACCACGTTGATTAGGCGTAGTGACGAGTCATAGTTTCGGTCAAAATGCCAATTATACGCATTTTGAGACGAAACTATTTTCGGGTATCAAAACCCTTTGTTTTGATATCAAACTTGTTTTCTAACTTAGTTAAACATGTTTTAACTCGTCACTTTTAGTTTAGTGCTTGATTAGGGTCGTAAGTCAAGCGGTCTAAACAACCGCTTAGACTTTCGAACCCGACCCGTTTGGTCGATCATTAGGATCTGACCAAACATATATTGTGACCATAGTTATATAGGGAATAACCTTCCGAGGTTATACCTTATGGTCACTTAGTTTAATTAGTTGTATGATAGGTAGTTTATATGCCTTAGGAAAATGACCAAAATTCCCTTTTTGCGCATAATTTCATTTTAAGCATATGTAACCTAAATTTTTTCACTTAAACTGATTATGCAACATATTTAAACATGTTAGGGCATATAATACTTGTCATAGGACTAGTTAGGCTACTCGTTTGCGCTTTTGCGCAAATGATGCGTTAAAGTAGCATAAGCTACCTAAACGGGTCGTAACGGTTCATAAGCACTTAGGATAGATTCTGATTTAGAATATAGGCTTTGTTAAATCATGTTATATGAGTTCCAATACTCATTGGTTTACGAGACCTCATTCTATCCGATCTTCCGATTTAGGTCCGGTTTATTAACTTAGTTACCCATATTAGGTGTCGTTTGATTCCGTGATCCTTCAAGCGTTATTTGATTGTTATTTCAAGATCATTAAGCAATATCAAGTGAGTACATAGTCCCCTATTTTACTGTTTTCAAATATTTTGGGGTGATACACATGTGCCTACTTGTTACTTTCATGCTTCCATTGCTTTTCATGACATATACTTGCTATGTTCATTAGTATGCATATAGTACATGATTTCATTTATGCTTTGCTATGTATGTTGACTGCGCATGCTAGCACATTGATTTCATAAACACTTTTGTTACATATGTTTACTTAGCATATGGACACATTGATTTACATTACATTTCTGCTATGTATGTTTACTGAGCATGCTAGCACATTGATTTACATTACATTTCTGCTTTGTATGTTTACTTAGCATACTTAGTACGTTGTTTTCACATAACATGCTTACATTTGGTATGACATTTGGCATGTTTAACGATACTTAAATACGTTCATTAACATTGATCATGCCACTCGGTAGTATGTAGTGGTACCATAGAAATTGACAACTCCCATTCCTGGAATCCTAGATTTGTTTGGACGTAAGGAATGACAGAATCCGATATACATAAATGATAAACCTTTAACTTGTTAGGGGTTAATTCGACAGTCTCAAGGCTTGAATGTATGCGATAAATATTACTAGATAGATGTTTGTATCAATAAAGCATTGATTTTTGCAAAACATAACCTTTGTTTTAAACTACGGTTCATTCAAAAACATTGTTTTGTACATGACATTTGGTTTTACATGACATTTGATTATACATTGACATATACATGGTGTCACACCCCGACCACTAAAAACAACAAATCGTGGTGGAAACGTCGGGGAGTGTTGTAACAGAATCATTGTCTCACAACCATGGATTAAATAATTTCGTTTTATTGAATTAATGAACTCATTGTTTTATTACAAATCAAATAATTACAATTATTGTCTTTCAAGTTTTAAAGTCGCTAAGGCACGAGTCCATCCTATGTATAGCATGTATCAACAATCATCACAAAGCAGCACTTGAAACATGTGTAAAAATAGGTACGTCAGCATAAAAATGCATGTGAGATACATAGGTTTTATTAATGCATGATTCATGACTTGTAAGTATAAAAGGATGTTTAACAAAAAGTAGTCATGAACTTAAAAATGTTTTCTTTATAAATCATGCGAAAATTTATAAGATGTCTAAACATGTTTAATTATGTTGCATAATCAGTTAAGTGACAAATGTTTAAGTTACATATGCTTAAAATCCAATTATGCATGAAAAGGGCATTTTGGTCGTTTTCCTAAGGCATATAAACTACCTATCATACAACTACTTAAACTAGGTGACCATAAGGTATAACCTCGGAAGGTTATTCCCTATGCAGCTATGGTCACTAAACATGCTTGGTCGGATCCTAATGATCGACCAAACGGGTCGAGTTCGAAAGTCTAAGCGGTGGTTTAGACCGCTTGACTTACGACTATAAACAAGCACTAAACTAAAAGTGACGAGCTAAGCATGTTAAAACATGCTTAACTAAGTTAGAAAACAGGTTTTGATATCAAAACAAAGTGTTTTGATACCCTAAAGTAGTTTGGTTGCAAAATACGCTTAAATGCGCATTTTGACCGAAACTACGACTCGTCACTACGCCTAGTCAACGTGGTAATCAGTAGGTATAGTCACTAGTGACTATAACTATCGTGATTACGCTCACGTTGCGAAGTTCAAATGAACTTCGTGTTGACCATTTACTGGTCAAAGGTGAAAGTCAAACACTGTTTGACTTTCTCACTAGGAAAACGAAAAAAGAACGAAGGAAGCTTACAAAGGGTCCTTGCTAGGGAGAACTTGATCTATCACACTCAGGTATGAAGCAAAGGCTCCAACTTAGAGTGTAATTCAGATCAAGGGTGAAGAATTCAAATGAAATGGCATGCTATTTATAGTTGTGGTGAACTCACAAGATCATGCCAAGTTTTTGTGTAACTTCCAAGCATAAAATCCTAGCCATACATGTGTTTGATGCAGATTAGAAGCCTTGGAGAGGTGTTAACTTGGTTAACACACAAAGAACTTGCAAGAACAGCCCCTAAAGTATCAAACAGTTGCTGAAAAAATCAAAATCTGGAACTGGGCACTTTTACACGGCCCGCGTAAGGGGAGGGACAGGCCTTACGCGGCCCGCCTGGTCCAATTATCCAGAAATGACAAAATGGTCCCTGCACTTAAGAATCTTGTGTTTTGATGCATTTTTGACACGTTTAAGCCCCGTTAACCTCATTTCAAGTCTTTAAAATGAAGTTAATGTATAGAGAACTTAAAATATCCTCAAAAACATCTCGGATGTCGGCTCGTTTGGTCGTACGGTTGCGTTATTCGGTTAATTACGACGGAAGTCGTAATGAACGCAAAAACGATCCAAATTAAGCGACGAATGGAATTTTATCATGCCAATCACTAAAATAAAATATTTTAATGATTACATAAATTTTTGGATGTCCGGATATATTCAGAACGTAAGATATGCGCGAAAATGCAAACTTATGCCGTTTTTGACACTTTTAGTCCCTGTAAGATCAAATAAGCATATTTTCGCACACCGAACCACTCAAAGCTTATTTCTAAGCTATGTTTAGGTTATTTATGGTATGTTTAGCTTATGATCATGTTCCGGACTGTACGTTGCCTTACGAAACGGCAGACTTTTGCAAGTTGACGCAATTAGTCCCTGTGAGCGAATAAACTTGTTTTTGCCATACCAAACCCTTCAGAACTTATTTCTAAGTTATGTAAAGGTTATTTAAGGTATGTTAAGCCTATTTCACTATTCCGGAGTGTTTGTTGCATTAAAATGGTTATATTTATGCATCAGTTCGCGTATAACATTCCAGAAAGCGATTTAAAGCTCGAAATTGAACAAGAATTGATATGTGAAAATGATACACATATTTATACAAATCCCAAGTATGAAATACAATATTTCATTGGTTTGGTATTTCTTTGATGGTTGAAGTGACACAGGTGTCACAGTCTCCCCTACTTTAGGAAATTTCGTCCCGAAATTTAATTTTAGAGGAGACTTGTGTGCACGAAATCAGAGTCGGAGAGTGTAAGATAAGATAACATTGGTCAAGGTCCAGGACTTCTAGTAACTTAAATAACGCTACGTTCGCAATGTAATAGGGAACACTTATATATAGGAAGTACCAGCGGCGTATCCACCATGCCCCTTTTTACATTGTTCCCGTTTCGTTATTCTCATCACTATAGGTCTTAACACATGACAAAATTTGATGTGGTTTCTGTGCACTGAATTCCATAATTATGTATGCATCCATAATTACGTAATTCCTTGCACAGTCCGCACAGTTCATTTCATAATGCGTAGGGGAAAAATCAATCGAATAAACATGAAGCGACTTGACTAGACCACCAAAGGATCTTTTTAACTAGATCAACGAACGATCTTTTTAACTAGATCAACACATGATCTTCTTAACTAGACCGTCGTACGATCTCCTTAAATAGACCACTTAAGGGATCTTTTCAATTATATCATCACATTATATTCCTAACCAGATTTTTGAATCAATCTGTTTAACTGGACCACTCAGGGGGTCCAATTATAGAATAGTACTTCATAATCCAAGAGACTTAACTATAACGTAGAAGCCCATTTAGGATTTAAGGTAGTACCTTTGGATATCCTACTATGAATCCCTCATATTAGATATGGAAGATTCTATGAGGATTTGGATAATGAATATTCGGATCACACCAAAAACACAAGACATAAAGAAATCACATAAATGCATAATCACATAATTATTTAACTTGATCTTTAATTTGTTATCTTTGGACACAGACATTTAAAGCATACCAGGAATCCAATCCGTGGATTTTATTTGGCACTTTAAACATAAGAATCTAACTATGGAGATAGAAAGATCTTAATAGGAATTTGGCTTTGTTTCTTAAAAAGAAACGAGTATTTAAGATTTTCGGGGAGATCACAAGTGATCATAAAATGACAGAACTACGCGAGTAGTTTGTCTTATAAGGAACACAATTCCTTGGTGTCGGCATCGAAGGGTTGTATCAAACATTCACACAATCGTATCAGTTTCACAAAATAAAAATTTGTAACAACAAATTTTATTTATATAACAACTGAGTCGATTCAAACATCGAAAGATAACAACCAAGGAATTTTAAAAGACTAATTGTTCACTGCTGCATCATTGTTTGCGTTTGCCTCATTTATGTTAAACACTCGTCTACGTGCTGGATTTGCGTTAACAAGTCTTGGGAAATTGATTCTGTAGTGAGTAAGGTCACCATAGTTATAACATGACCCAGGTGGGAACCGTGCTTGAACAGCAGCAGGATTTGCAGCAGCTTGGTTTTGGTTGGCATAACGGCAGGTATTGATCAAATGTCCCAACCGTCCACAGTGGGTACATTTGTGACACTGATCTTGCTCCATATGATGACGGTTGCATTTGTTGCACAAGGGTGCGGTACCAACATAATTTTTCCTTTTACGAGGTTGTGGTGGCTGGTTTGGTGCAACCTGATTGTTCTGAGTAGTTATGGCGCAGTTTTGAGAAGCCTTACGCTTCTTCTTATTGGATACCTCAGCCTGTTTTTCCTTTGGTTCAACTTGTGCTATCTTGTCAAATGGTCTTGGGTCGCCCTTTCAAAAAAGCTTACCCTTCCTGATATGGGATTCAGTCAGGGTGGCAGATAATTCAATGGCCTGTCTGACGGTAGTAGGGTTGCTGCCAGTAACGATATCCTGAACTAAATCAGGAAGACCATCAATGTACTTCTTAATCGCCTTATCCACAGGCGTAACCATGGCAGGACATAGCAGGCTCAATTCCTCATAACGGTCAGTATAGGCTCGATGTTCACCACTATCTTGCTTTAAATCGTCGAATTCCCTTTCCAATGCTCTGAGCTCATGACGAGGACAGAACTCCTTCATCATCAGAGCTCGAAGCTCTTCCCATGTTTGAGCTAGTGCCACATCAGCACCCCTATCAAGCATCACACCGTTCCACCAGGTAAGAGCACGCTTCTCGAACACACTGGATGCAAATTCAACCTTACGCTCATTCGAACATTGCACATGCCTGAATGTGCTCTCCAAACTTTCGAACCATTGCAGGAGCGCGGTTGCTCCTTGAGACCCAGAAAACTTCAAAGGTTTAGCGGAGTTGAAGGTCTTGAAATTACACTGGGTGTTATTGTTGTTATATATCTGATGGATATGGGCTACTACGCCCGGGAGCACTGCAGCCATTTGCTGAGCGACAAGGGCTGTGACTTCTTCATTAGTTACGGGTTGTGCATCTCGTCGAGGAGGCATTGTCTAAAAGGAACAAGGGAACATGAGAAACGAGTGAGGTCGATGATTGGAAAAACAAAAGAGGTATTGAAAACATCGACAAAACACAAGGAAGGCGATCATTCGTTCGTTACCTCGAACAAACAAACGACAAGCAGTGACTAATCAAAGTAAATGAATCAATATAATGTATCACCGAAGACATGCTCGCCTATAAGTGAACACTCACCCCAAGAGTTCCCAGGTAAGAGTGACTGGTCCGATACTGCAGATTTGTATGAACACTCTAGCCTTAGACAGAAAACTCAGGGTACAGGCATTCACCCTTCCAGTTTGCACGTGTTCACATTATTTAGACCCAAACTTTGACGAGATTTCGAAAACTTTGAAGGTTCAAAACCTAGTAATCAATCATCCTAGAACAGATAATTGGTTTTCAACGCGGATTCGAAATTGGTATTCTTATTGTGGTTGTCACCTAAGGATAGGTGACGGTATTGTTTTGAAACTAAACACAAGATAACTTGTGTTAGGGTCCTAGGAATGTTATAGTCTAGGTCAAAGCATTACTAATAACCTAATTCCCTATAACCATTGGCTCTGATACCAACTTTTCTGTCACACCCCGACCACGAAAAACAACAAATCGTGGCGGAAACGTCGGGGAGTGTTGTAACAGAATCATTGTCTCACAACCATGGATTAAATAATTTCGTTTTATTGAATTAATGAACTCATTGTTTTATTACAAATCAAATAATTACAATTATTGTCTTTCAAGTTTTAAAGTCGCTAAGGCACGAGTCCATCCTATGTATAGCATGTATCAACAATCATCACAAAGCAACACCTGAAACATGTGTAAAAATAGGTACGTCAGCATAAAAATGCATGTGAGATACATAGGTTTTATTAATGCATGATTCATGACTTGTAAGTTTAAAATGATGTTTAACAAAAAGTAGTCATGAACTTAAAAATGTTTTCTTTATAAATCATGCGAAAATTTATAAGAAATTTGATGATATAAAAGAATGATGCATAGATAATTAAATTACCAAGTAAAATGAGTCTGTGTAAAATATGTTGTTTGAAAAACAATGATTTGATAAAAGGTTTGTAGTATATACAAAAATATACTTTGGTTTTAAGAAAGTCGAATAAGTAATATATTAAAATATATTTCAGTTCCAAAATCGTTAAACAGATAGTATATTAAATATACTTTAGTGTCAAAATAATAGTTTTCAGTAATATATCAAAAGTATACTTTGGTTTTATAAATAACATATTAATCTATGCTTTGATTTTGTAAATAACATATCAAACTATGTTTTTTAATAATTACAAAATATATGTTGTTTTGTACAATATCACACATAAGAGCATATCAAACTATACTTTTGGAAGTATAATAAAATATACAATAAAAATGTGATTTAAGAATTCAACCAAACCTTAGTGTATCAAACTACACCAATTGAGACTATAGAAATATCACGAAGGCAATCCCTATTTGGATAAAATATCGGTTTCTGACATTCCATGACAACATGAATGGGGTGTCAAATCCTATAGCGCTATATCATACTACCAATCGGTCTGGTGAACATAAAATAAGTACAATTCAACAATTAATTTTATAATCTTTGGAAAATTAGTGTTTAAACCATAAATAATCATTCAGTTTGTCAAAAGATAAGTACTAATATGTATAATCAATTATACTTTGAAATCATGAACATAACAAATAGGTACACATGCTTCACCCCAAAACATTGAAAACAGTAAAAGAGGGGACTATGTACTCACTTGAGATTGCTTAGAAGTCTTGAATAACAACCAAGCAAAGCTAGAGGGGTCACGGAATCAAACGGCACCTAATATAGGTAACTATGTAATTAAACCTGACCTAAATCGGAAGATCGGATAGAATGAGGTTTCGTAAACCAAATGAGCATTGGAACTCATGTGATATGGTTTAACGAAGTCTACATTCTAAAACGGAACCTATCCTAAGTGCTTACGACCCGTTACGACCCATTAAGGTAGCTTACGCTACTTTAACGCGTCGTTCGCGCAAACGCGAGTTCGAGACGTCTAACTAGTCCTATGACAAATATTATATGCCTAAACATGTTTAATTATGTTGCATAATCAGTTAAGTGACAAATGTTTAAGTTATATATGCTTAAAATCCAATTATGCATGAAAAGGGCATTTTGGTCATTTTCCTAAGGCATATAAACCACCTATCATACAACTACTTAAACTAGGTGACCATAAGGTATAACCTCAGAAGGTTATTCCCTATGCAACTATGGTCACTAAACATGCTTGGTCGGATCCTAATAATCGACCAAACGGGTCGAGTTTGAAAGTCTAAGCGGTGGTTTAGACCGCTTGACTTACGACTCTAAACAAGCTCTAAACTAAAAGTGACGAGCTAAGCATGTTAAAACATGCTTAACTAAGTTAGAAAACAGGTTTTGATATCAAAACAAAGTGTTTTGATACCCTAAAGTAGTTTGGTTGCAAAATACGCTTAAATGCGCATTTTGACCGAAACTACGACTCGTCACTACGCCTAGTCAACGTGGTAATCAGTAGGTATAGTCACTAGTGACTATAACCATCGTGATTACGCTCACGTTGCGAAGTTCAAACGAACTTCGTGTTGACCATTGACTGGTCAAAGGTGAAAGTTAAACACTGTTTGACTTTCTCGCTAGGAAAACGAAAAAAGAACGAAGGAAGCTTACAAAGGGTCCTTGCTAGGGAGAACTTGATCTATCACACTCAGGTATGAAGCAAAGGCTCAAACTTAGAGTGTAATTCAGATCAAGGGTGAAGAATTCAAATGAAATGGCATGCTATTTATAGTTGTGGTGAACTCACAAGATCATGCCAAGTTTTTGTGTAACTTCCAAGCATAAAATCCTAGCCATACATGTGTTTGATGCAGATTAAAAGCCTTGGAGAGGTGTTAACTTGGTTAACACACAAAGAACTTGCAAGAACAGCCCCTAAAGTATCAAACAGTTGCTGAAAAATCAAAATCTGGAACTGGGCACTTTTACACGGCCCGCGTAAGGTGAGGGACAGGCCTTACGCGGCCCGCCTGGTCCAATTATCCAGAAACGACAAAATGGTCCTTGCACTTAAGAATCTTGTGTTTTGATGCATTTTTGACATGTTTAAGCCCCGTTAACCTCATTTCAAGGCTCTAAAATGAATTTAATGTATAGGGAACTTAAAATATGCTCATAAACATCTCGGATGTCGGCTCGTTTGGTCGTACGGTTGCGTTATTCGGTTAATTACGACGGAAGTCGTAACGAACGCAAAAACGATCCAAATTAAGCGACGAATGGAATTTTATCATGCCAATCACTAAAATAAAATATTTTAATGATTACATAAATTTTTGGATGTCCGGATATATTCAGAACGTAAGATATGCGCGAAAATGCAAACTTATGCCGGTTTTGACACTTTTAGTCCCTGTAAGATCAAATAAGCATATTTTCGCACACCGAACCACTCAAAGCTTATTTCTAAGCTATGTTTAGGTTATTTATGGTATGTTTAGCTTATGATCATGTTCCAAACTGTACGTTGCCTTACGAAACGGCAGACTTTTGCAAGTTGACGCAATTAGTCCTTATGAGCGAATAAACTTGTTTTTGCCATACCAAACCCTTCAAAACTTATTTCTAAGTTATGTAAAGGTTATTTAAGGTATGCTAAGCCTATTTCACTATTCCAGAGTGATTGTTGCATTAAACTGGTTATATTTACGCATCAGTTCGCGTATAACCTTCCAGAAAGCGATTTAAAGCTTGAAATTGAACTAGAATTGATATGTGCAAATGATACACATATTTATACAAATCCCAAGTATGAAATACAATATTTCATTGGTTTGGTATTTGTTTGATGGTTGAAGTGACACAGGTGTCACACATGGGGTTCGAGTAAATACTTTTTAGTCACCATACAAGACATTATTGTTGCTTGACATTTGCTATACAAGACATGCTTTACACATGACATTGAAACATTAAACATTTTATATACGAACATTTTACATTAGTTTAAACGAGACATTTTGGTGGTTATTTGGGTAAGTGATTTATATAACGAGGCGTGTGTAATATGATAAAAGCATGGTGGATACGCCACTGGTACTTCCTATATATAAGTGCGTTTATGATATTGCATATCGTAGCGTTATCTAAATCATTTCGGCAAAGACATGATACATTTTATACAAACGACACATTTTCACAAGACATTGATTTACAATCGACATATTTTATACAAACTCATTTTTACTTGGTTATTCACTTAACCATACACTTTTCTTTTATATCATCAGATTTCCTTATCAATTTTTGTATGATTTATAAAGGAAAACATTTTTATAAGGTTCATGACTACTTTTTTGTTAAACACTTCTTCTAACTACAAGTCATGAATACTGCATCAACAAAACCTATGTATCTCACAAGCATTTTTATGCTGACGTACCTATTTTCACATATGTTTTCAGGAGCTAATGTTTGATGAGGAACGTGATACACTTAGGCGGACTCGGGCCTTAGTGACATAAAATGAAGCAAGAATAGTCTAATTATGTTATATTCTTTTCGTTTCCAAGACAATGTAATCACTTTAATTCTAAATAAAACCAAACTTTAAATGCCACGGTTGTGAAACAATAATTCTGTCGCTCCACTCCCCGACGTTTCCGCCGCGGTTTATTGTTTTACGTGGTCGGGGTGTGACAAAAACCATCTGAGGAGAAACTACAGGGTGACACGTGTCCCCCAATGGTTCCTTTTATATAATATATAGAATCATGTATTTTAATTTCCTTATATATTATATTATCTATCTATTATTTATCAACTTTCCTCCCCTCGCATATTTACTATTCATTTTGTCACAACCTCAAATTCCACATGCGAGGTTTTACCGCGATGCGCGTGACATACCAGGATCAAGCCACTAATCATGTTGAACAAATTCAAATTAATTGGCAAATTTTTAATTACCACATGCAACATGAATAGTGATAACAGTTTCAATGTTTGAAAACGCAAGATTTAAGTTTAATAGCGGAAGCTAAAGTATAAAAACCCAGACATAATCAAAACCCACAGTTGTTTAGCTTAAATAAAGAAAATAGTTTGATAAAAAGCCATGTCAATCTCCAAGCTGCAAGTTCCCATGTGCGTCGTGCCTAGCGTCCTGCAAAGCATGCTAAAGTGTATCAACAAAAAGTTGGTGAGTTCACAGTTTTAGTTCAACGAAAAGTAAGTTCAAATACAAAAGTTATAAAGGCATGTCATGGGTAGCTAACCCACTGTTAAGCAACTAAACTGGTAGTACCGAATACTAACTGTGTATGTCCTTATGCCCCACATCAATTGTAACACCTGCGTCCCTAGACTTTTAGCTATTGTCAATTTTAGTCCCTAAACTATGTGATACTTGACACTTTTGATACTTGTGATGCTCAAATCTAGATTCTTGATTCTTAATGCTATGATTCTTGATACTTAAGCTAGATCCTTGATACTTGAATCTTGACTCTTGATTCTTAATACTTGGAAGCTATGATTCTTGATACTTGATTCTTGGAAGCTATGATTCTTGATACTTGATACTTTGGTGCTTGACTCTTGAGACTCGTGAAACTTGAGACTTGGTTGAACGAGAGATTGGAGACTTGTCACTGGTGGAATCTATGAAACTTTGAAACTAATGTGTTAATAATATAATCTAATTATGTGATACTATTACTCAATAATACGCAACGCAACGCCTAATCTAACTCGTAAAACGAAACAAAGACGGGAACGCGGAAAGGATGGGATTGGCTGAATGGCAATCCGATCGGATGACCATCCGATCCGCTGCACACCGCCTTTATCTCCTCCTTGCACTATAAATAGGAGCTGTCACATCATTTCTCACTGATGTGACAGCCTCCTCCGAACCAGACGCACGCACTCCCCTTTTCGTCCATTTCTCGGCGATTTCGGTACGTTTTACACTAGATTATTGTACATCTTCGATCTACACACTATTCTCTACAAGATTCTCCTTCGAAATCACACTTTTCACCATGAAATCTCTGAGATTTGAGCTCTTGAGGGTGACGTCATCATGGCAGTTTGAACAAACTGTGGTGTGATGTCATTCTAGTCAAGATCTAGCTTAGATCTAAGAGATTTCGTACGTTTTTACATTAAATCTATACTAAATCTAGACTTTTCATGCTAAAACTTATGTTTTCTTCATCATTGTTCTTAAACTTTTACTTCAAACGGTGGAATCCGGACCCAAACGGATTGTAGACTTGATGATTAGTCTGGAATCGGCTTGGAAAATGGATTGGTACCGGAGAAGATGACCGAAGTACGGATTCCGACATGAACACCCTCATGAACAGACACCTGATCGGACGGGGTGATTCCCACCCGATCAGAACAGCTGAACATTGATGGGTTACCGTTGTCTCAAGATGTACCGTGTCATCACCGTCAAACCAGAAACTTAGAAACTTTACAAATTACAAAACGGAACAAGTCATGAGGATCGAATGGCAATCCGATCGGACTGTCGTCCGATCGAACAGCCATCCGATCGAAGTGACATGTGCCTTGGAACCTTTCAACCCTTAGAAACTTTTTTAGAAACTTGAGACTTTGGAAACTACCATCGTCGAATGGCAATCCGATCGAACTGTCGTCCGATCGGATGACCATCCGATCGGAGTGGCCTGAGTTGAACACTTGATTTAACCTTTTGGAATCACACTTGGATTGAATGACCATTCGATCGAATGGCCATCCGTATGGATGACCATCCGATCAGATGACAATCTGACCCCCCACACACTATAGTCACCTCAATCGAATGGCACTCCGATCGGACTGCCATCCAATCGAACAACCATCCGATCAAGATGACTGATCCGACACTTTACGGAATCTCGTTGTTTTTGTCCGATGCTCATCTGTTGTAATCTAATCAGGCTAAACCTAAAGAGCTCCCTTTGATCCAATAACAGTTAATCTGTTGAGTAATCACTGTGAGTATACTCGATCCCCTTTTGTTTTAAACTTTGGGATGCAACATGTATTCTATGAAACTTGAAACTTGATACTTTTGGAATCTAAACTCTATCCTATGTGTATGTGAAACTTGTGATTCTTGATTCTTTGTGCTATGTGAACGTTTAATCCAGAGTGTGTAGTACCGCCTTAACAATAGTAGCGCTATAGGAGATGCACCTCCCCATTATTCTCGGGGGTATTGTTAGGAGGATTCTAGTTTTCCTTGAGTCTTGGGAAAACACCAAAGCATCAGGACACTTGGGCTATTACTTGGACTGCGAACACTAGCATGGCTGAAACTATTTTGTTATCATTTACATTATGGATATAAGTTTTTGAATCTATTATGCTATATACTCAAACTTGTATACTCGCCAGTGCATTTTGTACTGACTTTATTTTAATACATGTTGCAGGCTGATAGGATGCTATGGAAACAAGTGAAACAAGCTAGGATTGATGCTTAGAAACTCGCCTAGTTTAATCTATCAAACTTGAAACAATGTTTTGTGTTTGTATTTGATACTATGTTTTGGTTGATGTTTGACGTTAGACAAGGAAACTTAATTAATCTATAATGAAACTTTTGATGTTATGGAATCTCATGAGCAATCTGAACGCTTAGTGCCGCACCCCGATGTTTTCGCCATCGGTTGGGGTGTGACATCAATGTCTATCGACATTGATGCAAAGTAAAGGTCAAAAGTTCACACCCGACTCCCCGCACGGTGTGAGGTTTGTCAAACCTAATAGCGCTATCAACTAATAGACATGAAATTAAACTAGAGTATTTAAGTTGTGGTATTCCATTAAGGAATATATGTGTAGTCCCAAACCAGGGATTCATGCTTAATAAAGTAGTGAACTCACCTTAGATTTGCTCGGCTAGAATTTTAGTGACTAGAGTTAGGTGTGATCAACCACGTCCTTATATGGTTATCGATTAGTTGCTATTCTCATAAGTCTCTTGAATTCCACACGTATACTACCACATAATATGCACACACGTTGACACTTAGTTATACGTTCGTGTGGTTATGTGCATGTGTACACCTCACAACATGTAACATGTTTAATGATGTCGCTTAGATATCAGATAACAATTAGCATCTCGTAGTAACAAGTAAATACATTTATAAACATTAACATCAAGTTTCAGCGGTTTCAGCTCAACGTCCGTAGTTGAGATGTTTTCGTAAATTTTGTTTAAAAATACTAAACATACTAGAAAAATTATGAATAATCTATGAGGCATGTCATTTAATCCATTCGACCTTGTGTATTTTTCTCAAGGTCTGAATGTTCACACAAGAATCATTAAAAATCATTTAGCATATAATGGGCAATTTCGTCACATTCTGGTGACAGTTTACGGTTCATTTGATATAAAAATCCTCGTTGATCTGTTTAACTAAATTCTAGTTGACGAATTTCATAATCTCCTGGGACTATCTACAGTAAAAATTTCAAGTATTAACTCCAATTATAGACCAAGTTACGACTTCCGTAGTGGACTGCAATTTTTGTAGAAAAACGCAGCATGCACCTGTGTTTCCGTTTTAATCCTTTGGCTGACCTAAACTTATCGAATAAATATGAAACCAATGGGGTTTGAAAGCTATTTCATTGACTTCGTTTTAGACTCAAGAACCATTCGATATTGTTATGCTTTGGCCAAGAAACAGTTGGTACAAGTTGGCTTAAATTTCTGCGCAGAAGTTGTTTGTTCACAGCAGTTTACAAAAAACGTTTTTATGATGATTTTTTCAAACTTTTTGCTACTAGCAGGTAATACATTTAAATACATCAGATTTAACATCAAGTTTCCATCAAGATCACGTAACGAACCAAAACCCTAGCCATATACATGCATGTATACGCAAACTACTAATCATCAAACGTCATATGCTATCAAGAACTTGACTCTAAACAACCCTAGTTTGCATGTATTCAAGAAATCATGAAATCAATCAATCTTAGTCAAGAACTTCAAGTTATATACACGTGCTTATGAACTAAAAGTGAGGCAAAAATAGGTTACCAAGAGATAGATTGAGATCGCGAGAAGAAGGAGAAGCTCAGAGAAGCTTCGTGGGTGTTGGGTTTCGTCGATCAGAGAAGAGCTGAGGGACAAAAGTCGCAAATTATGGGGAGGGGATGGTTCTAGGGTTGGGTGTTATATTGATAATTTTTTACATACTTACACAATTAGTTCTCCATGTATAACCTCCTACAACTTGGGTAGCAAATTACCCTAACTAATTTTGTATTATGACAAACAAGTCCCCTGCGTTTCAAAACTTGAAACTTCAAGTATGTACCAGACTAGTCCCACCAGTTTTTATTGGTTCGTGTACTATAATTTACAAGTGTGATAAAAAGGTATAGACGTTCAACAATTTATAAAGATTCAAATATGAAAATTTGACGTTAATTACCCAAAAATGCGAGTTGTCACACATTTTACTTTGACATTTTTTTTTTTACTTTTTTCTTTGACTTTTGTTTACTTTTAACCTCAAACTTTTCAAGTTTTACAAATTTGTCACAAATTCTTTTTCGTTTCTAACCCCAATATTTTTCTACTTTCAACTTTGTTCCTCTGTACTTTTCACATCGCAACGCACAAGTTCTAAGTTGACATAGTTATTCTTTTATATGTTGTACGTGTTGGGTAAACTTTGCAAGTTAACGCCGCAGTTAAAGTACGTGGTTCAATGTTTTTACGTCTACTTTTTGTTCGATTTAACGGTCCCACTGCGAAGCGGGATCCTAAATACTAGTTAATATTAAAAAGAGTTAAGTGCCATTTACGTCCCTGGCCAGCTTTTAACATTGTACAATTTTCCTCCTTGACTTTCTCGAAACATGCCATTTCAGTCAAAAAACTAACCCAGTTAAAAAAACTCATAAGCCAGTTATCCCAGTGACGTAAATGGCACATAAAGTATAGGGACGAAAATGGCACATAACTTCATGTATTTTTTTATTTTTTAAATTGCTTATTATTATTATTATTACACACAGTTAGGGATGAACATTTGGTACCGTGTATCGGTACCGAATTATTTTTGGTACCGATTTGGTACCAACTTTTGTGTTTTTTGGTACCTGTACATTCGGTTTGGTACCGGAATTTGACCGAATATAACCTTCAAATACCGGTACCGTACCGAATATTTTAGGTACCGATGGCGATACCTATATTTGGCGATTTTCGATACCGGTACCAAGCTCAGCCTTACACACAATCTCTTTCACCCCTTCTCTACATCACCACCACCCCTGCTGCCACCACCAGACAACCACCATCTGTAAAAAAAACTCAAACCCACGTTAGATCATAGCAGCTCCCCCTCTCGATACGATTTAGTGGTGGTTGTGGTGGTGACGGTTGTTTGGTGGTGGTGGTGGCGGTGGTGATGATGTGGTAGGGGGGTGAAAGAGACTGTGTGTATGGGTGTATGGATGAGCTTGGTACCGGTATCGAAAAAGTTCGGTACAGTACGTACCGGTACGATACTGGTATTTAAAGGTAAGATTCAGTAAAATACCTGTACTGAACCAAAAACGCCAAAAAGTGGATACCAAATCGGTACCGAAAATAATTCGTACGAGAAATTCGATACCGATACCTGATACCAATTGCTTCTCTCCAGCTGTGTGTATATAATAATAATAATAATAATAATAATAATAATAATAATAATAATAATAATAAAAATTTAAAAAAGAGTAAACTGCCATTTTGGTCCCTGTGGTTTGGCCAGTTTTGCCACTTTAGTCCAAATCTCAAACTTATTACATCTGGGTCCCTGTGGTTTGCATTTTGTTGCCATTTTAGTCCAAAATAAAAAAACCCCCCTTTTTCACTGTTGAAAGCTGCCTAATTTGTCCTTTAGTGCAGGGGCATTTTGGTCATTTTTTAAATGTTTAGTTTTTTTTAATCAATAAAACCCAAATAAATCATCATCATCATCCCTAACATAATCAGACCTCTCTCTCTTCTCTCTCTCTACAGCACCACCACCGCCACATCCTCCCTCTCTCTCTCTTCTCTCTCTCTATAGCACCACCACCACCGCCACCTCCTCCCCCTTCTCACCACCGCCACTTCGGCCTACACACGTATGTTCAAGAGATTAGAGAGAGAGAGAGAGGAGAGAGAAAGGAACTCCGATGACGGCGGCTCCGCAAATAAAACCCTGAAGTTGTCGATGATGAAGATGAACAGCTGATTGATTGATGCTGATGAAGGAGGTTCGAAGTTTCCCCAATACTGATGAACAGATTTTTGTTAGTTTTTAATCAAATCTGTTTAGGTTGTTGTTACGATTTACAATAAAAATAGGATTTGTAGAAGGATTGATTTAAATCTGAGATTGAGTTTTAGATCTGTATAATCTTCAAATGTTCAGATTTGTGTCTGAATAGTTGAAGTTGTTGATCTATATTGTTATTCTAAAAAGAAAGATTCAAATCATTAGTGTTTCATGTGAATTCTGATCTGAATCTGACTTGATTGAATCGATTATAGATCTTAATTCTGAGTCCATGTTCAACAGTGGTTAGTAGTTTAGATCTGAATTTGTTGTTGTTGATTGTTCGAAATAACAATCTGTAGTATCAGCTGCAATTCACAAGTGATCGACATCGGACGAATTTCGGTGACATTGATCCTGATTTCGATCATTTTCGAACTGATTTCGGTTGTTTTCGATCAAGTGTCGGTTGTTTTTCGGACTGAATTAGTGATTTTAGATAAAAGTTTTGAGAATTTCGGAAAGATTACATCAAAATTTCAAACTAATTTGGTTGAGTTTCAGTTGAAGTTTCGAACAATTAAATGAGTTTTGGTATGTTGTTTGAGTTTTCGAACTGATTTTTGATACAAGTTTCAATCATTTCAGACAATTTACAAAATTTTTGATTTTTGATACACCTGTCACCGAATGCTGAGGAGGTGGCGGTGGTGGTGGTGCTATAGAGAGAGAGGAGAGAGACAGGGAGGAGGTGGCGGTGGTGCTATAAAGAGAGAGAGAGAGAAGAGAGAGAGATCTGATTATGTTGGGGATGATGATGATGATTTATTTGGGTTTTATTGATTAAAAAAAACTAAATATTTAAAAAATGACCAAAATGCCCCTGCACTAAAGGACAAATTAGGCAGCTTTCAACAGTGAAAAAATGGGGTTTTTTGATTTTGGACTAAAATGGCAACAAAATGCAAACCACAGGGACCCAGATGTAATTAGTTTGAGATTTGGACTAAAGTGGCAAAACTGGCCAAACCACATGGACCAAAATGGTAGTTTACTCTTTAAAAAATAAAAAAATCTTGAAGTTATGTGCCATTTTCGTCCCTATACTTTATGTGCCATTTACGTCCATAGGATAACTGAGTTATGAGTTTTTTTAAATGGGTTAATTTTTTGGACTAAAATGACACGTTTCGAGAATGTCATGAAGGAAAATTGGTAGCAATTTAAAATTTGGTCTAAAATGAAATTTGGTCTAAAATGACAAAAGTGGACAAACTAAAGGAACATAAATGACACCTAACTCTATAAAAAGTAAAACGATTAACTAGTTTACACCGAGTCCCCCACTTGTGGCCTAGTGATATGAGACTTGAGTTTTTAAATGGAGACTCAAGTTCAATTCTCACTTGTGTCATATGTGGGGTGGATATAGGCTATTAAGGATTTGAACCAGGCTTTGTGTAAGGTTGTCAATTCGATTCTCGAGACTAATCGAGTTTTCGTTCCACATTGTGTTACGTCAAAAAAAAAAAAAAAAAAAAAAAAAAACTAGTTTACACCGATTGCGTAGAGGCTGGCATTTTGTAAAGGCGACTTACGATGCTGTTGGTTTTCAGAGCATATTAGAACCATCCACACACACACACATTACAAAAACCCAAAAACCCACTCACCGACTCACAATTTCTCCTCAATTATTAGAACCGATCGGTTAGGGTTTTCACGTTCCAATTTATGGTCAATTTTGATCCTATAATCATCGATCAACCGCAATGGAATCGCTCTGCTTTCACGATGGCAACATCACCGACTTCATTGATGCTCGAACTCTACACGTTCGCACCGTACGTCAATTATTTCATGTTTTTTATTCTCTGTTTTTCTTCATTTATTCGCTGTGTGAAATTGTTGTTAATCTGTTTGTTTTTGTGCTTTGTGTTGATTAGTTGTGAAATTAGTGTTGGTGAGACTTGTTAGAATGTGTTTTGGTGAAATGAAAGTGGATTTTGATGTTTCTAGGGCTTTTGGATGGTAACTAGGTGTTTAGAGAAGAAAAGGTTGATGAATCAGCATTTATTTTGAAGTTTTATGTAATTGTTAGATGTTTATTTGAGTTGATGATCAATCAGCATCTTGTTCGAGTATGCGATTTCAGCTAATGAAATTTGATTTTGATGTTACTATGGCTTTTTCATGATTGTTAGATGTTTAGGGAAGAAAAGGTTGATGCATCAAGCCATCAACAATTGCTTAAGAGGTTTTCATAATTTTAGATGTTTATCTGAGTCTCAGCACCTTGTTTTGCTTAGTTATGAATTTAGTTTTGGTGAGACTGTTGAGAATGTGATTTCAGTTATATTTCACTGAAATGAAATTCGATTTTGATGTTCCTAGCTTTTGCATAGTTGCTAGATGTTTAGAGAAGAAAAGGTTGATGCATCTACATTTGTTTAGAGGTTTTTCATAACTTTTAGATGTTTATTTGAGTATCGATCATCACTGGTCATGTTCTATCATTTTTGTTAACTTCATTCATATGTTCTGGTTATGTGATATTTCGCACTGTGAATTTTTGGTAAATTCCGAGTTTCTAATTTTGCAGGATATAAATCGCAGTCTGCAGTTGCATTCATCATTCCTTAGAAGGCTTTCTCTAGAAAGAGAGCTGGAGGTGTGTTTAAATCTTGGTATATCTTGCAATGGATACTTTTCAGATGGAATTTAAATTTCGATCAACGTGTTTGATTGTGTTCTTTCAGGGGCATCGGGGATGTGTAAACACTATTGCATGGAACTCAAATGGCTCACTATTGATATCTGGATCTGATGACACTTGTGTAAGCTTTTTCATCTCTGTCTTTATATTATTATTACATATTTTGTATATGTTAGCATATGATGGTTGAACAACCAAGTGTTATGGACCTGAATGATGCATATATGTTACATGTTCATCAACAGATATGGTTTTCACTTTGTTTTGCAAAGCACATGCGTATAAAAAACGACCATTAGTCATGCAAATGCTTCTGCATTTTGTCATATATGCTTTGGTGGCTTATGATATGAAAGTTAAAAGCTTGAAGTAAAAATGTTCCATTTTATTACAGATCAATCTTTGGAGCTATCAAAGCCGCAAACTCTTGCATTCCATTGACAGTGGTCATACCGCTAACATATTTTGTACGAAATTTGTTCCTGAAACATCTGATGAGTTGGTTGTATCCGGAGCTGCTGATGCTGAAGTAATACTTCAATTTTGGTCCTGAAACATCCAATTACATGAAGCTTACACCTGATGAGTTGGTTATATTCTTGCATTTACCGTGAATCCAAATTGTTGACTGCAGGTCCGACTATTCAATTTGTCTCGCTCAGGAAGGAGGCGTGTTGAAGATAGCACTATTAATCCATCAGCACTATTTCAATGCCACACCCGGAGAATTAAAAAATTAGCTGTAAGATATATCTGGCAGTGGCTCCTTAATCCTAAGTTATTTGTCAAGATTTGACATTAGATTTGAATATAAAGAGTAAAGTACACGGATGGTCTATGTGGTTTACCAAAACTTTGGATTTGACCCTAGCTTTCCAAAAGTACACCAATGGTCCCTATGGTTTCATTTGCACTTTGTATCGCATTTAGTCTCCTACTTTTTCTAAAAGTACATGGATGGTCTTGTGTTTCGCACTTTGTAATGCATCAAGTCCCTAACTTGGACATGCTAAAACTTTAGATTTGTTGGCTGGGGACTAAATGCGTTACAAAGTGCAAACCACATGGACCATGCGTGTACTCTTGGAAAGCTAGGGACCAAATCCAAAATTTTGGTAAACCAAAGGGACCATCCATGTACTTTACTTGAATATAAATTTGGTTTGTTGTGGTAGCTTTTTACTTGATTCCCTGAGACCCTTCTTTTCTGTTGCAGGTAGAACCTGGGAATCCAAATTTGGTATGGAGTGCCAGCGAGGATGGGACATTGAGACAACATGATTTTAGAGAGTGCACTTCTTGTCCCCCTTCTGAATCTTCTCATCGAGAATGTCACAATGTATTGGTAAGTATATTCATGGTCAATCAGTTCACTACATTTTTATATTTATTGGCAATAGATAACCTGTATAAGACACGATTAGACCTGTTTACTGAAAAGTACACTACGTGATTTCTTACTTTTTAAAAATAAATAAAATTAGGAGTGGTCTGGTCAACCCTTTACCAAAAACACAGGTCTCCGCAAAGTCGTAAGACCATGTATGGGGGCTGACGCCTGTCTAGTGCCGGAAGGTCATGTAAGTTGGTGACCTGATGACAAGGGAGCCGGTGACCGAAGCTCCGGCGAACAATGGCCGAAACCTGGGTTTTAAAAAGCGCGCCTGAGGTGCGTTTTTTATTCTTTCCAAAAAGCGCAAGAAAAGGGCATTTTTTTGGGTTTTTTTGGGGTCTGAGGCGCGCACTTTATGTATTTGGGTATTTTTATATTTGTTTTATGCATTAAAGTGTTGTACAAAGGTTTTTTGGCTTGTACATTTAGGTAACATCATATATAAACCTTATTTATAACTATATTTTGGATAAGAGATGCTAAAAACCTATAGGATTAGGATATATATAAAAATTGATATAATCTCCTTGCGCCTTGGGTACGAAAAGCCCACCGCTTTTGCGCTTCGCACCTCATTTTTAGACCTTGTCGCTTTTGTGCGCCTTTCGCTTTCTAAAAATTAAAACCAAGGCCGAAAATATAACTATCCTAAGGTAGCGAAATTCCTTATTGGGTATGTTCCGACCCGCGCGCGAAAGGCGTAAGGATCTGGGCACTGTCTCGGATAAATCAATTAAATTCCGGGAGGCTTCATGAAGTGCTTCTTTAGGAGGCTAGGATCAATCATTTCTTCTTCTCGGTACACAAAACATACAACTTGTGTTATAGACATGAGATATAAAGTAGACAAGTAGTTAAACGAGTTGTATTCATGTTTAATACTTGTGTTATTCGCGTTGTTAGAGACCTGTTAAACACAATAAGACATGATTTGCTAGCCTAACATCTGATATCAGGCTTCATATGAATCTATCTTTGAATGAAAATGTTTAAACCTTGCTTTTGCACTCATTTGAAATTGTTGATCGTGAATTGAAAGTGTGCACATCGATCTATATAGCTGGATGACATGAACCTTACAGTTTAAACATCAAATTTGGTAATTGCACCATCACTAGAGGCAAGGATTTAAGAACTTAAGCATGCCAGTGGAAGATTTTGACGAGCACACTGCACATTATTTTATGGCAGGGCAGCCAACCAACTCGGTAAAGCTTCTTAACAATATGGAAGAGGAGTGAGCAGAAGCCTAAGCAACCCACACATATGTAATGTGTATGTATGTGGATAGTCTTGTCATCACATGAACTATGATAGTCTTGTCATTACATGAACTATGATTATCATATCATCAGGAGCAAAAGCATGAACAAAGGACCAGCCTATATATCTCTCAAAGTATGCAAGCTCTTCTTACATGGCTTTTACCCAACATGGATCCAATACAGCTTTGAAATTTTTTTTAGGCTCAATGACAGATAACAAGTTCACATACAAACATAGGTTACACGTGGTCATAGTCTCATAGATCTTTTCTGGACACCCGAATCAGTCTCTGCTATAATTTGATCAACCGGATGATCCCTAAGCTGCTTAATGCAGGAGAAGAAGCTGATGAAGCTTATGTTTCGGTAATAGTATGTGTGGAAGCAGTAGACCAGTAGTATCTGACCATGTTGGAATCAGGCCTCACCTTGATTGACTCAAGATTCTTCACTTTCTTTTAGTGTTGGTTTGACGGGTGATAATAAAGTATTCATTTTGTGTAGCTTGTGGAATTGCTTGAAGAGGAATAATATTATGGCGCCAAGGAACATGTGAAAATGAAATGTCGACTTGTTGTCTTCATCTCAATCACGTTACTTCCTTTGAAAATTGCAAAGTATTCCATGTAGACTAGACATCTTTATCAGCTTCAGCCTTAAACTTGCTCAAGTGATCTCTTTGATTCTGAGTAAGGCACGTACTCCCAGATTATTGAAAAAAGTCTATGTTTGGTCTATCTACCATTTAGATGGAAGACTTGTTCTGGGTGAAGTTGGTTGTGTTCACTGCTTCAGCCTAGAAGAATGGCTTCAACCTACACTCACATAGCATGGCTCTAGTTGCTTCTATCAACGTTCAATTTCTTCTTTCAACTACTTCATTTTGTTCTTGAGTTATGATTACCAAGAATCTTGATAGATTCCATTTTCTTCACAAAAGGCTTCTAAAGTTCTATTCCTGAAGTCAGTGCCATGATCACTCCCTAGCTGTGTTCCCACTTCATTTCAAGAAGAATACCCATGTATATCTACGATATTCATCAGTCATAACTAATCATAAGGTGAGCATAGATGATCCTTGGAATAGGACATCTTGGGCAGCCTAGACACCGACTCACCTTTAGCAAAGTTAAACTCGGTAAAGATATATTGTTATTGAATTGTGATTGTGATTATAATTGCTGAATATACATGAGTATATATAGAATACAATATTACACTCTAATCCCTCTAATATAACATAATATTAAACTATGTCTAATATCCCCCCGCAAGCTAAGGCCGGGGAGCGACTCTTAGCTTGGATCGTAAGAACAAGAATCTTGGAGAGGGTAGAGCCTTGGTAAAAACATCTGCAATCTGATCTTCTGTGGAGATAAACTGCACCGAGAGTTTTTGTTGAGCAACTTGTTCCCGGACAAAATGAAAGTCGACTTCAACGTGCTTTGTACGTGCATGAAAGACGGGATTTGCTGACAGGTATGTTGCACCAAGATTGTCACACCATAATGTTGGGGCTGATCGTACTGGAACATGCAGTTCATGCAAGAGTGCCCGTAACCAAGTTAATTCAGCAACCGTGTCTGCAAGGGCTTTATACTCCGATTCTGTAGATGACCGAGAGACAGTCTTTTGTTTACGGGCTGACCAAGACACAAGATTAGACCCAAGATATATAGCATACCCCCCGGTGGATCGACGGTCATCTGGGCACCCAGCCCAATCAGCATCAGAAAAGGCACTCAAGTTGTTGAAAGAAGCATCCGTGTAGGCGTGAAGAACCGGAGGAGACTGCTGTTTAAGTAGAAGACCATGTGTGGCAGTACCCTTCAAGTACCGTAGAATGCGCTTAACAACTGACCATTGATTCTCTGTTGGCGAGTGCATGAATTGACATACCTTATTGACTGCATAGGTAATGTCTGGACGAGAAAGCGTGACATATTGAAGGGCACCCACAACCTGCCTATATTTAACCGGGTTCTCAAATGGGGAGCTGTCACCCAAAGCCAACTTTACACCCGGTGTAATAGGCGAGTCAACCGGGTGAGCATTGGACAAACCGGCACGTTGTAAGAGCTCGTTAATATACTTTTGTTGGGACAATAGTATGTCCTGGCCACTGTAAAGAATCTCAATGCCCAAAAAATAGGAAAGTCTTCCCATGTCCTGGACAGCAAATGACATGCTGAGATTGCGAACCACCTGATCAATGGCCTGTGAATTGTTACCTGTGAGAATAATATCATCTACGTAGACAAGTAGATACAATAACGTGCCCCCCGATGAGTAAACAAAAAGAGAAGAATCTGTCTTGGAGCCCCGAAAACCAAGTCCCTGAAGAGCCATAGACAATTTGTGAAACCAGGCTCTGGGGGCTTGCTTCAAACCATAAAGGGACTTATGTAAAAGACACACATGATCCGGCTTCAGTGGGTCAACAAAACCTGGTGGTTGCTGTAAATAGACAGTTTCGTTTAAGTCGCCGTGTAGAAACGCATTCTGAACATCAAGTTGTCGTAGTTGCCATTGTTGAGCAACAGCTAAAGAAAGTACAACACGAATAGTGGTAGACTTGACAACCGGGCTAAATGTCTCCTGATAATCAATGCCCGGTTGTTGTCGAAAACCTTTGGCGACTAAACGTGCTTTATGGCGAGTGATAGCCCCTGTTTGGTCTCGTTTGAGTTTGTAGACCCATTTGCAATCAACCACATTAGAACCCGGAACACGCGGTACCAAGGACCACGTACCGTTTGGCAGCAGCGCCGAATACTCATCAGCCATGGCGTGACGCCATTTTGGGTCTGTGTTAGCAACAGTAAAGGAGGTAGGTTCAGTGTCGGGATTATGTGTGGTAGAGTGAAAGGAGGCGGCATTGTAAGGTTTGGTAGTTTTGGGGTTTTGGCGAAGATTAGGTGGCCGGGAACGGGGAGGTGGTCGGGTCATAGGGGCTGGAGTGGGCTGCGATGTAGCAGGGGAGTCGGGCAGATTTGAGAGAGGCTGCTGAGTTGCAGTCTGGGGGGCTGCAACATCCGTAGGAGGGGCTGCATCAGCCGTAGGAGAGGATGCAGGAGCCGTAGGAGGGGCTGCAGATTGGGTGAAAGGTTCTGGAGGGGCTGCATCAGCAGATTCTGTGGAATTTGCCGTGTTGGGTTTAGGCCGGCGGGCATAGGTGTGGATAAGAGGAGGGTGTGGAGGTGGTGGGGGTGGGTTGGTTGGTGTAGGTGGTGTGGGTGGGTTGAGTGGTGTAGGAGGGGTAGTAGGATAAGACGAGACATATGTGTCAGATTCATGAGAGGGAGGGTGTGGGATGGATTGTTTGTGAAAAGGAAAGTGTTGTTCATGAAAGCGAACATGTCGGGCAATGTAGAGGCGTTCGGTGTTTGGGTCAAAGCAGCGATAGCCATAGTGGGTAGGGCTGTAGCCTAAAAAAACACACGGTGTGGACCGAAAATCCATTTTGTGTTTGTTGTATGGACGGAGATAAGGGAAGCATTGAGAGCCAAAGACCCGTAAGAAGGAGAAGTCAGGTGGACGATGAAAGAGGTGTTCAAATGGTGAAATTGAGGAATTTGTACGAGAAGGCATACGATTTATTAGGTACACCGCCGTGTCGAAAGCAAAATTCCAAAAACGTAATGGAACGTGGGATTGGGCTAATAAGGTAAGACCTGTTTCGACAACATGACGATGGCGGCGTTCCACGATACCGTTTTGTTCACTGGTATGTGGACAAGAGAGACGATGGGTGATGCCTAAAGTGGTGAGATAAGTAGATAGGTTACGAAATTCTCCACCCCAGTCACTTTGCACTGATTTGAGTTTGGTGTTAAATTGTCTCTCAGCCATAATGATAAACTGTTTGAAAATTTCCAAAACATCAGACTTTCGTTTAAAGGGAAAGATCCACATAAATTTGGAATAATGGTCTACACACAAGAGAAAATAATTGTGACCCTCAAAGGACGTAACGGGAGCAGGTCCCCATACATCACAAAAAATAAGATCCAAAACACTTGAACTTTTAAAAGTAGAAGATAATAAATGTAACTTTGAAGATTTTCCAACAAAACAAGAATCACAAACAGTACTGGAAACATTATTTTGTAAAGGTAAATGATAAGTGGAAAGCATTGACTTCAAAAGTTGTGGATGAGGATGCCCCAGTCGTTGATGCCAAGTGGAAGTGGAAGCACGGACAGCAGAGAAGGAAACTTTAGGAACAGGTTGTAACCGCGGAAGCTTGATGGAATACAGACCGCCATTACTTGGACCCGTGAGGAGGATAGTGTGTGTAGACTTGTCCTTCACAGCAAAATGAGTAGCGTGAAATTCAAAATAAACATTATTATCATGGCAAAAACGTTGGACAGAAATGAGATTTTGTTTAATTTCTGGAACATGAAGGATGTTTTTAAGATTAAAGGTTTTTGTGGGTGAGGAAAAACGAGTGGAACCAATGTGTAAAATGGGAAGTCCCTTACCGTTGCCAACATGAAGGTTGTCACCCCCATAATAGGCTTCTGAGTTATCGAGGCTGGAGAGATTCGGTGCTACGTGGTGGCTCGATCCGGTGTCGTTGAGCCAGTTGGTGAAATCGTGTTGTGAGCGGTAATCAGCAAAGTTGGCAGATGGTTGTTGTCTTGAGCGTATGGTTGTAGGATCACGGTTCGGACATTGAGACGGTATGTGACCGATGCCACACCTGTTACAAGTACCATACACAGTATTTTGATTAGAAGCCCAACTGAATTGATTTCGATTACCTCCTGTGTTGGAACGATTGTTGGAGCTGTTATAATTGCCACGTCCTCCACGGTTGTTTCCTTGTCTATTGTTTGGGTTGCGGTTTGTGTTGCGGGCTGTATAGTTGGCCTGTGGGGACGGGGAAGAAGGAAATTGTAGTTGTAACCCTAGCTGGGCAGCTAGCTGTTGGACAGCCTTAACTGCATCAGAATGAGGCAGTGAACCGGTCGGGGCAGCAGTGGCCGAAGCAACGGGTTCACGGGCTGCAGTAAAGGCTTGTGTGGGAGGCATAGCGGCTGCTGTTTTCTTTAACATGTAATCATGATCAGCAAACAGAGCATGAAGCTCGTTGAACACCAATTGGCGAGTAAGGGCTGTTGTCTTCAGGCCGTGGTATTCTTCACGAAGACCAGCAATCACTAGCATCACGATATCTTTTTCCTTCATCGGTTCACCAATATTTGCCAGGGCAGTCGCATACTCTTGAGCCCGAGTCAGATAGGCTGAAGAGGATTCATCAGGCTGCATCTCAATCCGCAGCAGTTGAGTCTTCAAAGTGTATTCTCTAGAAGCCGTATGAGGAGCATAGGCACGTTCCAGAGACAGCCAAAGCTCCCTAGAAGTAGAGCCCTGCACATGCTGAAAAGAGCTTTCAGAGATTGTGGACAGCAGGAGCATGCGAATATGGGCATCATTAGAGACCCAGATTGCATGCTGAGGATTCGGTTCAGGTTGTTGTGGGAGACTGTCTTCCTTGTCTTTACCAGAAGAAGATGAAACAGGAATAGTAGGCGTTGGAGATGGAATTGTGCCATCTACATAACCGAACAGGTTGTTTGTGACCAAAAACGGATGAATCATAGTCTTCCAATGACCATAATTGGTGGGAGATAGGGTAAATCCAAACTTGTGAGAGTTGTGGATAGTCTTTTCTGATTGGGAGAAGGCGACAAGGGTAGTCATGGTGATTGGGTGATCGAGAAAAAAAAAAGTAGGAGGAAAAAAAAAGAAAAAGAACAAGGACAGCAGAGCTGTGGATGGCGGCAGAATTAGGGTTTGATCCTCAGCTCTGATACCAAGTTAAACTCGGTAAAGATATATTGTTATTGAATTGTGATTGTGATTATAATTGCTGAATATACATGAGTATATATAGAATACAATATTACACTCTAATCCCTCTAATATAACATAATATTAAACTATGTCTAATAAGCAACTTTGTTGATGTTCTTAAGGGTATAAGTGAAGAAGTCTCTAAAAATCATGTGTAGGGCATATATGTTCTTATTTCTTTTGCCTTTAGTCTTTAGAAGGTGGCCTTATTATCAGCATTAAAACTGACTGAAGCTGATAAGGTTGTGCTTTACACCTTCTGAAATGATACATTGTCATACTGAATACCACCACAGTTTCTCATCTGACTCTTTACATTATCACCAAAAGTGACTGTACGATCTTCTATGTAGTTTGTTAGGGATTTTGAGCCAGTGACAAGATGCCATATATGCTTACTTTGGCTTTCCTGCACAAACAAATACAAGAGTTAAATACGTTTGGGAACCTAGTCCTACCTGGCGGTGAGTCTTCATTAGGGATCATAGTTACCTAGATCGTTGTTAGCTTCGGTACGGGAACGAGGACCGGGCACACGATTCGCTTGACGAGACGTATTCGGTACGTGGGGGGTAGGTTCATTTAAGTACGAACCGGTACAATGTACCATAGAGTTTGGTTCGGTGTACCCAATTCAAAACATAAATTACTAAATTTCAAAATCCAAATCACCAACACAGTGAACAAAACAGAACAAAAATGTTCTAAATTTTAATCTAGCCGCTGCCTTTTTTCTTCCCGTTCTCAACGCCTTCGTCATCAAAGATCTTCCCAAATTATTTCCTCTAAGCCAACACTTGAACTTTCTATTTATGCGCATCCGTATTCACGTCTCACTTTTTGTGGGGGCTAGATTTATAAGATTCTGAAAAACGAGATTGAAGTCTTATGTCGGAGTGAATAAAGATAAGTTTGTCTGCTCTCTTGCAATATAAACAAGAGTAAACTTCCGTTTTGCTCCCTGTGGTTTGGTCACTTTAACGGTTTTGCTCCAAACCTTTAAAAATAGCCATTTTACTCCCTGATGTTTCGGTTTTTTTGCCGGTTTGCTCCCCGCCTCTAACTCTATCCAAATTGTTTGTTTTTCCATTTTGCTCCCCGCAGGGAGCAAACTGGCAACAAAACCGAAACATCAGGGAGTAAAATGGCTATTTTTAAAGGTTTGGGGCAAAACCGTTAAAGTGACCAAACCACAGGGAGCAAAACGGAAGTTTACTCTATAAACAATTCCACTTGACATTATGGATATAGGGGAGTGTACTCCAATTTCTCTCCGCCAAAGAGTTACTAATCGGTTGGGAGAGTACTTTTTTGCTGCTTCTGCCAATTCTGGAGTCTCGGATCTATATGCAGCCCACCAATCAATTCCGTCCATTGTCACGGCATCGGCTTGCGTTGCAATCCTAGAATAAATTCCTTTCTTCATATGAAACGTTGCAAATTGTTCTCATAACATCCTTTCTTCATCTTGATTTTCCAGCAATAATTCTTTGAAATGCTTCCATAACGCATAGGACAATTTCTTTGTCTTGGTTAGGAGCTTTTAATTCCATGACACCGGGTGCCAGCTTTTCTAGATAGTATTTATCATACTCTTATATTCATAATGTCAAGCGGAATCGTTTAATTTGCAAGATAGGGGATAAGCTTGTCTTTATTTACTCAAACATTAGACTTCAAATCTTGTTTTGAGATTCTTATAAATCTAGTTCCCACAAAAAGTGGGACATGAATCCAGAAAGCGCATATATAGAAGGTTTAAGTGCTCGCTTAGAGGAAATGGTTTGTGAAGATCTTGATGAGAAGGCATTGAGAACGACAAAGGAAAAAGGCAGTGGCTAGATTAGAAATTTAGAACTTTTTAGTTTTGTTCTTGATTAGAAGTAATCTGTGTAGGTAGGTTGGATTTTCTGTTTTGAATTGGGCACATCGAACCAGACTCTATGGTACTTCATACCGAAATGAACCAACCAACCCCCTACGTACCGAATATGTGCCCTCTAGCGAATCGCGTGCCCAGTCCTTGTTTCCCTACCGGAGCGAATCGCGATCTAGGTAACTATGTTGAACCATCATAGCGAATACGTCCGCTTCGTACCGGATATGTCTTTTTTGTATTGAGTATGTCTCCTCTACCGAATATGGGTTGTGACTTATGAGTTGAAGTATAGTGTGAGCTTCGATGTGCCTTCAGGATTAAGGATTAACTAATGAGAAGGCTGTCGCAACAACTGCCGGCTCTAGCCTTTGTTCGACTCGCATAGTTTATAATATGCAGTAAATCAGGGTTTTAATTTGTTGTTCCTAATAATCTCTATGCGCGCTTGGGCCTAACTTGGGGATTAAGTTTCCTAACCCTAGATTAGTCTATCTAATGATAGCATTGTATTTGTAATTCTTTGTAGCCCTCAAATAATAAAAGAAACCCTAGTTGTAGCACAACAGAATGTGGATGTAGGTCGACTGACCCACTTAAAATCCTCGTGTTCGTTTATTGCTTTCGTGTGTATTTAATTCTAACAGCATGTTCACTGGAAGGTCATGATCAGTGAAGGCACGAAGTGTTGATCTAACTGCTTGTTTGAAATGGCATGTAGTGAAGATTGCATGGAAGCAATATTAGAGAGATTCAAAGATTGGTTTGATAGATCTTAAAGATTTGTTCTCTGTTATCTTCTGTATGTGTGTATGTTTTTGTGTGTATATATGCATGGTATCTTTTACATATGAAGATATGCATTTCTCATTTTTGTTGGTCTCTGATTACACGTATTAGTTAAGCTAGAAACCCTAATTAGCTTTATGGCATCAGAACAGGTTACAGTTATGAAACATGTGGCTCAATGTGATATTCTTGTAACAAATATGTTGATTATGGCAGAAACACAAAGCTTAAATTAAAGGAATGGTTTTTGTTTTAAGCTGTCATCCAATCTTTGATTGTTATAATAACTAAAGCTCCTAGTCACCACAAGTACTTCAACAGATGTTGAAATTAGTTGACCTAATCATATTGTAAGCTGCACTTGATACTTTTTTTTTCCTTCACATGCTTTTTGTTTAATGCCAGCTTGATTTACGATGTGGAGCAAAGAAATCATTAGCTGATCCACCTAGACAGTCACTTGTTCTGAAATCTTGTGACATCAGCAGTACCAGGCCTCATTTACTCCTTGTTGGTGGGAGGTAATCTTCAGTCCTCATCACTCTTGTCACTTAATTTTACAGTTTACACCCATCTTGTTTCATACGTTTTATAGCTGATTTGTTATTCGAAATGTTTGCAGTGACTCATTTGCTCGTTTATACGATAGACGCATGCTTTCACCCCTTTCTTCTGGCCGCCACAAACAACCACCACCTCCTTGTGTTAACTACTTCTGCCCAATGCATCTTTCTGATCATGTTAGTTCTTTGTCAGTATCTGCTTAACATTTCGTGATCAAGTAAAATGCCATTTTCGTCACCGAGGTTTGGCCAGTTTTGCGACTTTCGTCCAAAGACTTGTTTTTCCGCATCTGGATCCAAAAGGTTTGAAATCTTTCCATTTTCATCTGGCTCGTCAACTCCATCCATTTTTCTCCGTCAAGTCAGGGGCATTACCGTCTTTTTAGACATTTTTTTATTAAACAAAAAACACTATAAGAAATAAAGATCCACCTCTGTTGACTTTATTTTTTATAGTGTTTTTAGTTTAATAAAAAAACGTCTAAAAAGACGGTAATACCCCTGACTTAAGGGAGAAAAATGGATGAAGTTAACGAGTCGGATGAAAATGGCAAGATTTCAAACTTCTGGATCCAGATGCGTAAAAAAAAAACAATCCTTTGGACGAAAATGGCATTTTACTCTATCGTGATACTTTGTATATTTTAGTTATGCATAAATTGAAGCAATTCCTTTGTCCCTTGTTATTTATGGTATAGTTTCATGTTTTCATTTGTCCTATAGATGATGGCTTTTAAGCTTTCAACATGTTTATTCTTTTGCAGGGGCGACAAGGTTTACACCTTACACATGTTACATTTAGTCCAAATGGAGAAGAGATTCTTCTCAATTATAGCGGTGAACATGTCTACTTAATGGATGTAAATCCTGGTATTTTTCTTCCTTAAAAGTTATTTTATTATTTTATTAAAGCCTAGTTATAACCATGAATATTATATATAACAAATACCAACCCCCCCCATACTCACAAAAATTACTATTCATAACATTGGCCCGATCATATGCTGCCATGTGGCAGCCTACTTTCTGCTTTTTTTACAAAACTTTTTTGCCTTTTAGTGTATGTTTTTACTTACACCCCCTGCACATTAATCAACCTACCTTTTTTTTTTCTTTTTAATCAACCAGTTTTAGTACCCTTGAACTTTAATAAAGTTATCGTACAGCCCCTAAACTTCACTAAAGTTACCTTTTTTTACCCTTTTTACAACTATACTGAGTTCCAGTTTTACAACTTTACTTTTTTATTTAAAAAAGAGAAATCCCCTGAACTTTAATAAAGTTATTATACAACCCCTAAACTTCAATAAAGTTACTTTTTTCTCCTTTTTTTTACAACTATACCTAGTGCCTGTATTGTACTGATACCGCCACAACGCACGGGGTAAAATACCAGTTACATGTTATTAACCGCTTGCAATATTTGTGGCTTTATAGTTCAGGGAAGTTCTATGCGGTACACATCAGATGACTCGATGAAGTTTTTCAATCCAACTACCATACTGAAGGAGGTGCAATCTAAACCACCACACTCTGATTTCCCAAACCGTGTTCCTGCAAAGAGAAACCTCACAGCTAGTGTATGCTTCCGTTTTCAGTTATATTCTACGTTTGGTTTTATCACTAACAGAATTGTTGATGCTTGTTTTCTGATTGTTAACTTTGAATCTAATGACTGACAGCTTGATCAATGCCGTAAACTTCTTCAAATTGCAGAGAAGTCTTTAAAAGAGGGAGCCAATTATTACTACGGTATCGAGGCTTGTAATGATGTTTTGCATGGTCATGGTCAGATTGGACACACATTGATACTTGAATGTTTGTGTTTACGAGCAGCGTTGTTTCTGAAGGTCTACATAAAGCTTATTTATTTTTATCTTTTGTAGCTAACTAGTCTTTACCTCTGTTCATTCTTTTAAAATTTTTGATTGTTTTCAGCGTGATTGGAAAAATGATGTTCATATGGCCATAAGAGATTGTTTTAGAGCTGTGGAAATTGATCCCGCATCATTTAGAGCCCTACACTGCATGTCTGAAGCTCTATTACAGGCAAACTCCAAGTTCTGATCTTATAAATTCTTGTAGTTACGTATGATAAAAAAGTTGCATGACGGGGGGATTTTTTTTGTTTCTATTGATATTTCTGGCCTGTCTCTGCATATCAGTTGGGTAAACTCAAAGAAGCTACGGACTTTGTTATTGCTGCCCAGTTTGCAGCTCCATCTAATCCTGAAGCTGTTGAGATAGTGGAGAGTATAAAAAAACGTATCAATACAGGTTAGTAAAGATCGCATGTATATAGAAAATGATATAATCGTATGCTAGTATATTTTAAACTCTACATAGCGTTTAGCTGTGTTTCAAATATTGTATCTAAATATGTCCGTGTTCGTTCTATTAACTTTAACCGAACACAAACATATAACCGAACACATTTTTCTGTTCGTGTTTGTTCATTAAGAAAATGGGCATGTTTGGGTTCGTTTATGTCCGTCCGTTAAAACCCTAAACGAACAGTTCATGAACATAAACAAACATAAAACAACACAAATGAACATAAATGACCAAATTTAAACAGACATGAAGTAGCTTTTTTATATAAATTATTGATTAATTACGATAAGCTATATTGGAAAGCCCGTTTTTAATTACTGGAAATCCCAATTATCAATTAGTTAAATGTATATAAGTAGTTAAAAAACCTCCTTTATGTTTATATTTATATAAATATAACTCCATATGTAAATTAAAATGTTAACGAACATAAACGGACGTTCACGTACATAAATGACATGTGCTCATGTTCGTTCATTTAATTAAATGGACAAATAATTTTGTTCATGAATGTTCGTTTATTTAATAAAAAATCTTCCCACCGAACAAGTTCACGAACAGCGTTTACAGGCCTAAGTTTCATGTATACTCTTGATGTTCATTTTATTTGTTATTTTGTACGTGTAATTAGTTATATATATTTTTTAGCGGAAGCTGGCAAGCCAAAGGAAGGAGGTCCTAGTTCTGAAGCTAGTAAAGTATTATCTCTGAGTGACATACTGTATAGATCAGATGCGAGTAGTGATACTTCACAACCTATGTCCGAAAGAGAAAATTCTGATTACGACGACGATTTGGAAGTTGATTTTGAAAATTCAATATCAGGTGATGAAAGCCATGATGCTGAATCTAACAACTTTTACCCAACTCTTAAAGTCAGAGTCCACAGAGAACGTGATTCAGCGAAGAATACTTTCCATACAAGTAGCTCCGGTGGATCACCAAAATCGTATTCTCCAAGTGACAAAATTACTCGTCAGGTTTCAGCTTTTCTCTCTGTTAATTCGCAATGGAGTTAAGTACGCAGCAGATAGTCCCTGTGGTTTAGCAAAAGTAACACCTTTAAGTACTAGCTTTTTTTGTAACATGTTCAGGTTCTATGGTTTCGATTTTGTAACATGTTGGGGTACTAAGGTCAAGGGAGGTTAAATAGCATGTTAAGTTGTGCTGAAATGACCAAAATGCTCTTTAATAACTAGAGGGACTATTTTTGAATCAACTATATTTCATTACAAGGATCATTTTTGCAATTTATTCATATTAGAATTATCTATTAAGAGTATACAAACTTAAAAACTAAAAACCATAAAAATATAACAAATTAAATATATATATCTGTACTCTATACATTACAATATATATTTTTATAAAAACAATACTTTTATCAATATAAGGGTATTTTAGTCATTTTACACTGATTTAGCAGAAAAGTTAACGGCAGTTAGCCTTAATACTCGAAGGTGTTACAAAATCGGAACCATAGAACCTGAACCTGTTACAAAAAAAGTTAGTACTCAAAGGTGTTACTTTCAATAAACCACAAGGAGTATCTGTGTAATTTGTTTATAATTGAATTACTTTTTGATTGATTAGTGTTTGTTTAATACTTATACACGTATCATCCCTGCAGCATGAGAGGGCAATAGATATGAAGCAAAGATATGTTGGTCATTGTAATGTAGGGACAGACATCAAACAAGCCAGTTTTCTTGGGCAAAAAGGTACTATGTGTATGTTTAATCTCCTCTTTTGTGCTTATTATTGACTGTTAGACTTACATCATTTGATCAATCAGTCTGTGACATTACTAATCAGAAACTATATAGTTTATCATCTGAAACATGTGGTTCATGAGTGGTACCGGAGCTGGAGTTTTTTGTCGGGGTTGGGTAACGGGTCAAAATGTTCACTTCATAATGGGTAATTTTTTTATGTTGCTTAAAATGTGTCAAGTTGATCTTAAACTCTCATGTCGTATGATTACTCAAATTATATATATATATATATATAGAGAGAGAGAGAGAGAGAGAGAGTTAGGATCATGTGAGAAGCACTAGGCTAATTGAGAAACGCGAGAAGCATTCTGGACCACATGTTTTTCCTAAGCAAAAATGCAAAAAAAAATGGAAAAATCGGAGCTTTTTCTGTCAGGTTTTTTTTTGGATATATACATGCATCTGTAATTGATATAAACACATGTATATTGCCAATCTTTAAATATACATATGTGTACACATATAAGTATTGTACTTCTATGTTGGATAATGTACATATATGTACAAGGAATATTAGATTTTAATAATCCCAACTATTCGCCGTTGGCCGCCAACAGTCCCACTTCAAAAATAACTATCAGCAGTCCCAACTATTGACATATTGGCCACCAATGGACCCTGACTAACAGAACCCTAACACCGCTAGTCTTCGGTCGCCGGAAAACCGTTTTTGGCCAGAAAAAGGTTTCTAAAGGTCTGATCTATGGTTTCAAAGAGGTTTGGGACGAAAATGTCGAGTTTTCCGGCCAAAAAGTTGAGTTTTCTGGCGACTTCAATAATTGGGGCTTTTACTAGAAAAAAAGGTTCCTAAAGGTCCATTATAAGGTTACAAAGAGGTTTGGGACGAAAATGTTGAGTTTTCCGGCCAAAAACGTTTTTTCGGCGACCGGAGACTAATGGCGTTAGGGTTCTCTTAGTCAGGGTCCATTGGAGGCCAATATGTTAATAGTTCCAATATGTTAATAGTTGGGACTGCCAGTGGTTATTTTTTTAAGTTGGGACTGTTGGTGGCCAACTGCTAATGGTTGGGATTATTAAAATCCAATATTCCTATGTACAAATGTTTATAAATGATTGTACATGTATGTATACAAAGGAAGATTATGGTTCTAAATATGTTTTTTATAGTGTACATATGTGTAAAATACGTGTTTTAAAGTTGGAAAACAAGTATCCTACATATATGTCATACTATACACATATGCATAGTTTAAGAATTGGCAATACACACATGTGTATATTTAAAAATTGACAATATACATATGTATACATCCTCCAAAAAAACACTCTTAACAAGCGATTAGAAGTAAAAATTTTGTCTTAGAGAAAATGTGTGGTCTAGAATCGTTCTCACGGTTCTCAATTAACATGTGTTTCTCTTAGAACCCCTACCAATAAAATCTAAATTTTTAGGTAAATGATTCACAAGAGTTGTACGCATAAAGCTACACTATAGGCAACTTTAACCTATTTGACCAATTTCCTTTATAGCATATATTTATTCCACCCACTGGAGATCAACATAACAATATCCAGCATAAAAATGGTTGAAAATGCAACCTCTAGTTGGTGTTGTGAACTATACAACACATATATTAGTGTTACCGCCCACATTACTCTCTGCAGAATTGGAAATGCATTTTTTTAAGTCTTGACTCTTCAATGCTTAACTATCTTAATGTTTTTGGTAATGTGCATTGAAACATTATAATATTCTTAGGACTCACATATACTTTCATGAACACCTTTTGTTATGGCAGGGGAGTACATTGCTGCCGGAAGTGATGATGGTAGATGGTTTATTTGGGAAAAGAGCACTGGCAGACTAATTAAAATGCTTCTTGGGGATGGAGCTGGTATGTTTTTGTGTGTGTATACATACACCCAAACACACTTTCTACCCGAGTTGGTCCTTGTTTCTTGTTGGCTAATATATATATATTTTTTTTGCAGTTGTGAACTGTGTGCAAAGTCATCCATTTGATTGTGTTGTAGCTACTAGTGGCATAGATAATACCATCAAGGTAACCAGCATATATGATATATAGATTGTAGGTGGCAAAATGGGTGGGTCAAGCTGTCAATTTAGGGGTGCAAACGAGCCGAGGCGAGCCCAAGCTCGAGCTCTATTAACTTATAAGAGCTCGAGCTCGGCTCATTTATTATCTGTTAATATATTAAGTAAAAATAATAGACTTGTTTAGGCTCGCGAGCTCGATAAGTGAAGCTTGGACTAATTTCTAAACAAGCTTATTTTTAGGTTCAGGAACGGCTCGTAAACAAGTTTAAATAAGCTCGGCTCGGCTCGTTTATTAGACAACTTTAAATAAGGGTAAATATTATTAAATATTAACAAAACTAATATTACACTAAGGCTTGTTAGGCTCGGCTTCACATGTCAGGCTCGAGCTTGGGCTCGATAAATAAACGAGCTTTATTTTAGGCTCAAGCTCGGCTTGGACTCGATAAGGCTCGGCTCGTTTCAAGCTTTCTCTCGAGCCGATCTCCTAGTCAGCAGCTTGGGTACAGGTTCGATTGGCTTTTCCCGAAAACCATTTGTCCAAAAATATTATATAAATAATATTTAGTGACAGTCGCAACATTCCAGTCTGATATTTTTAATATAGTGATTTATGATGTTTTATTCAGAAAATACACTTTGGGCGACTTTCAACCACCAGTTTCCCTTTTAAGCTATTTCTTTTTTTATTTTACACGGCTGATCTGTAAGAGATCAACAGGAACCTCACAAGTCCTGTTCATAAGTCACTAGTAAAAATTTCCACCTCTGATTCTAGGTATCTGTTCTTATACATGAATTTAATTGGTTCAATAGATGACAAATAGATATTTTGTGCTCAGATTTGGACCCCGCTTGCTTCAGTTCCATCTGTCGTTGCTGGAGGAGCAGCCGGACCTGACACTGCTAATATTATAGATACAATGGAAGGCAATCAACGCAGATTATCCCATAACCGTGAATCGTTGTTGTAAGTGCTACAATATCGTGTTTTGTTTTGTTCTTATTTTGACCTCTGGGGAGACCGCCATTCGGTTCATCATCCTGCACTATATTAGAAACCGTCTTCTGTGCATCTTGTGGGAAAATAATTAATGTAATAGGTTTTAGACTCTTATATCTGCAGGCCATTCGAGATATTAGAAGGGTTCCGGATGCATGAGTTTCCTGAAGGATCGTTGCGCCCGTTTGAGTGTATACAGAGTTAGGTTCACCCGGCTTTAAGGTAACGCATTTTGTTTTTAGGGATGGTTTCATATCATAGCTATTAAAGCGAGCGCCCAGGCGCAAATAAAGCCCCAGGCCCAACAAATCGCCCTGAGTGCGCCTCGCGCCTTTAATCTTCAGGTTAGTTCATAATTCTCTTCATAGTTATTAAAGCGAGCGCCCAGACGCGCCTAGGCTCAAATAAAGCCTCGGGCCCAACAAATCGCGCTGAGTGCGCCTTGCGCCTTTAATAACTATGTTTCATATACGATATATCCCTCTCAAAACTTAATATTAAATCATATTTGCCCAACAAAAGTTCATATATCAAGTGCACTCATTTTCACATTTATGATAGTTATACCCTTCCCTTATAGCTTGCATTAGTATATGAGAGTTTGGGGTGTAAAGAGAAAGAAGGGTATAATAGTCATATTACAAATTGTATTTAGTGAAATGAAATGAGCTGAAGTTGTTGAGAAATTTTGGATTTGGTCCCTAGTTTTTCAAAAGTACCATGGCATTATGCTAGTTAAATTGACCTTGGTAGTTTCATTTTGAGTAAAATACACGGGTGGTCCCTATGGTTAACCAAAATTTTGGATTTGGTCCCTAGTTTTTCAAAAGTACATGGATGGTTCTTGTGGTTTGCATTTTGTATAGTATTTAGTCCCCAGCTAACAAATCTAAAGGTTTTAACACGTCCAAATTATGGGCTAAATGTGTTGTAGAGTGCAAACCATAGGGACTATCCATGTACTTTTGGCAAAAGTTGGGGACTAAATGCGTTACAAAGTGAAAACATCATCTGCGTACTTTTGGAAAGCTATGGACCAAATCCAAAATCTTGGCCAACCACAGGGACCATCCGTGCACTTTTCTCTTTCATTTATAAGGTTTTATAGGAATTCGACTAGTATTACAACAGTTATCCATTGAACGGTATTTTCATTTTCTAAGCTTATGCACTCGAAACATCTAGGAATTCGACTAATGGCTGCCCCTGGCGCGTAATGAGCACACCATTGAATGGATCCATCACATTTCAATCTTTTTTTATTTTTTAAAATGGTTAATGTGATTACATTAATAATCTAAACTTCTAAAAGAAACAATTTATGAGGGAGGTTTTAAGCAGATTTAATGACTTTTATTTAAACCGTTTGATCATTTACTTTGACTGGTCTTTTTTGTGCATTTTGGCAGATAGTTTTTGGTGGATATCAATTGGACCAACTAAACCCGTTTCGAGGTTGTCGGGACTTGAAAGTTTTTGTTCTTATTATGTTCATTCTTGATCTTTTGCATCTTGGTTTGTCATTTGAGATTTTTGGTTCCCTGTGCAATTAATTATCACTCTCTGCTCCTACAATATCAAGCTTATATGTACAGTTTAATAGTTTAATCTTAAAAAATGAAATAGCAATAAATCACATGTACACGAAAACGTGGATGAAGTTGTGTATTAGTGCTTTCCCATTGTGTTTATAGAGGATGAAATTTTGTTTAAAGGGTTTGATTTTAGTGTTGCACAAGTTCGGTTTGTGTGAACCTATACATACAAGCAAGGGCCCCGCCCTTTTTTTACTTCGTAGTGTAATTTTCTGTTTTTATGGGTCGTGTAAAATGTTCAAACTTTTAAGGGCCCTCCTCCCCCTTTTGAATTTTTGTTCAAGCTCTGTCACTAAATACAAGCAAAATAGATTTGGAGGTGAAGTGATAGTTTTGACCCATTTAACCTAAAAGTTGATCAGGGAATAGGTAAAGCGTTAAAACCTCAGTAAAATTGAAATTGGAGTCTTACATGACGTGTAACGCTTAGACCACCCGTAGTTGGGGGGGGGGGGGGGGGGGGTTTGGGCGTTTTTCCCAAAAAAAAAAAACCGCCCCACAACGCCAAAGGACCGCACCTGGGGCGTTTTTTTCAAAAAAAATCCTCCAATTTGTGCTTTTATCAACACGTTTTTTCAAATTGTTTGGCCAATGAGATCATTCAAAATCAAATATCATTAGTTTTTAAGTTAAAAAAACAATAAAATAATAATGGGGTAATCATTGATGGGGCATCATTGGGCATTATCCCACTGCGCCCATTTGTGAAAAACGTCCCATAATGCCCCTTGCTGACTGGGATGATACGTGTCGCACAATGCTCATGAGTGAGGGCATTATTCATGAGTACCACTACACATGGTCTTAAAATTGTTTTATATAGTGCGTAGAACTACTAAGGAATAACAGGAATTATAGGATAACTGATATCGTTGTTAAAGCAATAGTGACAGTTGTTTATGTGACTGTTATTACACTACTTAAAATGTGATGAACATGCCTCAACGTTGCACAAAAGGGGTTACTAGATGATTATAGACATTTTTACGTGTTATCATGCTTAAAGTTGTGATAAGTTTCTAAGCATGATTAGTTTTACAAGGTAAAATGTGATGGGGGAGAGGCTATACGAACACCTTCAATCAACATTCAACCCTCTATGGATTTGATGTTATATTGTTATACGACCTATATAGAGCTTCGAATTTGTTAGGATATGCCCTTATAGGGCTTTCATATGCTCTACATGCAACATGATGGTATACATTTGTATAGTACGTAACTGGTCTATTGTGATAGATAGGATATGTATCCAACATCTTGTGAGAGAGGAGGAAGTGTTCCTTAGATAAATATTAAAGGAAGAAAGTTTGTTGGTTTTTTTAGTTAACTTCTGTTGTGCTCTCTGTGGTTTGGTCGTTTTAACGATCTTGCCCCAATCATTTTAAAAGTGTCATTTTCCTCCTCTATGGATTTGATGTTATATTGTTATACGACCTATATAGAGCTTCGAATTTGTTAGGATATGCCCTTATTGGGCTTTCATATGCTCTACATGCAACGTGATGGTATACATTTGTATAGTACATAACTGGTCTATTGTGATAGATAGGATATGTATCCAACATCTTGTGAGAGAGGAGGAAGTGTTCCTTAGATAAATATTAAAGGAAGAAAGTTTGTTGGTTTTTTTAGTTAACTTCTGTTGTGCTCTCTGTGGTTTGGTCGTTTTAACGATCTTGCCCCAATCATTTTAAAAGTGTCATTTTCCTCCTCTATGGATTTGATGTTATATTGTTATACGACCTATATAGAGCTTCGAATTTGTTAGGATATGCCCTTATAGGGCTTTCATATGCTCTACATGCAACGTGATGGTATACATTTGTATAGTACATAACTGGTCTATTGTGATAGATAGGATATGTATCCAACATCTTGTGAGAGAGGAGGAAGTGTTCCTTAGATAAATATTAAAGGAAGAAAGTTTGTTGGTTTTTTTAGTTAACTTCTGTTGTGCTCTCTGTGGTTTGGTCGTTTTAACGATCTTGCCCCAATCATTTAAAAAGTGTCATTTTCCTCAAATAGTTTACTAACTTATCACTGTTTTGCTCCGCGCCTTTAACGCCATCCAAAATATTAATTAACTAGAAGGGTATTTTTGTAATTTAATAAATAAAAGTATGGGCATTTGAGTCTTTTCACCTAAACATAAATACCAATCTTATTTTGTTTTACACTATTTCTCTCTCATAAACACAAACACCCACACCTACCATCACCTGCCACCACACTCATCAGCACCGGCTGACAACAACGACCACAACCACCTACCCTTCCAAATCACCGGAACCACCCAAACCATCGTCACACCACCTCCATCATCGCCAGTTCTGTTACATCCTATTCAACTAAATACATCTCTGCTTCAGATTTGGGAAACCCTAGGAATTAGAAAAGATGGAGATCTGCTTTACGATGGTGGGTGGCGCGAGAGACGAGGAATGAGGAGCGTGGAGACGATCTGAAATCAACGACGGACTGAGTTAAATGGGTTTCGAGCAGGCCATGGGTTTCGAGCCGGTCATAGGTGACGGTCGCCTAGGGTTTCGACAGTGACGACCGCATATGGTTTTGAGCCAAGGACTCCATCTCCAGCGACTTTTTAGACTCGGATGATTATGGTGACAGTGGGGTCCATTAGAAGCTCCGGTGGTTAGTGTGGGGGTGGTGGTGGTGCCTTGTGGTACGGTGGTTGTTGGTGGTCGGGTAAGGGTGGTGGTCGTCCGGTGGAGCTGGTACGAGGTGGTTGTCGGGTGGGGGTCGTGCAAGGTGGTGGTGATTGTCGGTTGTGGTGGTTGTTGGTGATGGAGAAAAGAGAGTGTGTAGAGAGAAAAAGAGGTAGTACAGACATTATAATATTATATAAAATAATCTTTAGAGTATATTACAAGTTTTGTCCTTTATGTATGTCCCAAATTGCAGGCGCTGTCCTTTGTTTTTAAAATTGATGAGTTTTGTCCTTAATGTTTGCAAATCTTGCACGTTATGTCCTTTAGGCCAAACTCAGTTAATTTTTTTTTGTTAAAACTGATCATGTGCAAGGCACATGAGGGCATTTTTGTAATTTCATTTTTTAGAGAAATTTATGTGCAAGGCAAAACCCACCACCACCATCTTCTGTGCAAAGCCAAACCCACCACCACCATCTTCTGCAGACCCACCACCACCACCATCGATTACCAGACTACCACCACCACTGTCTCCACCATCCCCACCCCACCCCCACCGGTCTCCGATTGACGGAAGAGCACACCTATCACCACCATAACACCATTACCATCCACCCACTGCCTCCCCTGAACTCAAGTCTGTATTATATGTTCTCAATCACAAAATTCGGTGAGCCCTACAAAATTACACCATGTTCATATCAGACAGTCTCTCAATACCTGCAAACGAGCGTTTCAGTGAGAAGCCATAAATAAGAAGAATATTTACTGTTGCTGGTAACATGAGCAGAAAGGCTGAATAACCAAACCATAACCACCATTACCATCCACCCACTTCCCACTCTCTCTCTTCTCTCCCTCTCTCTCTCTCACCTGCAGCCACCTCCCACCACCACCATAACCACCATTACCATCCACCCACTGCCTCCCCTGCACCGGTCTTCACCACCACCCTCTACCTCCACCACCAAATAAAGAACAACCGTCGCACCACCACAACCCTTAAAACCCACAAAATCAAAAACCCCCAAAATCCACAAAATCAAAAACCTTAAAACCCCCAAAATCAAAAACCCCCCCCAAAACCCTATCTTTTGAAGATGTAAACGGTGATGGTGGATCATCGCAGGTGGGGAGGCGTTTCACGGCGGCGCTAGGGTTTTTGGGGAGGACTCGATGATGATGGTGGTGGTGGTTGAGCACAGTAGTTCCGGTGGCGATGACGTGTGACGGTGGAAAGTTTCAGGTTCATTAGGTGGTGGCCAGTGGTGGAATCGAAACCCTTTGGTGACGATAATGGTGGTGGTGATGGTGGAGAGAGAGGTGAATTGCAGAGAGAGAGAGTTGGGGAATATTATGATGAATTGCAGATAGAGAGAGTTGGGGAAGATTATATAAATAATAGTAATAATAATAATATTTTTTAATATTAATATTAAATATATAGATAAAAAGACAAAAATACCCTTGGATGATCTAGTTTTAACCAAAAAATCTAACTGGGTTTGGCCTAAAGGACATAACGTGCAAGATTTGCAAACATTAAGGACAAAACTCATCAATTTTAAAGACAAAGGACAACGCCTGCAATTTGGGACATATATAAAGGACAAAACTTGTAATTTACTCTAATCTTTATTTATAATTTGATCAAAATACCTTTAGTTATATATTTGAAGTTACTAAAATACTTTTTCAGTTAACAAACAATTTAGATGGAGTTAGTGTTAGGGAGCTGATTGGGAAAAACATAGTAAACTATTGGAGAAAAATAACACTTTTTAAATGATTGGGGTAAAACCGTTAAAACGATCAAACCATGGGAAGCAAAACGGAAGTTAACTTTTTTTTTTTTTTTTAAGATCAATTGTTGATGTTTTCTGTTAGTTGGGTTTATTTTAATAACCTCAAATTTTATTATATCATATTAACTAGGTTATAACCCCGTGTATTACACGGGTTGAATAAATGAATTTTATATACCAAATAATAAAACATTATCTTTTTAAAAGCCTCCTTTATTGCACGGGTTGAAGAAATGTAATTTTATATATTAAATAATAAAATAAGTTATATCTATAAGAACCATATGTATTGTACGGGTTGAATAAATATAATATTATATACCGAATAATAAAAAAATTATATCTTTAAAACCAATGTATTACACGGGTTGAATAAATGTAATATTGTTTACCAAATAATAAAAAAATTATATTTTTAAAAACCCCCGTGTATTACATGAGTTGAATAAAAATGATTTTATATACCAAATAATAAAAAAATATATTTAAAAAAACTAACGGATTTTTTTATATTTAAAGTAGGATAAGATAACGGATTTTTTTTATATTTAAAATAGGATAAGATTGAATATTAATCTTTATTTATTTAGTTAATATAAGATTGAAAAATCATAAGATTGAATAGGTGGGAGGTTGTAAGATGATAAATCGGTTAACCGTACTGAATGATAAAGATAATAGTGATTGTTGAACAAATTAATTAATCGAATTTAACAGAAACATTTGTGATGTTAGGTGGATTTTTTTTTAATTATTTGAAAGTTAATATCAACTTTGGAATTCGAATGAATTCTTATTAGATTTGATTAAATATTATTGATAATAAAAATTTGAGTAAACTTCCGTTTTGCTCCCTGTGGTTTGGTCACTTTAACGGTTTTACCCCAAACCTTTAAAAATAGCCATTTTCCTCCAATAGTTTGCTATGGTTTTTTCATTTTGCTCCCTGCGGGGAGCAAAATGGAAAAACAAACAATTTGGATGGAGTTAGAGGCAGGGAGCAAAATGGAAAAACCATAGCAAACTATTGGAGGAAAATGACTATTTTTAAAGGTTTGGGGCAAAACCGTTAAAGTGACCAAACCACATGGAGCAAAACGCAAGTTTACTCTAAAAATTTGTATTAGATTAGATTTTAGATTTGATTAAATATTATTAATAATAAAAATTTGTATTAATTTAGATTAAATATTATTAGTATTAGTATTATTAATAATTTTAATCAATTAAATGATAGAATGACAAGTGTCTCAAAACAGGTTTCTTTTATTACATAGTATAGATTACAAACAATACTTTATGTAATGAACTCTTTATGTCTTTTCGCATGTGACATTATGATGGGTTTTCGAGTCTGTTTATATTAAAGTAACTCTTCTTGGAATGCAATCAAATTCTTATTCGTTGATTATAATACTATAATAAATACTTGATTAGGTGAGCAGTTGTAACACATAATAGACATACAATATTTATGAAATAGACGTATAAGTTTATGTTTGTTTTTTCAAATTTATTATACTTGACTTTGTAGATAGATTCAAGCATAAACGTCGTATTTGGTGTACTCAAGTAGGTAAAGTTCCTGAATATGTGATTGTCGTGAAGTTGTCTTCACTTATGGCATGACAATAAGTTATGTACCATTACATGTTTATTTACAAACGAAATGAGTGCTGTTTATATAAACTTTCCAGGTTTGTACTAACGGTTTTGTTTTTAGTGTACCGATGCTAACTTACAAGCTTTATAGCTCACCTTTTGTGCGTCCATGTCTTTAGGTGTGAATGTAGCCTACCCAATTTCCGTTTGACATTTTTTAACTTATATTGAACGTTCAACGGCCATAAAGAGCATCGAAACTCACAACATGCATATGGGTTCCTCTACCCGAAGTTTCTACCCGCCGAGCCAACCCGTGAGAGTGGCGGCAGTGTTCTGGCACGAGATCAAAGCCGCATGGCTTACTCGTGAGGGTGCCCCGTCCCCCTTAGAAGTAAATGGTCTTTTTATGGTTTTCTATTTTCTTGAAAAAGCTACTCCTGACTTTATTATTATATTGTTTTCCTTGTTATATATTATATACTTATATGTTTTCAATAAATAAATCACATTCAACTACTCCAAGATAACCTTTATTGACAATACCACAAATTGGTTTATAAGTAATAAAGAGCTATAATTGACGTTTAATTCCTTACTTTCTAAATATTAGTTTAATAATAATAATAACAACAACAACAACAACAACAACAACAAAATAATAATAATAATAATAATAATAATAATAATAATAATAATAATAATAATAATAATAATAATCTTCCTATACTACTAAATAAAAATCTTTTTTGGACACGTGTCACTTTCTGGTGATTTCTCACCTTATTTTTTCTTATTAATCTCTCATATTAAATAATAATAATAATTTTAAACAAAAATATTAGATAAGAATAAATATTTAGATAAGGATAAACATTTGTTTTTATTATTATCATATTAAATAATGATAATAATAATAATGATTTTAAACAAAAAAGTTAGATAAGAATATAAACGTTTATTTTTATTATGATCATATTAAATAATAATAATAATTTTAAACAAAAAAATTAGATAAGAATATAAACATTTATTTTTATTATGATCATATTAAATAATAATAATAATAATTTTAAACAAAAAATTAGTTAAGAATACATATTTAACAAAGTAAAATGTTATAATAAGTAAATAGTACATTAAAGTTCATTTTTAAAAGATAAATCTTGACGACTGAATGTGTTAAAATATGACTTTATATTTTATTAAACACGTGCAATATACGAGTTTTTTTAAAGATACATCTTTTTTATTATTTATTATATAAAATTATATTTATGCAAAATAAAAAAAGTAAAATTTTATAATAAGTAAATAGTATATCAACGTTCATTTTTAAAATATAAATCTTGATAACTGTTTGTATTAACATATGACATTATATTTTATTTAACACGTGCAATATACAAATTTTTTTAAAAATATATCTTTTTATTATTTTTATATAAAATTATAGTTATACAACCCGTGTAATACACAGAGTTTTACCCTAATAATAATAATAATAATAATAATAATAATAATAATAATAATAATAATAATAATAATAATAAGAGTTAATTACTATTTTCGTCCCTGTGGTTTGTCAAAAATCACTATTTCAGTCCATTAGTTTAAAAATTGCGATTCCAGTCACTGTGGTTTCACTTTCGTAACCATTTCAGTCCCTATGGTTTCACTTTCGTAACCATTTCAATCCTTTTATTCTGTAAGTATAGGGACTGAAATGGTTACGAGGTGGACTGAAATGGTTACGAAAGTGAAACCATAGGGACTGAAATCGCAATTTTTAAACTAATGGACTGAAATAGTGATTTTTGACAAACCACAGGGACGAAAACAGTAATTAACTCTAATAATAATAATAATAATTCGTTAAGTTTTATATCTGTACCTTATAATAATATTTTTGTTATCCTTAAAATATACATTTAATTTTTTTTTGAACGGCTGCATTTTTATAAAATCATAAAAATGAAAACAAAGGGGCCAACAAGAACATGGGAATCCCGAAAAGCAAAACAAAACAAACAAAAAACAAAATAAACATACACTATCCGATTACATCTCTCACGTTAAAGTCCCGCCACCTCTCTCAGTTCAAATTTGTGATCTTCGAACTGTTTTTGATTTTAAATTTATTTAGACTTCACGAACAATTATTCATCAAATATACGATTTGTTCTCTGACTAGGATCCGGCTATATAACTGTTATGATTATCTAATGAAGTTATAACGGCATCCTATTAAAACTGGCATTACAACAGACCGGTATGATGGTTCATTATTAAAACATGGATCGATATGTGTGGATCGTATCGGTCCCAATCTAAATTTCTAAGTTAGGTTTGGGATATCTACGTTGTAATAAAAGCCATCAAACAAATTAAAGGTCCAGTTTCACCAAACATAAAAATTGACATCATACCAAATTAGTTTGAATTCTCCATAAATTTCCAATTACTACAAACCATAAATTCATCTAAACATTTATTTCCTACAAATAAAAATATATATATAATTTTTGTTGTGATTTGTTTCACAAATATATCTATTTTTGTTTGAATTTTTTTTAAAGTTAGATTGTGAATAAATTACTTTATACAAAAAATTATTAAGAGATACAAGCATTTATACAAAATATATTTAGCTGAAAAAGTTAATATTGGAAAGAAGACCAAGATAAACAACATATTTCAAAAGGGATGGTTGTTTTCATGTTAGCGCCCCCTACCCCCACCCACCCCTACCTATTGTTGACAATCTAATATCCAAGTAAACATAGCTCCAAAGAAAAACACTCCAGAAAAACATTATTAAATTACTTAATTTTGAATAAAAGCATTCAAGTGTACTTTATTTGGAATGATGTTTTTTGAGGTCAAGTAATTATTAAATTATTATCATGGTTCTATATTTATAAAATACCATTTTATATCTAACTAATAGGAAGTGATCGAATATGAAGTATGGTTTGGATAGGAAGTTATAATAGGATGTGTGACAAACAAGAAAAAACATAAGGAGAGAAATTTTAGTAATTAGCATTAACTAACTCTAGATCTAAAAAAACCCAGTATATCTTTATGATTCATCCAATCCCCTACACACCACCATCACCCACTGCCACTGCCACTGCTACCACAACCATCACCCCACCCACGGCCACCCATTCCACCAGATCAACATCGTACTTGAAGGGGTATGGTCTCAGATCTCGCACCAAAGCGGTCGCAAGTGACCATCACCCTTATCAAATACTCCCCCTACAAGGACTTATCTGCGTCCGTGCGGGCACGCGCGAACGCGGTTAACTGTTCCAATCGATCTAGTGATGAGAAGACTTACCTTGTGTATGAAAACGGTTGTTTTCATCAGGACAAGGGATGAGGTAACAACCGCAGTTACCACACATAGCGATACGGCTCAACACCGCACCCTATTAATACTTTCGTCAAGACAAGGGACGCGAGAACAACCGCGGTTACCGCACATAGCGATGCGGCCCAGCACCGCATCCTATTGACGACACAAGTGGGACTAACACTTTGACTTAAGTGTCCAAAACAGCAAGTGGCACTGACAGAAGTCACCTGTCCAGCCCACATGTATGCAACGCTGGCGAATAGACTGACAGCCATAGCAGGACGTGGCATCACCTCCGTGACCTACGCGCCTGACATACCTGCAAAGGGCTGCGCGTTGTCAGTCTAGCCACTTAATTACCCTCCTTCACTCTTCGGCTATATATACCCTTCCCGGACCAGGTTTGAGGTATCGCTTATCTGCTCTCTCACACTTACCACTATCACACACTTTGCTTTCAAGCAAATACTGATTCTCACGCCGGAGAGTGGTAACAAGGAGCACCCCCACCCCATCCTCCTTGTTACGAGTCACGGTGTGTTTCCTTGTACAGGAGACAGGTCAGCGGACGATCCAGACGCCGATCCTCGGAAAGAAGGGATTAACCCTACTTGACGAGACCAGTGAATTAACCTCCCCGGTTAACCACTGTTTCATCATTGGCGCCCATCGCTACTCTTAGCACCTTTTTCCATCTCTTTCTTTCTTGAAGATCAAGTCTGATCGTCAAAATCATGCTGCGGGGGAAAACATTACCCCAACAAACGCAGGACAAACGGGGAACACTCCCCCTGTCTAACCAATAGGCCATATCGGCACCAGGAGTGGATCTTCACACCTGGTTCTTACAACAACAGACTGCTCTAAATGCAGCCTACACCCGAACTTGCGCAAGTACGCAAGCACCCGGAGGGCCCACACCAGCGCCATATAAACCCGCGGCTCGCGTTTTACAATACAAGGGCCGGGCACCAACACATCCCGCATCCCGGGATAGGCGCAGACCGTATGAACCTTCCTACTGCAGTGTCCATACGCTCATTGAAGACGATTCCACATACGGGTCCCGGGCCAGAGCACCGGTGCACGACCGCCTTGGCCCGCATGGAGAATATAGGCGAGAATCAGCTGCTCGCTGAGGGTCCGGTGTACACAGCCGTCTGGGACCGCATCCCCACAACGAGGGATACGACCGAACCGACCCAGACGACCATACATTCCGAGGGGACTCCCAGTCGGTTTACAGCCAGTCTGGGGACTACAATTACTATACCCCAGTACAATCTCGCACAACATACGACCGCGCCGCAAAGCGCGATCAGGGTTTAGCCTACCGGCCAAAGTACGCCGCTGGCAGCTCCAAGTTCATAAAGGAGATTGCCTTAGCCCCACTCACTAGGAGAAAACTCCCGCTCACCGTGGGTAAATACAATGGTTCGTCGGACCCCGACGACCATATGAATGCTTTTACTGGCGCTGGGGTCATCGGTGGTTGGGAAGAACCCATCTGGTGCCATTTCTTTGCCCAGACCCTTACCAGATTCGCGAGGGCCTGGTTTGATTCTTTGCCAGTGGGATCACTGGCCTCATTTGATGATCCGCAACAAAAATTTCTGGCCCATTTCAGCCAGCAAAGACAAGCGCGACCAAGTAGACGTCATGAACATCTGGCGCGGGGAGAACAAGGGCTTGGAGGCCTTTGTTACCCGCTACAACAAAGAATGCCTCGAAATCGGTGGGGTAGCGTGTAAAGCCCTGCTTTTTCATACTTTCCATAATTAGAAACCGTTGCTTGTATTTCTATTTTTGGAAGTCTTGTATTCTTGTATTCGTCGTAATCGTTGTAAAATCCGAGACTTAGATTATAATGAAATCCGTATTTTCTTTACATTCATGTTATACACGTTTCATACTTGTTCATATACTTGGATTGATTAAACATATGATACTTTATTCACAACTTGTGCAAAATACGTCAAACTTGCAAACACATAATTATATGTTCAACTTACGCGAATACGACACTCAATCTCGGTAAATATACTTGCTTATGCTTATTTTATAGTGTTTTTATGATATAATTACATCTCTTACCCTTAAACATGTTTCTTGTGCTTAAAACACCCTAAAATACACTTAAAACATCAAGTATTGGAAGTTTAGGGGGCTAAAGTGTCAAATAATCAAACTTTGCCCAGCTTCGGGCTGCTCACCAGCCACGACCCGGCCTACCTAAGTGGCTCGCGGCCGGCGAGGTGGTCTGATCCGCAGAAAAACTCTTCTAGCTACGAGATTGGGCCATTAGGTGTGTTTTGTTGTGTTTTCTTCATTAATAACACCCAACCAACTTAACCTAACTCTCCCCTATAAAACCCAAGCCTCCTCCACACTTTTTCCACTTTGCAACTCACTTCAAACACCCTCAAATCACTCTTAATCAGCTAGAAAATCAGAAAGTGGACAGATTCATCACAACTTGCTTAAGTGAGCATAACTTCTTCATTTCTTCATCTTTTTCTTTGATTCTTCTTTCTAAACACTTAGAACAACCTTAGGTATGATTCCATAGGTTTTCCATGGAAAACCAAGGCCTGGAACATCACCAAAACAGGCTCTAAAGTGAAGTAAACTTTCTGTTTTTATTTAAACACTTGTTAAACTATTTAAACTTGAGGTTTCTCATACACATTCCTATGTCCTTATGCTCATAATCAAGTCTATGGTTAGTTGGGTTTAAAAACAAGGTTGTGACATGTAAAATCAGAGGTTTAAACCTCATAGACATTCTATTTTGGTTAGGGTTTTAACCCACAAGTGGTGTACAAGCTTAAAGCTTGTAGTTTGTGTGATTATAAGGTTAGCTTGGGCTATCCTACTTGAAAATCCACACATCACTTGATGTTTTTCTTAGATTAGTTGTAGTTATTTCATTTCCTATTGTATGTTCATGACCCTCCTTGTCGTCTATGACAACATGTGTAGTGGTGGACACTAAAGAGGTACCTAAATGGAAGACTTGTCTTTCCTACCTCATGCATGCCTTATGTGAAATACAAAAGAGGTTCCTAAATGGAGGATTCATCCTCCTACCTCATGCTTGACTTATATGACAAATATGATATACTATATAACTTATATAATATTCAAGTAACCAAACTTTTGATGATGAACTAGTGGTCATTGTCAAATGTTAAGTTACATCATCTAAGACTTTAATAACTTGTAGTGATTCTAATGGGTAATTTGACCCATGAAAACATTCTAAACCTTTTGGGTTTCATAGTGTCAAAACAAGTATTATATGACTAGATGATTATTTTCCTCATATGTCCATTTTCATGTAATTTAAATTCCGAATCTTTACTCCTCTGTTAACTTCCAATATCCACACACCAATGTTTCTTCGTGTAGAAGGACACGGTGTTCCACTCTAATCAACCAACCACTCTCACGGAATTATCAAGTGGAAAGCTTGCAAAACCATGAGTATACTCGATCCCGTTTTACTTTTATCACTTTGGGTGCAACATGTATGTTATACAAATCACACGACACTTAAACTATTTTAATCTCTATCCATGCTTAACATGAAACTATATGATGCTTGTTAGACTTGTATGCTATGTAAACTTTTTGTGTCAAGATATGCTCATTAACTTTGCTAGCCTACATTAACAATTATAGCGCTATAGGATTAACGCACCACCCATTAGTCTTGGGGTATTGTTAAGTTAAACATGTTAACCTCCCATTATTCTTTGGGATAGGCAAAATTAACGCATTGTATTCTTGGGTTTGAACATATAGTACACCGTTTCAGCATATTAGTAAACTTGCATATTGGTTATTCATGTTGGATATGAGCCTTCAAACATTTTGATTCTATATTATGCTATGTAACAAAACTTGTATACTCGCCAACTTTTTGTTGATATATTTTAATACATGTTGCAGGTTGATAGACAAGACGATGTTATGAGAAGAAACGAGATTTAGGTGGACTTAAATACACACCTAGATTAACTTGTTATTTTGATGTTATGTTGAACAATGTTGTCTTTATTTGAATCTTTGTATGAAATTTTTAGTATCTTTATGAAATTTGAATTTAAATTATATTGCCACATAGTGTTATGATGTTTTGAGCAATTTGTTCGTCTCATCCCGATGTTTCCGCCATATGTTGGGGTGTGACATAGCGGACCAACTGGCCCGTAGTCATTTCGTTCGAGTAGTCAAACACGACGAAATGATCATGACAATATCGGGCAGGGACGGCTTGCCAGAAAAATGGGACGACATCATGGCGGCAGTCAAAACGTATGCCCAAACAACACGGTCTCTGAGACCCGGCACCGGTAAAACCGGTCCCCAAGTGGAAGGACAATCCTCCCGCCAAGAGCCCAGGCGCAACAACAACAAGCGCAACCGGGATGCGTGGAACCGCGACCACGATTTCAAACCATATGCCCCGCGCGGGTCCCAGCCCGACGCTAGGGCAACAATAAATGCCCAGAGAGATCAACAGGCATCAAAGAAAGAGCCTCGGGAGCGCAATTGGACCGATCTCACAAAGTCGCCAAGGGACGTTCTTCTTGCAGAAGAACAATACTTGAGACCGACCCTACCAATGAAGTCTAAAAAGGGCAAGACACGACCCTATATTGTGAATATCATAAAGACTCGGGTTACTCCATAAACAATTGCATCAGTCTCCGCCTGGAGATTGAACGAGCCCTAAAGGAGGGAAAGTTGCAACACATGTTGCCGAATGCGCCAAAGCAAACTAAGTGCATCACTCCACATGACGAGGGCACCTCCTGTGGCAAGAAAGCCATGTATGTGGCAACTACCCACATAATCAGTGGAGGCCACAGACAGCGGCGCAAGGCAGCAAGGAGGGGGGACGATGACTGGCGTGACGAACAAGTCGTTTTCCCAAAGGTTCGAGGCGGACCGCGCGACAGGCGCGCCGTCGTAATCACCGGCTACCTAGCTCACTATTGCACCGAGCGTCTATTCATAGACCCGGGTAGTACCTCTAATATAATATACGAGCAATGCTTCAACCAATTCGATCAGGAGGACAAAGATCGGTTGCAGCCGGTGGATTACCCGTTGGCCGGGTTTGCAGGGGAAACAGTGTTCCCCTTCGGCCAAATCACATTTCCAGTGCGCCTTAACAACGGTAAGCACACACGGGTCGAGGAGCTAAATTTTATGGTTTTACCCCACACCTCCTGATATGACGTGCTTCTCGGCAGAGAATCACAGGGCGACTTCAACATGATAACATCCGTTCTCCACTCTGCTATCGGTTCTCCAACCGAAACGGGGATCGTGATAATATACGCCCGCAGAGGAGTCATGTCAATAGACGAGCTGCGTCCAGCCAAGACGGCAAGGCTGACCCCCAGCACTGAACTGGAAAAATGGGTACTTAATGCAAAGTACCCCGAACAAACGATCACATTGGGTCACGCCTTGTCCAACAATACAAAAGCACGCCTGAAGCAGCTTCTCTTCAGGAATAAAGACATCTTCGCGTGGACTCCCTCAGACATGAGGAGTCCCGCGTGAGGTTGCGTAACACTTCTTGAATACCCTACTAGGTATCAAGCCCGTGGTCCAGGGAAGACGTAACCTGGGATTCGCAAAAAATAACACAATGAATAAGCAGGTCAAGGAACTGCTCTCCACAAGGATCCTGCGGGAAGTTAAATACCAGACCTGGTTGTCAAACCCAGTTTTGGTAGAGAAGGCAAGCGGGGGCTGGCGCATGTGCGTCGATTACAAAGACCCCAACAAGGCCTGCCCCAAAGACTGCTATTCACTTCCAGAGATCGAAAAAAAAGTCGACAATCTCACGCCATTCCGATGGAAGTGTTTTCTCGATTGCTACAAAGGGTACCACCAGGTACAAATGGCAATCGGGGATGAAGACAAAACGGCATTCCGCACCCCTATGGGAAATTACTGCTATACGAAGATGCCGTGTAGGTTGCGCAATGCGGGCACAACATACCAAAAACTGATGAACGACCCTTTTAGAAATCAGATCAGCAAGAGTGTCGAGATTTATATGGATAACCTGGTCGTCATGAGCATGGAAGAAGACACCATGCTCCAAGACATTGAAAGGACATTCCAAACTCTGCGAGGCATTAACATGAAGCTCAATCCAAGGAAATGCTCGTTTGGAAAGGAAGAAGAAAAATTACTTGGATTCATCGTCACTAAAGATGGATTCAAGGTTAACCCATAAAGGTTTCAGGCGATCGAGTGCATGCCATCGCCTTCCATGATAAAGGAGATGCATAGGTTGGCCGGCCGGCTGGCCGTGCTAAATAGGTTCTTTGCCAATCACACGGCAAAATCCTATCCCTTCATCAGCACCTTGCCCAACTGCCTAAAGAAAGAACAGTTTCAATGGACCGCAGAGGCAGAACGCGCCTTTCAGGAAATGAAGGAGTGTTTGATCCAGTTACCCACCTTCACCGCACCGCGCGAAGAGGAACCACTCATCATGTCCTTGTCCGCCGCGTACAAGGCAGTGGGCGCATTACTCATAGCGGATCGAGAGGGGTCCAAACACCAATCTACTACGTCAGCAAGATGCTCAACGACCAAGAAACAAGATACTCCATCATGGAGAAATTGGTCCTAGCATTGGTACATGCCTCTAGGCGACTGCGCCGATACTTTGCAGGTCATGTCATCACTGTCTTAACCAATTACAGGATCGGCCAAATCCTCTCCAAGCCCAAAATCTCTGGAAGACTTGCCAAGTGGGCTATTGAACTAGGTGGGCACAACCTAGTTTACAAGCCACACCTGGCAATCAAGGGGCAAGTTTTAGCTGACTTCGCTGCAGAAGTACCGGCGAACAGCATCCAAGAATGCGAAGAAGAGCAAAACCCTACACCTCCGCCGTCCCCGTCAGACATCTGGGCACTATACACTGATGGTGTGTCCAATGAGGACGGCGCGGGTGACGGTCAAGAGCTTACCTATGCCATACGCCTCGACTTCAAAAGTACAAATAACAAGGCTGAATACGAGGCATTACTCGTGGGGCTACGACTGGAAGTCAAACTCGGTGTGCAACATCTGGAAGCGCACGTCGATTCATTACTAGTTGCAGGGCAGGTAAACGGGGAATATGTCACACCCCCAAAATACCACATGCGGAGACCCCGCTAGGCGTGTGACGTACTAGGATCTAGCCACCAATCACATTGAGCTACATTAAGTTATAAAACAAAGTTTCCATTAATAGTGATAAAATATTCATAAACGTAATCCAAGTTTAACATGTTCAGCGGAAGCAAATAGTAAATCACTGTTCAAACGTTTCAAAAACCAAAGTATGTGAAATCAGTAAACAAGTCTTGTATATTCAAGCAGTATGACCCATGACCACTCCAGCTATCCAGATATGCAAGTTCCTTGTCTTTAGTACCTAACGACCTGCGAGCATGCAACAAGTGTATCAGACAACGCTGGTGAGTTCATAGTTTTACGAAAATGTTGGTTACCAAGTGTTTAGTTCAGTTCATTGATTATAATGTTGATAATAACTCGATACCGTACAAGATGGCTCCAGACTATTTTTGCCCTTTCCCCAATGCCCCTATCAAAGCATTGGGCATGACTGGGTCATTAGTTCACACCCGTCCTCTCAGGTATGGGGTGAGGGTGCCAAACCTAGATAGCGCTACCAACTAATACCCCATTACCTCTCAGGTAACAAACAAGATGGGACTTAATGGTGATAGGAGTGAGTGTATTATCCAACATCCTAGTTTTACCCAAATGACTTATTCCTCTCAGGAATACCTAATGATTGTCCCACCCACCGGGACATATGCTCAAGAGGAATGAACTCACCTTTGATTTGCTCGGTATGTTAAGTTACCCGTCCAAGTTGGTCAACCCAAACCCTACCGTGGTTACCAAACAATATCAGTTTCACAATCATTTAAGTCACGTATTTGTACACAATTTGTATCTAACACAAAGACCGCTGTTAACACATAACACATGCCCAATTATCATACTAGTCCACATCCCCCGAGGTTGTCACTTAACATTAAACAGTATGGTTATCATGCAACTATCGTATTTCATAAACACAGTACTCATCAATACATACTTTTCAAACTGTCTACTGTTCCATCTATATACTCCTACGACGAAGATTCCAAGCGACGAAGGTCTATCCTTCGTCCCTCAGCAGGTAATGAAACAGTTACAACTCCTTTAATTTCTAATAACAGTTACAATTTGACAGTTTCAACAAACATCGATCATTCACGATTAAACATCCTAGTTATGAGCAATCATCAAGCATTCAGATCCATCCCAACCATAACAGTTTCATCAAAACATTAAAACGTACATTCACTGACCATACACCATCAGATGTTAATCTATCATGCTATCAACTCGTTACACGGAATTAACAAATCACAACACGAAAATGTACAAAATCATCGGAACCCTAATTCACATAAAGTCTATATCTTCCTACGGAATTAACAAATCATGTATGTTCTAGTTCTATATCCCTGTTAACGAAACCCTAATTCACATAAAGTCACAATATCAGGACTCCATCGAATAACAAAGTTAGACACTAACCGTGATACTTAAGTGTTTGGATAAATCGAGATGACAAAGCTTCAAGATTTCCCCAACTGCCGTCGCACAGAGATTAGAAAGGGAGGACTTTAGGGTTTAGTGTTTTGCAGTTACGTGAAACGAACTGTCATACGTACCCTAAATAAAGATCAGGCCACACTGGGCTTCAAAGGGTCTGGGCCAAGGGCCCCTATTTGGCGAACAATATCTCCCAACGAAGCATCAAGCTTTGTCACAAATGTTGATGGCGAAGATCCACTCCTCATTAAACACAACACATTAATCATAGACACAATCCACAATAACCATAACACAACACATTAATCATTTCAACCTCAAGTTACTTTAATCAGTCAAGTGAAGTACACACGACACTACGTAAAAACCAAATTGTAAAAACAAGATTATGATACAAGTGATACATAGGGGAAAGGCCTCGAAATCTTGGGTTGTCACATCATCCCCAACTTGAAAGAAATTTCGTCCTGAAATTTGACAAGTAATCCAAAGCGACAAGGTGTTAAATCAGGATGACTGTGGATTTTCCGCAGGTGCCACATCATCCCCAACTTGAAAGGGAATTTCGCCCTGAAATTCACCAGTTGCATCAGATTTAGATTGGTCTGTTGGGAATAAATGTGGGTACTTGAGCTTCATCTAATCCTCGCGTTCCCACGTGAACTCCGGTCCACGTCTTGAGTTCCAACGAACTCTCACGATTGGAATTCGACTATGCTTACGAACCTTGACTTCCCGATCCATAATTTCTATTGGTTCCTCAACAAACTACAATTTGTCATCAATTCTCAGATCTTGAATTGGGACCACCAGTGTTTCATGAGACAAACACTTCTTTAGTTGTGAAACATGGAAGACATCATGAACGTTACCCAACTCAGCAGGTAACTCGAGCTTGTACGCCACTTTCCCAATACGCTCCAAAACTTTGAATGGCCCAACATAGCGTGGATTAAGCTTGCCGCGCTTCCCAAAGCGCACCACACCCTTCCAGGGTGAGACTTTCAAAATAACACGATCGCCTACAGCGAACTCCAAGGGCTTCCTACGCTTGCCAGCGTAGCTTTTCTGATGGTGGCGCGCCGCCGCCATACAATTTCTGATCTGGACAATCTTTTCCGAAGTTTCAAGAACAAGTTCCGGACCTGTGATTTGGCTGTCACCCACCTCAGCCCAACAAAGAGGAGAACGACATTTCTAGCCGTACAACGCTTCAAATGGAGCTGCCTGGATGCTAGTGTGGTAACTGTTGTTGTAGGAGAACTTGATCAACGGCAAGTGTTTCTCTCAGCCTTTACCAAAATCGATTACACATGCTCGCAACATGTCTTCAAGTGTTTGGATGGTTCGTTCGCTTTGACCATCCGTTTGTGGGTGATAAGCAGTGCTCATGTCGAGGCGTGAGCCGAATGATTTATGCATTGATTGCCACAAATCAGATATAAAACGCGAATCACGATCAGAGATAATAGAGGTTGGCACTCCGTGCCTAGAAACCACTTCCTTCAGATATACTGCAACAAGTTGAGAGAATTTATCCATTTCCTTGATCGCAAAGAAGTGTGCAGATTTCATGAGGCGGTCAACGATCACCCAGATGGTATCGTTTCCGTTTTGTGTTCTTGGCAAACCAGTGACGAAGTCCATAGCAATTTGTTCCCATTTCCACATAGGTATTTCTGGTTGCTGTAGCAGACCTGAGGGTTTATGATACTCTACCTTGACTTTCGCACAAGTCAAACACTTACTCACATACGTCGCGATGTTAGCTTTCATCCTCGGCCACCAATACAAGACCTTGAGGTCCTGATACATCTTATCCGAACCCGGGTGAACAAAGTATCAGGACTTGTGTGCTTCGTCCATCACAAGCTCCCTAAGATTTCCAAACAGAGGAACCCATATCCGTTCCATAAAATAATAGATGCCATCTGACCTTTCCACGAGTCGTTTCTCCATGCCCCGCAAATACTCAGATTCCAGGTTTTCTTCCTTTAATGCTTCGATTTAAGTGGAACGGATCTGATCAGGAAGGTTTGAGTGAATACTGAGCTGTAAGGCTCGCACATGTTTAGGTTTCGTTTCCTTTCGACTAAGTGGATCAGCTACAACGTTAGCTTTACCTGGGTGAAACTTGATTGCACAGTCGTAGTCGTTTAAGAGTTCTACCCAGCGACGCTGTCGCATATTCAATTCCTTCTGATCAAAGATATGCTGGAGGCTCCTGTGATCAGTATAGATAGTGCATTTGGTACCGTACAGATAATGCCTCCAAATCTTTAGCACGAAAACCATGTCCCCCAACTCCAAGTCGTGAGTCGTGTAATTCTTCACATGAACCTTCAACTGCCGAGAAGCGTAAGCTATCACCTTCTCGCATTGCATCAACACGCAACCGAGACCCTGAATAGAAGCATCACAATATACCACAAAATCTTCGGTACCTTCAGGTAGAGACAAGATCGGTGCACTGCAGAGTTTTTGTTTCAAGAGTTGGAAAGCATCTTCCTGCTTTGATCCCCAAGAGTATACCACACCTTTCTGTGTCAACGAGGTGAGAGGGTGAGCGATCTTCGAGAAGTCTTTAATAAATCTTCGATAGTACCCAGCGAGACCAAGAAATTGTCGCACCTTCGAAGGATTCTTCGGTGCCGCCCAATTTCTAATAGCATCAATCTTAGCAGGATCCACGTGTATCCCCGATTCATTAACAATGTGGCTAAGGAAGTGCACTTCTCGTATCCAGAAGTCACACTTAGAAAACTTCGCGTAGAGTTGCTCTTTCCTCAGGAGCTCCAAGATAAGACGCAAGTATCGCTCATGGTCCTCCTTGCTCTTAGAATAGATCAAGATGTCATCGATAAACACAATGACGAAATCGTCGAGATATGGTTTGCACACACGATTCATAAGGTCCATGAAAACCGCCGGTGCGTTTGTCAACCCGAATGGCATAACCAGAAACTCATAATGGCCATACCGCGTTCAAAAAGCTGTCTTAGGGACATCCTCCTCTCGGACTCTCATCTGATGATAGCCCGATCTTAAATCGATCTTCGAGTAGTAACTTGACCCTTGCAACTGGTCAAACAGATCGTCGATACGTGGTAAGGGATAACGGTTCTTGACTGTCACCTTGTTGAGTTCCCGATAATCAATACACATATGGAAAGACCCGTCCTTCTTCTTCACAAACAAAACTGGGGCTCCCCAAGGTGAAGAACTAGGTCGGATAAAACCTCTATCCAACAGTTCTTGGAGTTGATTTGACAACTCTTGCAACTCTCCTGGTACAAGATGATAAGGAGCACAGGCAATCGGGGCTGCTTCTGGAGTGAGGTCAATCTGGAATTCCACCTGACGTTGTGGAGGTAAACCAAGAAGCTCTTTAGGAAACACATCCGAAAACTCGCGAACAACTTGAAGGTCTTCAATCTTCCTTTCCTCAGGTTGAGTATCAGCAACAAGAGCTAGAATAGCAGGGTAGCCCTTTCGTAGACACTTCTGGGGTTTCATGGCTGAGATGATTCCAACCATTGCACCACTACGATGACCTTGAACCGACAAAGATTCTCCACTGGGGAGAGGGATACGCACGATTTTCTCTTTACAGAGAATTTCCGCTTGATGCTTAGACAACCAATCCATGCTAACGACCACATCAAAACTTCCGAGAGTAACGGGGAGTAGGTCAATGTCGAACATTTGACCCATAAGATCGAGTTTACAGCCAAAAAGAACATGTGAAGCTTCAATCGTTTTGCCATCGGCTAACTCTACAATGTGTTTGTTTACAAGAGGTGCAGGAGTCAATCCTAACTGACGACTGAACTCCAATGACACATAACTCCAATTGGCACCAGGGTCGAATAAAACAGAAGCAAATAGATTGTTCACAGAAAACGTACCTGTCACAATGTTGCCATCATTGCGAGCTTCCCCAGCACCAATGGTAAATACTCTCCCACGCGCACCGTTCGCACCATTGTTCCCATTGTAGTTATTCCCAGTGTTGTTATTGTTGTTATTACCAGCATTTTGATTCAGTTGTGGGCAATCTCGCCTGAAATGACCCTCGTCACCACATTGGAAACAACCCTTACGATTTCCCTGATTCTGCTGAGGCTGCTGCCTCTCCTGTTGCTGCGGTTGCTGATGCTGTGGGGGTTGCTGCTGCTGCTTTGGGAGGGAGACCCTGCAGTCTCTAGCCATATGGCCCACCTTGTTGCACCTGTGACATACCCGGGTGCACGGCCCGCGACGGTGGAAGTTACACTTGTTACACTTAGGCTGCTTCCCTGCGTATGAACCCTGGTTCGAATTGTTGCTCTGATTCTGATTCACAGAAGATAACTGGCTAAAGCTGCGGTTGATACTGTTGTCTGGTTTCTTCTGTGACTGATTCGAGTTGGACACCTTGTCCACATCATTCGATTTGCTTTTGCTATCAGTAGCAGGAGTAGTAGTTGCAGCAGTAGTGGCAGTAGTAGAAACACGCGGTGGTAGCGAGCCACGCTCCACCTCCTGATCTGTGATCTTGTGAGCTAAGCGGATGATCTGAGGTAAGTTATTGAGGTTCGCTGCAGTAACCAAGCCCTTAACTGGCGGGGCTAATCCCTTGATTTACAGCTCGATTCTTTGGTGTGGAGGTCGTGATAAGTTCGGGCACATATTAGCTAACTCATGAGACCGTTTCGTGTATGCCTCAATCTTAGACCCCACCATTTTCAGATCATAATACTGGTTCTCTAGTTTCTGTACTTCATCACAAGGACAGTACTCCTCTCTCATCAACTCCTTGAAATCCTCCCAAGTAGTGGCATTCGCCATCTCAATAACCAGCATCTGAACTTGGGAATTCCACCAAGTCAATGCACCATCCTCAAGTGTGCCTGAAGCATACTTCACTCTGTCCCCAACAGGACAGTTACTGATGTGTGTAAAATGCAACATATAAATTACATCAAATGAGGCACAAAACTAACCCTTTTTTAGTACTAATGTTGGAAAAAGTGTGCTTTTGTCTTCCTTTTGTATTTTCAGGATTAAATGAGCTCAAATGAACAAAAGAAGCAAAAATGCAGCTAAATCTAACACAAATACAAGAAAAGGAATAAACGTGGCATGCCCGACCCCTCGACAGCATCTTCCCAAGAAAAAACAAGATTTCAGAAGGCTGAACTCGCCCGGTGCCCAGCGGACACGTTGGCATGCCCAAGTGTCTGCAAAAAAGACAAAGTTGTAGAAGCTTCTATTTCCCAACACAGGGGCATGCCCAGCTCCACACGGCCATGGTCAACGCTAAGATTCACAGAATCCAAGCAAATCTTAATAGTACAGATACGCTTCTGCACACGGGGCCGTGCCCAGCGGACACGGGGGCGTGGTCAACTAATATAGACAAACTGCATTAAATGAAGAAAGAGAAAGTGGATGGACACGGGGCCGTGCCCAATGGACACGGGGCCGTGTCCGGGCTTCTGTGCAGACTATAAATAGGGGTGCTTGGTTCATTTCAAAGGCATTCCTTGACAAACCACCTCTCTCCCACTTCACCCACACTCCACCACCATCATAACACCCACATCCACCACCATCATCCATCATCCATCATAGAGTGTGTGTAGTAGTCTCGGGATCCAAGATTGATAGTAAGAGTTCTTGACAATCAAAGGCCATGTTTGCCTAAGTCTCTTACATCACTTGGTGAAGACAAGCATTTAGTGTAATACTTTTGTTTTTTAATCTTTTCGCACTTTTTATTTGGTTTTGTATTAATGACTTTAATAACTAGTTTCTTATGTTGAAGGTTAAACTTCCTTATCATTTGTCCATGGTGTCTTGGCGTTATTTTACTGTCTATATAAAATAAAAGATTTACACCATTCATATCTCCACGGTCTATATGGAGATATGTTGGCTACCTGGTCAGGGGTTAAGGGAACGGTTTGGTAAGGTTCTTGCCTTGTTCAGTGTATAGATCCTGCAAGGACCTGGGTCAAGCTTACTAGGACCTCCTTCAATACCCACTAGTATTGGATAGCGGGGGTGCGAATGGCTTGATCCACTAATATGTAAACTACTATTAATACATTAACCCAGCTACTTGGGATTGTATCCCTGCTGACTCAAACCACTTAGCCGAGGGTAACGTCACCTTCAAAAGAGGGGCCTACCACATTACGCATTAATAACTTAATTAATTATCTTCCAATAATCCAACCCTTTAGGATTGTATCCTTGCTGACTCAAACTACTGGGTTGAGGGTAACGTCACCTTTAAAAGAGGGGCCTACTACTATAACTAAGATAATCTCTAAAAAAGTGCAAAAGTGCAAAAGTGCGGAAAACATCAAAGTTTACACTAAAGGCGAGTCGGATCCAAGTGATTCATCTTGTCTATCTTTTTTATTTTTATTTTCAGCATTTTTAGTTTTTATTTTCATGTTTAAAACCTTTTTCTAAATTTTTGATTTGATTAGACGTTGAGGACAAACCGGTACTAAAAGCTCTTGTGTCCTTGGACGACCTCAGTGACTTACCAACGCTATACTACGCTCACGATGGGTGCACTTGCCCATATGTGTGTTTAGTGTTAGTAAAATATCGTGTTTTATAAATTTAAAACTTGAATAAAGTGTTAAAAAGGGCTAAAAATATACTTAAATATATATACACACCGACACACATTAGTTACACATAGCGAACACTGATTCTGCCTTCTCAAACCAACGTAGTAGTCCCACAGCCCCTTCAGTCCCACCGAATGTCTGTGGCTTACAATCCATGAACGTCTTAAACGTACAAGCAGGTGGATTATTTTGATTTTGATTCGCTTGTTGACCAGCCTGATAGGCTGCCAAAGCCTCAGCCACACGTGTGTTAATCAAGTTTGTCAACTCGGCCTGAGTCATCGCAATGTGACCACGCCCATGGCCTTGTCCGCTCATGATTCTATATAAGAAAAGGGAAAAGGTTAAGAGTCGAGATAAGGTAGGAGTCAAACCTCACAATGACTTCTACAGACTACTGAGTTTACATCAGACTACAGAGCGGAACCCCTTTCACACTCGTTAAGCCTTACTGGGACTCACATGCACCCCGCATTATTATTATGTGTGCACCCATAATAACAATGCGATTTGCGTGTTTATCTCAGCTCCTCCCAACTTGTGCTAAAAGGTTCCTCAATTTCGAATAACAAAACGAAAACACTACAACATAAATCAGGAAGGTTTAGGGAAATATCACACTATCAACCACGTAGCATAGGCTAGTATCACAAGAATGCATAGTAGTACTAAGTGTGCTTTCACATGCAAAGTCATACTCAAGTGTTCACTAAATATGATGTGCAATAAGTAAACGAAGAACGAACCTTGCAATCTGGAGCTGAGTGTCATACTCAACTGTTCGGTTATAGTCTGGTTTTATAAAAACGTTTTAAAACCTAGTTCACTATAACTAGTGGCTCTAATACCAAACTGTCACACCCCCAAAATACCACATGCGGTGCCGCTAGGCGTGTGACGTACCAGGATCTAGCCACCAATCACATTGAACTACATTAAGTTATAAAACAAAGTTTCCATTTATAGTGATAAAACATTCATAAACGTAATCCAAGTTTAACATGTTCAGCGGAAGCAAATAGAAAATCATTGTTTAAACGTTTCAAAAACCAAAGTATGTGAAATCAGTAAACAACTCTTGTATATTCAAGCAGTACGACCCATGACCACTCCAGCCATCCAGATATGCAAGTTCCTTGTCCTTAGTACCTAACGACCCGCGAGCATGCAACAAGTGTATCAGACAACGCTGGTGAGTTCATAGTTTTACGAAAACGTTGGTTACCAAGTGTTTAGTTTAGTTCATTGATTATAATGTTGATAATAACTCGATACCGTACAAGATGGCTCCAGACTATTTTTGCCCTTTCCCCAATGCCCCTATGGGCATGATTGGGTGATTAGTTCACACCCGTCCTCTCAGGTACGGGGTGAGGGTGCCAAACCTAGATAGCTCTACCAACTAATACCCCGTAACCTTTCAGGTAACAAACAAGATGGGACTTAATGGTGATAGGAGTGAGTGTATTATCCAACATCCCAGTTTTACCCAAATGACTTATTCCTCTCAGGAATACCCAATGATTGTCCCACCCATCGGGACGCATGCTCGAGAGGAATGAACTCACCTTTGATTTGCTCGGTATGTTAAGTTACCCGTCCAAGTTGGTCAACCCAAACCCTACCATGGTTACCAAACAATATCAGTTTCACAATCATTCAAGTCACGTATTCGTACACAGTTTGTATCTAACACAAAGACCGCTGTTAACACATAACACATGCCCAATTATCATACTAGTCCACATCTCCCGTGGTTGTCACTTAACATTAAACAGTATGGTTATCATGCAACTACCGTATTTCATAAACATAGTACTCATCAATACATACTTTTCAAAATGTCTACTGTTCCATCTATATACTCCTACGGCGAAGATTCCAAGCGACGAAGGTCTATCCTTCGTTGAAATGAAATGTGACGAAGTATCCATACTTCGTCAAGGTGGAGATCGGCGAAGTATCCATCCTTCATCGATGCAGGGTTCGGTGAAGTATCATGAGGTTCGTCAAGAGTCTATCTTCGTCGTCCCTCATCAGGTAATGAAACAGTTATAACTCCTTTAATTTCTAGTAACAGTTAAAACTTGACAGTTTCAACAAAACATCGATCATTCATGATTAAACATCCTAGTTATGAGCAATCATCAAGCATTCAGATCCATTCCAACCATAACAGTTTCATCAAAACATTCAAACGTACATTCACTGACCATACACCATCAGATGTTAATCTATCATGCTATCAACTCGTTACACGGAATTAACAAATCACAACACGAAAATGTACAAAATCATCAGAACCCTAATTCACGTAAAGTCTATATCTTCCTACGGAATTAACAAATCATGTATGTTCTAGTTCTATATCCCTGTTAACGAAACCCTAATTCACATAAAGTCACAATATTAGGACTCCATTGAATAACAAAGTTAGACACTAACCGTGATACTTAAGTGTTTGGATAAATCGAGATGACAAAGCTTCGAGATTTCCCCAACTATCGTCGCACAGAGATTAGAAAGGGAGGACTTTAGGGTTTAGTGTTTTGCAGTTACGTGAAACGAACTATCATACGTACCCTAAATAAAGATCAGGCCACACTGGGCCTCAAAGGGTCTGGGCCAAGGGCCCCTATTTGGCGAATAATATATCCCGACGAAGCATCAAGCTTCGTCACAAATGTTGATGGAGAAGATCTACCTTCGTCGAGGAAGGTTCGTGACGGCGAAGAACCATTCTTCGTCGTCCATGTTGATGACGAAGATCCATTCCTCATTAAACACAACACATTAATCATAGACACAATCCACAATAACCATAACACAACACATTAATCATTTCAACCTCAAGATACTTTAATCAGTCAAGTGAAGTACTCACGATAGTACGTAAAAACCAAATTGTAAAAACAAGATTCTGAAACAAGTGATGCGTAGGGGAAATGCCTTGAAATATCGGGTTGTCACAGAATACGCTGCCAAATGGGACATCATGATCTTCTACCTCGAACAAGCCAAGCAACTAACATCACAATTCACCTCCTTCAACATTGTACATATCAACAGGAGTGAAAACAAACTGGCTGATGCACTTTCTAAATTGGCATCAACCAACTTCCAACACTTGGCGAAGGATATTCGTGTTGCAGTCCTCAAAAACCCTTTAGTACCCTTGCGCCAGGTCAACGTCATCCAATATGGCGCGATGTCTTGGATGACACCAATTATAAGATACCTGCAATCAGGCATCGCCTGAGAAAACAAAGCGGAAGCACGCAAACTGCAATACAAAGCATGCCACTATCAAATGAGGGATGGTATCTTATACCGCAAGTCATACCTGGGGCCACTTCTACGATGCGTCGACCCTCAAGATGCCACATATCTAGTCCAAGAAATACACGAAGGCATATTTGGCATCCACGCAGGACCGCGCATGGTAGTGGCCAAAATCATGAATGCTGGGTATTATTGGCCCGGCCTGCACTTGGATGATGTTAAGATCTTGCGCAAGTGCTTCATCTGTCAACGACACGCAACAAAAACAATGCGCCCAAATAACTACCTGATTCCAGTCACCACTGCTTGGCCGTTTCAAAAATGGGCCATAGACGTGGTGGGACCTTTTCCAGACGTAAAAGGTGCGGTTAAATTTATCATAGTGGCAGTCGATTACTTCACCAAATGGGTGGAAGCAAAACCACTAGCCTCCACCACCGCTATGATAATACGAAAGTTTCTCTGGGAACACATCATCTGCCATTTCGGTTTACCAATGTACATCGTAACCGACAACAGCACCAACTTCGCTGCTGACGAATTCCAAAAATGGCTGAATGAACTAAACATCAAACACATCTTCTCCTCCGTGGCGCATCCCCAAGGGAATGGTCAGGTAGAAAGCATCAACAACAGTTAGTCGAAGGAATAAAGGCACGGTTGGGAACAGCCAGATGAGGCTGGGTCGATGAACTCCCAAGTATGATATGGGCACATTAGACCAACCCAAAGACAAGCAATGGCGAGACACCCTTCAGCCTAGTCTACGGCTCTGAAGCGGTGATCCCAGCCGAAATTGGTCTCCCTTCACCAAGAATGCTGGCCGTTAACAAAATTGACAACAGCAGTGAGCGCAGGCTTGACTTAGACCTCTTGGAGGAAAGACGAAAAACCGCAGACATTAACGAGGCTAAGTAAAAAACCAAGATAGAAAAAATACAACAATGAGCGTGTGTGAATCTGCACGTTCAACCCAGGAGACTATGTCCTTCGCGATAATGAAGCCTCTAACACAGAGCGCCCAAGCAAACTTGCCCCTAAATGGGAGGTCCTTACATAACTAGAATCAAGTTCATAAATTGTTATTTTTGCCAATTATAATCATACATTTCGATTCCATTATGTCAAGCATGCATACTTTTATCAAAATCATCTTATAGAAATCAAGTAACACCACTTTTGATAATCATGATTCTTGTGTTCTTCCTATTTCTACAAAACCCATTTAACCTATAAATGGATTATCATGAGTTTCACAATTTGAACACATATCCAACAAGTTATTGACTAGGGTTTAATCCTAGACATGTTTTCCTTAATAATTTCATCTATACATCATTTAATCAAGCTCAGATTTCAATTTCACAAATCATCAAGAATTTGAGTTGAAATCAAATGATGAAATTTAGCATACCTTATGATCCCTTCAACGAGGTGATCATGAATTTTTGCTTAACTTTCGATTTGGAACAGACTAGAGCTTCCAATTTGTAGAAAATAACAAGAACTAGGGTTTGTGGGGGAGCCCTGTGTCGCCCCTGTGCTTTGTTCGATCCAGACACACACATAAGTGTGTGTTTGGATTTTGATTATTTTGTTTTATAAAATCAAGTTTCCAACTTAACACTTTTGGCCCTCCTACTAATGTTAAGTTAAATTTTCAATGTTTTAACCAAGTTTCTTTATTACAACTAGACTTATGACTAACTTGGTTATTTATTCCTAGTTAGTTTACTCTCGTTTATTTTATACTTTATAATTTTAATATAAAGTTTTATATTTTCGGGGTGTTACAAGTCCACCCCCTTAAAAAGGGTTTCGTCCCCGAAACCAGAGTACGTACCGAATAGCGTAGGGTAGAGACGTCTCATCTCCTCTTCGGACTCCCATGTGGTATCCAAACCTTTTCTGTGCTCCCATTTGACCATCACTTGGTCAATTTCTTTGTTCTTCAAACTTTTCACCTTGCGATCTAAAATCGCAATCGGCTTCTGTGACACCCGTCTTTTCAGGCCGTACCGTTCAATTGTAACACGTGTAGTGAATAGATAAAATGGCTATATGTGACTGATTTATGACGTTTATATATGATATTTAATGTGTTGGTGAATCCAAACAATTATACAAATTATGTTGGCAACGATAAAATAAACGCTTATCGCGTAACGATTAAAATACGAAACGAACGTCGGTGACCACCCGATTAGTGTTAAAATCCTAAAAATAGTCTGTTATGATTAGAATAGTAATTTTAATCATAATCATTAGGAAAAATAAATTAAAACACTAAGAAACTCTATTTTTCGAGTTTGAGCGCGTACCACGTGATACTGCGCGTATTGACGAAATACTATCAACGCAGCCAATCTAGACAACTGGCAATTATTTCAGTAATAATTTTATGTGATTATTTTTATAGAATGATAAAAATAATTTAAAACGCACTAAAACGGGGTTAAAACGCTAAATAAAATACACGGTATCTAGTAAAATACCTGTTTTTACACTAATTTACATATATATATATATATATATGTGTGTGTGTGTGTATGTAATATATGTGTGTGTGTGAGAATGATAGGTGGCAGCCATAGGGCAACCCACCTCTTGCCATTTCTTGATCTTCATGCCATGTGTTGATCGTGGAAAAATAAACAATCATTTAAACACCTCTTACACACTTCATATTGCATAAACCAAGATCAAAAATCACTCTCTTCCTCTCTCTTGAACATTCTCGGCCGAACACCCCATAAACAACATCCATCTTTATTTTCCAACTCAAATCTTGAAGAATCATGTCTATTCCAAGGTGTTTTCAAGCTTACATGAAGGTTTAGAGGTGATTTCAAGGAGATTTGAGCAAGAACAAGGCTTCATATCATCACTCTTGTTAAAACCCACTAAGAATCTTGAAGGATCTAGCCACCAATCACATTGAACTACATTAAGTTATAAATCAAAGTTTCCATTTATAGTGATAAAACATTCATAAACGTAATCCAAGTTTAACATGTTCAGCGGAAGCAAATAGTAAATCACTGTTCAAATGTTTCAAAAACCAAAGTATGTGAAATCAGTAAACAAGTCTTGTATATTCAAGCAGTACGACCCATGACCACTCCAGCTATCCAGATATGCAAGTTCCTTGTCCTTAGTACCTAATGACCTGCGAGCATGCAACAAGTGTATCAGACAACGCTGGTGAGTTCATAGTTTTACGAAAACATTGGTTACCAAGTGTTTAGTTCAGTTCATTGATTATAATGTTGATAATAACTCGATACCGTACAAGATGGCTCCAGACTATTTTTGCCCTTTCCCCAATGCCCCTATCAAAGCATTAGGCATGATTGGGTCATTAGTTCACACCCGTCCTCTCAGGTATGGGGTGAGGGTTCCAAACCAAGATAGCTCTACCAACTAATACCCCGTTACCTTTCAGGTAACAAATAAGATGGGACTTAATGGTGATAGGAGTGAGTGTATTATCCAACATCCCAGTTTTACCCAAATGACTTATTCCTCTCAGGAATACCCAATGATTGTCCCACCCACCAGGACGCATGCTCAAAAGGAATGAACTCACCTTTGATTTGCTCGGTATGTTAAGTTACCAGTCCAAGTTGGTCAACCCCAAACCCTACCGTGGTTACCAAACAGTATCAGTTTCATAATCATTCAAGTCACGTATTCGTACACAGTTTGTATCTAACACAAAGACCGCTATTAACACATAACACATGCCCAATTATCATACTAGTCCACATCCCCCGTGGTTGTCACTTAACATTAAACAGTATGGTTATCATGCAACTACCGTATTTCATAAACATAGTACTCATCAATACATACTTTTCAAAATGTCTACTGTTCCATCTATATACTCCTACGGCGAAGATTCCAAGCGACGAAGGTCTATCCTTCGTCGAAATGAAATGTGACGAAGTATCCATACTTCGTTGAGGTGGAGATCGGCGAAGTATCCATCCTTCATCGATGCAGGGTTCGGCGAAGTATCACGAGGTTCGTCAATAGTCAATCTTCGTCATCCCTCATCAGGTAATGAAACAGTTACAACTCCTTTAATTTCTAATAACAGTTACAATTTGACAGTTTCAACAAACATCAATCATTCATGATTAAACATCCTAGTTATGAGCAATCATCAAGCATTCAGATCCATTCCAACCATAACAGTTTCATCAAAACATTAAAACGTACATTCACTGACCATTCACCATCAGATGTTAATCTATCATGCTATCAACTCGTTACACGGAATTAACAAATCACAACACGAAAATGTACAAAATCATCGGAACCCTAATTCACATAAAGTCTATATCTTCCTACGGAATTAACAAATCATGTATGTTCTAGTTCTATATCCCTGTTAACGAAACCCTAATTCACATAAAGTCACAATATCAGGACTCTATCGAATAACAAAGTTAGATACTAACCGTGATACTTATGTGTTTGGATAAATCGAGATGACAAAGCTTTGAGATTTCCCCAACTGCCGTCGCACATAGATTAGAAAGGGAGGACTTTAGGGTTTAGTGTTTTGCAGTTACGTGAAATGAACTATCATACGTACCCTAAATAAAGATCAGGCCACACTGGGCCTCAAAGGGTCTGGGCCAAGGGCCCCTATTTGGCAAACAATATCTCCCGACGAAGCATCAAGCTTCGTCACAAATGTTGATGGCGAAGATCTACCTTCGCTGAGGAAGGTTCGTGACGGCGAAGAACCATTCTTCGTCGTCCATGTTGATGACGAAGATCCACTCCTCATTAAACACAACACATTAATCATAGACACAATCCACAATAACCATAACACAACATATTAATCATTTCAACCTCAAGATACTTTAATCAGTCAAGTGAAGTACACATGACAGTACGTAAAAACCAAATTGTAAAAACAAGATTCTGACACAAGTGATGCGTAGGGGAAAGGCCTCAAAATCTTGGGTTGTCACAGAATACGCTGCCAAAGGGGACATCATGATCTTCTACCTCGAACAAGCCAAGCAACTAACATCACAATTCACCTCCTTCGACATTGTACATATCAACAGGAGTGAAAACAAACTGGCTGATGCACTTTCTAAATTGGCATCAACCAACTTCCAACACCTGGCGAAGGATATTCGTGTTGCAGTCCTCAAAAACCCTTCAGTACCCTTGCGCCAGGTCAACATCATCCAATATGGCGCGATGTCTTGGATGACACCAATTATAAGATACCTGCAATCAGGCATCGCCTGAGAAAACAAAGCGGAAGCACGCAAACTGCAATACAAAGCATGCCACTATCAAATGAGGGACGGTATCTTATACCGCAAGTCATACATGGAGCCACTTCTACGATGCATCGACCCTCAATATGCTACATATCTATTCCAAGAAATACACGAAGGCATAATTGGCATCCACGCAGGACCGCGCATGGTAGTGGCCAAAATCATGAATGCTGGGTATTATTGGCCCAGCATGCACTTGGATGCTGTTAAGATCTTGTGCAAGTGCTTCATCTGTCAACGACACGCAACAAAAACAATGCGCCCAAATAACAACCTGATTCCAGTCACCACTGCTTGGCCTTTTCAAAAATGGGCTATAGACGTGGTGGGACCTTTTCCACACGTAAAAGGTGCGGTTAAATTTATCATAGTGGCAGTCGATTACTTCACCAAATGGGTAGAAGAAAAACCACTAGCCTCCACCACCGCTATGATAACACGAAAATTTCTCTGGGAACACATCAGCTGCCGTTTCGGTTTACCAATGTGCATCGTAACCGACAACAGCACCAACTTCGCTGCTGACGAATTCCAAAAATGGCTGAAGGAACTAAACATCAAACACATCTTCTCCTCCGTGGCGCATCCCCAAGGGAATGGTCAGGTAGAAAGCATCAACAACATTTAGTTGAAGGAATAAAGGTACGGTTGGGAACAGCCAGACGAGGCTGGGTCGATGAACTCCCAAGTATGATATGGGCACATTAGACCAACCCAAAGACAAGCAATGGCGAGACACCCTTCAGCCTAGTATACGGCTCTGAAGCGGTGATCCCAGCCAAAATTGGTCTCCCTTCACCAAGAATGCTGGCCGTTAACAAAATTGACAACAGTAGCGAGCGCAAGCTTGATTATACCTCTTGGAGGAAAGACGCAAAACCGTAGACATCAACGAGGCTAAGTAAAAAACCAAGATAGAAAAAATACTACAATGAGCGTGTGTGAATCTGCACGTTCAACCCAGGAGACTATGTCCTTCGCGATAATGAAGCCTCTAACGCAGAGCGCCCAAGCAAACTTGCCCCTAAAGGGAGGGTCCTTACACAACTAGAATCAAGTTCATAAATTGTTATTTTTGCCAATTATAATCATACATTTCGATTCCATTATGTCAAGCATGCATACTTTTATCAAAATCATCTTATAGAAATCAAGTAAGACCACTTTTGATAATCATGATTCTTGTGTTCTTCCTATTTCTACAAAACCCAATTAACCTATAAATGGATTATCATGAGTTTCACAATTTGAACACATATCTAACAAGTTATTGACTAGGGTTTAATCCTAGACATGTTTTCCTTACTAATTTCATCTATACATCATTTAATCAAGCTCAGATTTCAATTTCACAAATCATCAAGAATTTGAGTTGAAATCAAATGATGAAATTTAGCGTACCTTATGATCCCTTCAACGAGGTGATCACGAATTTGTGCTTAACTTTCGATTTGGAACAGATTAGGGCTTCCAATTTGTAGAAAATAACAAGAACTAGGGTTTGTGGGGGAGCCCTGTGTCATCCATGTGCTTTGTTCGATCCAGACACACACATAAGTGTGTGTTTGGATTTTGATTATTTTGTTTTATAAAATTAAGTTTCCAACTTAACACTTTTGGCCCTCCTACTAATGTTAAGTTAAATTTTCAATGTTTTAACCAAGTTTCTTTGTTACAACTAGACTTATGACTAACTTGGTTATTTATTCCTAGTTAGTTTACTCTCGTTTATTTTATACTTTATAATTTTAATATTAAGTTTTATATTTTCGGGGTGTTACAAGTCCACCCCCTTAAAAAGGGTTTCGTCCCCGAAACCAGAGTACGTACCGAATAGCGTAGGGTAGAGACGTCTCATATCCTCTTCGGACTCCCATGTGGTATCCGAACCTTTTCTGTGCTCCCATTTGACCATCACTTGGTCAATTTCTTTGTTCCTCAAACTTTTCACCTTACGATCTAAAATCGCAATCGGCTTCTGTGACACCCGTCTTTTCAGGCCGTACCGTTCAATCGTAACATGTGTAGTGAATAGATAAAAAGGCTATATGTGACTGATTTATGATGTTTATATATGATATTTAATGTGTTGGTGAATCCAAACAATTATAAAAATTATGTTGGCAACGATAAAATAAACACTTATCTCATAACGATTAAAATACGAAACGAACGTCGGTGACTACCCGATCAGTGTTAAAATCCTAAAAATAGTATGTTATGATTAGAATAGTAATTTTAATCATAATCGTTAGGAAAAATAAATTAAAACGCTAAGAAACTCTATTTTTCGAGTTTGAGCGCGAACCGCGTGATACTGCGCGTATTGACGAAATACTGTCAACGCAGCCAATCTAGACAACTGGCAATTATTTCAGTAATAATTTTATGTGATTATTTTTATAGAATGATAAAAATAATTTAAAACGCACTAAAACGGGGTTAAAACGCTAAATAAAATACCCGGTATCTAGTAAAATACCTGTTTTTACACTAATTTAGATATATATATATATATGTGTGTGTGTGTGTGTATGTAATATATGTGTGTGTGTGAGAATGATAGGTGGCGGCCATAGGGCAACCCACCTCTTGCCATTTCTTGATCTTCATGCCATGTGTTGATCGTGGAAAAATAAACAATCATTTAAACACCTCTTACACACTTCACATTGCATAAACCAAGATCAAAAATCACTCTCTTCCTCTCTCTTGAATATTCTCGGCTGAACACCCCATAAACAACATCCATCTTTATTTTCCAACTAAAATCTTGAAGAATCATGTCCATTCCAAGGTGTTTTCAAGCTTACATGAAGGTTTAGAGGTGATTTCAAGGAGATTTGAGCAAGCACAAGGATTCATATCATCACTCTTGTTAAAACCCACTAAGAATCTTGAAGGTATAACATATTTTCTTTCAAATCCTGTTCGTGATTCATGGTGATGATGATAACAGTGAAAGTTTCTCTTGTTCTTGAATCTAAACACTAACTTGAAACTAAAAACAAATGGGTTTTTGAATAAATAAAAATGGGTGTATCTATATATGTGTGCGTGGCCGTGAGTGTGTGTGTGGGTGTATATGTTTGTGTTTTTTATTTTTGTTGAAAGGTTCTTGAGTTACTTAATTTCTTGAAAGTAAGAATGCATGTAGGAATCAATGTGTGTTATAAAAGAATGTTCTAATGGTAATTTAATATTTGAAAGTGACATGATGAAAAGTGAATTTTGGGAGGTTTATATGTGTATATGTATTTCGTATATATATATAAATATATATATATATATATATATATGCATGCATATAAAAGTTGTCATATAACCTTAAATGTGAAGAATATTTGCATAAATGATTATGAATGATTGGATGATCATGATGATGTGTGTGTTATGTTAAGTAAGAACATGATATTAATGTGTTCTAGTATATGATTAGAACATAAATGATGATGATGATGATGTATGAGTGCATTAGTGGCACATATGTGGGCATACATGATGATGTGAAAGCATGAAATGATCATTTGAGTATGATTTAAAAAAAAATAAATTTAGATCAGATTACAAACACTAAAATAAGATTATTTTGAAGTGTTTAATGATATATAACCTTGACATAATGTTTACTAGCCTTGCATGTTGTACTTGGTGCATTAGGAGTTGTAAAATATGTGAAATCGCATGATTTATGTGACTTGTACAAAAACTGCACTAATCTGATTATAATCACTATTTTAATCAGTAAATAACATGTATTGTGTTAAAATATTAAGTCATTCTGAGTTGGGATGATTATAGTAACGTTTAACGCAAAACTATGCGTTAAAACGGTCAAAAATCAGCTGTTCGAACGATTTTTATAAAACTGATTTAGATCAGTAAGTAAACTGATATTTTTAGTTTAAAAATGAGTATTTTAACTAATATTAAGTTTACTTGGTGTTTGGTTGGTCATACGTGATTTCCGACGCCCGAAAACGTTACCGAATCGCTAAAATACGCGTTTTTCAATAAACACTAGTATGGGTTATTTTTGGGTGAACCTTATGTGTTAAAATGTGCTATGTGATTTAAACATGTGAATGTGAAAATATGTTAAGTGTTAACATGATAATGGGAAATTTAGACTATGCATGTACACTTGTGCATTTTATGTGGTAGAAACGGTAAAATCGCGTTACACGTGTAAATTGTTTGTCGAGCATGAAATTTGATACATATAAGTTATTTTATGTATGCTTGCCTTAAAAATGACAACATAGATAAGTTAATGAGATTACATGTATTTCGAAGTTAATTTATGTGTACGTTTATGTATATATATTACGACGCGCAAATCGTAGATAATCAAAATTGTTCAAATTGCAAAACCTTAAATATATATATATATATGGACTCATAAATATTAACGTGCCAACATAATCAAAAACGATAACTTTTCGAGAAAATCTCAAAGTTATGTGAAAATTCTGAGAAACAGAGAAACTTATGATTTTTGTGATATATTGATTTAAAAATCGTTCCCACATATAATAGGACGTGTAGAAATCAATCTTTGGGATTGTGCTATTTAAAAATACGCACCCAAAGGTGAGTGTCACTAAACCCCCTCTTTTTACTGCTTTGTATATGTTTTGGGGGAAGAACACACCTAAAAAGGTTTAATAATGTTTTGGATTAAAACATACCTTTTGATACAAAATATATTTTCGTTGAAAATATATGGATTTTTGATAAGTTATACGTTTCGAGATAAAACGTTTTTGATGAATATATGTTTCGGGAGAAACTGGGGTTGAACGGTGTTTGGGGGAAACAACCGTGTAGTTGGAACGAATTTGGCTTGATCTCAAGAGAGTAAGTATCGGCTTTGGCTTAGATTTCGGTGGGGATTTCAGGGAATTCTTACAACATCATATATTAAATTTTTCATATTAGTAGGATATATATATTGTACGTGAGGCAGACATCATAGATGGTCTTAATATAGACCACGCGCCAATGGTGTCGTTTAATCATTTAAGTATTGCACGCGAGGAATTGTTGGTAGATCTATCGGGTTGACAACCCCGTCGTGACCGGTCGCCCCGTGTCAAGTCAAACGATGAATTTATATTCTGTTTATAGTCTAGCCTTGATTATCCCTACATGATAAATATATAGTTCGTATTGTCTAGCTAACATACGAGTCTGAACATTGACGTTATAAATTTAATATGTAAACTTGGGAAAATGCCTTATTCGGAGTTTTCAGCTGAAAAACCTACAACGGTTGACCCATGAATTTTATTAAGGAAATAAATTGACTTTCGAAAATTATATGGATGTTTTATAATAAACACATAATTAGAAAGCTTTTTCCTTGGTAATCAAATTGTTTAAAATTTGAATATGTGAACTCGCCTCCCTTTTTGTTGACACTTGATTTTTAACGTGTTCTTCAGGTACTTGAGTTCGGCTTCGGGAATCATGGCGTATCTTGTGGTTGTTGATGCATGTTTTGTCACTTAAAATGTTGGACTAACTTTTAAAACTTTCTGGGACAAATGTAATAAGATCCATGAGGATCAAAACAACTAAACTATGTCGTGGTTGTGTCATGTTTCTAATCGTTATGTTTAAAAACTTATGTTCTAATTAAGTTAATACGTCCAACAATTTAATGCATCGAACATCAAGTTAGAAATGGGTACCAACTTCCGTCACCACTACGTTTAATATTCCGCTGCGACGTTTTTGGGGTGTGACAGAAGTTGGTATCAGAGCCAATAGTTGTTAGTGAACTAGATGTTTTCCGGGGAAAACACTAGACTTCAACCGAAGAATTTTGAGAATAAAGTCCAAAATTCTTGAAGCCAAAAATTTTAAATAAACATAGAAAATTTTATCATGTATGAAAACCATTATGTGATTATGTGCATACGTGATTTTCTTTATTTGGGCCTTATGTGTTACTATTCATTTTGATCACACACTTACTTGTACGGTTATATATGTGTCACATATGTCGCACGAACACGAGGTCATTGAGATCCACGACTCAGGTAGCGAGCCATATTTTGCGACTTCACCCAGATCCATTCTACCAGAGATACCTATCACGACTCCACAGATGGTTGGTATTGCCGAGTTTGTTTCATCTTTCCACGTCGACCCTACTGCTTTTGCCAGCCAGGTAGACCCCCGATACGCTTTCACTAGCAATGGGTGGATTGATGATGACGATGATGCTCCTCTCTCGATTCATGAGATGGGACAATTATCTAGCACAGTACTAGTTATCGATGACGTGATTAGAGGTGTCCCTACTATCGGAGGATCTCTCAGTATCGCACCAGTGGTGGACGCCACTATTGTCACGGCTCGACCATTAGAGCCATCAGTCATTGCACCTGCTGCTGTGATCGAGCCTATCGCTGAGATCCTTCCACCCGTTTCTTTCGAGTCGTCTTTACCTGTCATTGAGTCACGCGCTCCTACTATGCCACTTTTGGTTTACTATCGTCATAGGAAGAGGACTAGGCCTGCTGGGGAAATCGCATATACGCCATGCACTGAGACGACATCTGCTTCCAAGAAGCAGAAAGGGGATAGGGTAGACCGATGTTGCCACTGCGATCAACAGTTCGCCACTCTGCACGGAGATATGGACTCAGCCAAGGATAAGGTGAAGGACCTCGAGGGACAGATGGATTGGTATGAGGAGTTGAAGGCTTTAGATGACAGTGCGATGGACCAGATGCATTGGAGGATAGTGGACCTGGAGAAGCTTGTCAGGGAGATGTTAGAGTCCTTAGGTTTGAAGCGTTGATGCTTGTCGTTGTTTGTTTTGATGGGTTGTTTTATTAGACATTTTGATATTCTTTTGTTTGGGGCCTACGTGCCAGCTTTATTTCTGAGATATTATGTGGAAATTTTGTGTGAACTTGTTATGGGTGTCGACGTAGACATGCCAAGGGTAGGCGGTTTGTACTGGAAACAAGTTTAATTAATTTCTATAATAAATATCAATGATTTACTTTTGGTTTAAAAGTTATTCTCATTAATATGTGGATATTATACATGCGCAATGTTTGGTCCACTAGCATTTAATGATTGAATTATTTTTGGTTACCGTCTTATGTGATTATTATTGTTGTAATCATAGAAACGATGAAATGCTGCCAAAAGCAAGACAGGGTTCTAGACTACTTACCACACCGGAAGAGTTGGCTCAACTCATAGCCCAACACGTTAATACTGCCATGGAACAGCTTAATGCTAACCAAAATAATGGTCAGGGACGTGGACGTGGTGCTCACGGGCATGGTTTTGGTGGGGCACAAATTGGAAACCCTCCAGGTAAAATATGATTGGAAAGTTTTAGTAGTTCATGTGTTATGATATAGTCGGAACGTATTCCTGATTTTCATTAACTTTAAGAACAGTGCATGGATGTACTTACAAAACATTCCAGGGCTGTAACCCACGATCATTTACCGGTGCCGAAGGACCCTTAGATATCACCAGATGGATTGAGAAGATGGAATCCGTCATGGCAATCAATGGTTGTGCTACTGATCAATGGGTGAGGTATGCTTCTTGTTCTTTTCTTGATGAAGCACTATCCTGGTGGAACTCACAAGTTTAAATTTTGGGTGAAGACGTTGCCTATGGTCTAACCTGGAACGAATTTAAAGAGATGCTCCTGAAGGAATACTGCCCGCACAACAAAATTCAGAAAATCGAGACCGACTTCTGGAACATAACCATGGAAGTTCTGAATGTCAGATCTTACACTTCTCATTTTAACGATTTGGCGAGGTTAGTTCCATGAATGGTTACTCCTGAATATGTAAAGGTAGAGAGGTATATCTAGGGGCTGTCACCACGGATTCGCAGCATGAACACATCAGCGAAACCCACTACCTACCTAGAGGCTACTACTTTGGCAAAATCGTTAGCAGACGATGCAGCTCGCAAAGGTGGCCTTGATAAAAAGGAGGAAACCGAGAAGACATCGGGCAAGGCCAAAGCAGACGCCAAATCTGAACGGTCGGGGCGTTTTGAATCTAAGTCAAGATATTCGAAGAAGCGCAAGTTTGAGAGCTCGAGGAAGGAAACTGATGAGAAGCGCGACAGGAAACGCAGTTCGGGGAAGGTGTACGTAGCCAGTTCTAGCAGCTCTAGAAAGGATAAAGCCAGAGATGGCAAGAGTGGTTCTGAGAGGAAGACTCATGAGGACGAACAGAAAAAGTGCGCCAGATGCGGTCGTACTAGGCACGTTGCCCGCGAGTGTTATGCTAAGAGTACTTTGGAAGGAGCGAAGCTTGAGGGATGCTTCCAGTTCGGGGAACAGGGACATTTCAAGAAGGATTGTCCAAAAGCAAAGGGTTAGAATGCCAGGGGTAGAGCATTAGAGCTAAACGCTGGGAAGGCACGTGACGATCCTGCTGTTGTTACCGGTATGTTTTTTATCAATAACCATTCTGCGTTCGTACTTTTCGATACCGGAGCTGACTTGAGTTTTGTCTCGAAAAACTTTGAACCATTTTTGTGTTCACCAACAAGTAAGCTAAGTAAGAAATACTAGATAGAACTAACAAATGGTAAACTGATAGAAACTAGCGACGTCATTCACGACTGTAGTATTTAGTAAGATGATCATAGTTTTAGTATCGATTTATTACCAGTGGAGCTGGGGAGGTTTGATGTAGTTGTGGGAATGGATTGGCTGTCCAAGAACAAAGCTGAGATTATATGCTCGGAGAAGCAAGTAAGGATACCTCGTCCTGATGGTGGTGAAGCGATAGTTGTTCATGGAGATCGATCGAGTCGAGTGTCGAGTGTCGTCAGTGTTATGAAGATGCTCAAGTTGTTGTGAAAGGGTTACCCTGCGTTCTTAGTTAACGTGGTGGATACGGAGGTTGAATGTAGGAAGATCGAAGATATTCCTATTGTTTGTGATTATCCAGAATTTTTTCCTGTAGACTTACCTGGATTGCCCCCTGCGAGACAGATCGAATTCCGAATCGATCTGGTACCCTGTGCTGCACCAATTGCAAAATCTCCTTATAGATTAGCACCGTCAGAAATGAAAGAAATGTCGAATTAGCTTCAAGAGCTACTAGATAAAGGTTTCATTCGACCAAGTTATTCGCCTTGGGGTGCACCTGTTTTGTTCGTGAAGAAGAACGATGGATCCTTCAGGATGTGTATTGATTACAAAGAGCTGAACAAGTTGACTATCAAGAATCGGTACCCTTTACCGAGGATTGAAGATTTGTTCGATCAGCTACAGGGATCCAGCTACTACTCGAAGATTGATCTATGTTCAGGTATCATCAGTTGAAGGTTGCTGATGGAGATATTCCGAAGACTGCTTTTCGAACTCGATATGGCCATTACGAGTTTTTAGTCATGCCATTTGGCCTAACTAATGCGCCAGCTGGGTTCATGGATCTCATGAACAGGGTATGCAAATCCTATTTGGATAAATTCGTGATAGTATTCATCGACAACATACTTATCTATTCTCGAACCAAAGAGGATAATAAGCATCATTTGAAGTTGTTTTGGAGTTGCTGAAGGAAGAGAAACTGTATGCCAAATTCTCTAAATGTGAATTCTGGATTCGGGAAGTTCATTTTCTCGGACATGTCATAAATGAGAAAGGTATACATGTGGATCCATCTAAGATCGAAGCGCTCAAGAAATGGGAAGCGCCAAAGACTCCGTCAGAGGAGCGACAATTCTTAGGGCTTGCTGGGTACTACCGGAGATTCATTGAGAATTTCTCCATAATAGCGCAACCATTGACGCTATTAACCCAGAAAGAAAGGAAGTTTGATTGGACGGAAAAGCAGGAGGAAGCTTTTTGGACGCTGAAGGAAAGGTTGTGTAGTGCGCCTATTCTTTCCCTTCCTGATGGAAATGATGATTTCATTGTATATTGTGATGCGTCACGTTTGGGCCTTGGATGCGTGCTTATGCAGAGGAACAAAGTGATAGCCTATGCATCCAGACAATTGAAAGTGCATGAGAAGAACTACACGACGCATGATTTGGAGCTTGGAGCTGTTGTATTAGCCTTAAAGATCTGGAGACACTATTTGTATGGCACGAAGTGTATGATATACACAGAACATAAGAGCCTCCGGTACATCTTTGATTAGAAGGAGCTCAACATGCGACAACGACGTTGGGTAGAGTTACTCAATGATTACGAGCGTGATATCCGTTATCACCCGGGAAAAGCAAACGTTGTTGCGGATGCGCTCAGCAGGAAAGAGCGGGAGAAGCCTCTTCGAGTGCGCGCTTTGGGCTTGACTATACAGACGAGTTTGACCGATCAAATTCGTAATACGCAACGAGAAGCTTTGAAGGTTAAGAACTTGAGAAAAGAAGGTTTGAGAGGATTAGAATGTAAACTGATACCAAAAGCGGACAAAGTGATGTACTTCATGAATCGAATTTAGGCACAGCTTAGAGGTAACCTACGTGAACTAGTTATGAACGAAGCTCATAAATCCAGATATTCCATTCACCCAGGTTCTACCAAAATGTATCAGGATATCAAGGAGTTTTACTGGTGGCCCAATATGAAGAGAGATATTGCGGTCTATGTGGGTAAATGTCTGACGTGCTCAAGGGTTAAAGCTGAACATCAGAAACCGTCTGGGCATCTGCAGCAACCAGAGATTCCTAAGTGGAAATGGGAACATCTTATGATGGACTTTATCACCAAGTTACCCAGTACGTCACGTGGACATAATATGATCTGGGTAATTATGGATCGATTATGTCACACCCCAAACGATGGCGGAAACATCGGGGCATGGCACTGAGCGAAACAGATTGTCTAGAAGTTTCCATAACAATTATCATTACCATTCAATTTAAAATAACATGTCCCATACCATGTCTCAAACAGTAAACAAATTATTACAGATAAAAACTAGGCAAATAATTCTGTTCCGACAACTCAGATTTAAAATAGAGCAATTGTTTATCTGCTTCAAGAGACCCTTGATTCAATTACTACAGACAACTATTTGTTGGGCTCTAAAGCTTTATTTGAGCTTCAATTTCCTACCAAGTGTGCATCCTAAGCACCTGTCACATACGTTAAAATAAAGTCAATACATAAAATGTAAAGGTGAGCATACAAGTTTGATAATAGCATATAAAGTTTGAGTTCGTTTACGCATAGCCAGCACGTACACCTAGTGAAATGAAGCACGTTAGTTATCGACATAGATCCATCGATACCAATGACTGCGGGTTGACTGCCCGAGGCAGTTCGTAATACATGATTACCACCGTAATCCATGCAAGTAATTGTCCTTAACAACCCCCGTGTGAATAGGTGCTGAGTCCAAACTATAGTACTATCGTTGCTAAGGCAGGTAGACAGCATTCCATGTGTAAACATAACAAACAAGCATTCATAAGCCACGTATAACATGCATTAATGGTTAGCGTTCAAGTAGTATTGAGTAGTGTGTTTGATGTGATTTGAATAGTTGTAACGTATGTAACACCCAAAAGTGCATAAAGCAAAAAGGGATCGAGTATACTCACAGCGGTTGATGGATTGAAGGGAGCGCTTAGCGAGTAAAGTTAGCCTGAATGGATTAATAGCATAATAATAAGCGACGCGTAAAACGAAAAACAAGTGTTGGGGAGTCGGACAGCTGGTCGATCGGACGGTAGTTCGATCGGACGGCTGACCGTTCGGTTGACAGTCCGTTGGGTCCGCTGTCCGGTCGGTCGGTAGGCCGATCGGATGGCTGTTCGAGTGGATTGTTTCTTCCTTTGAGAAAGATGTGTTTGTGTATGATGGCTTGACTTTTGAAGTTTTCGTTGTAGCATTTGAAAACATTGAAGTACCTTTACCCTTCAGGTCGGTCGATCGAACGACTGTTCGATCGGCCGGCAACCCGATCGGTTAGGTATTTTAATGATTTTGTAGTGATTTGCCTTGGATCAGACAGATGTTCGATCAGACAGGTCAACAAGTGACGCAATAATACGGCTTGCTGACCGATCGGTTGGCAAGTCAACAATGGTCAACAACTTTAATGAAAATGCAAAGTATGGTGCAGTGGATCGGATAGTTGATCGATCGAACACTAATGCTGTTCGATCGGACAACATGCATGAACAACCATGACGAGTTCTCAGCAGGGTGTCACCTGGTCGGACGGCTGTTCGATCGGGTGGCACTCCAAGTGCATCGAACATGTTGAAAATCGATTAAGTGTTGAAGTATAGTATCTCATGATCCGAAGAGTAATCCGAACGACAGTTCGTTCAATACTACTTTTCAAAATAGATTGATTAGGTGTGGGACCATGTGTTAACCGATCGGCTGGCCAGTCGATTGGCTGACTGTTCGATTGGCTGGCTGTCCGTTCGGACAACAGTCCGATCGGTCAGTACCCTGACCTGATCAGCCTATTCGTCTAACACTTGGTCATTCTGATTGTTTGTCGTTTTATTGAGGTATTTTGACAACGAGTCGAACCATAGATCCCTCGTCCTTACATGGTTCCCTTGGTCGGACAGGAATTACCCAATTCCGGCTGGTGAACTGTTCGGGACGGAGTTTATCGTTTAACCCGAAATTGGTTAACCTCGTGGATAGAATCCGGAACTCGAGCCATGCAACCACCGGAGTGATTTATTAAGCCGGCACAGGCTCCGTTTCTATCGGTTTGAAGGCATTGAGATCCTACAGGTTCATGGTGAGAAGATCGTTCGTGTGCCGCTTCCGACAGGTGAGATCCTACAGGTTCATGGTGAGAAACCTACTGGTGGTCTCAAACTCATGTCTTGTTTTAAAGCTCGGAAGTATCTGCGAAAGAACTATGTGGCATTTTTGGCACATGTTGTAGCAGATAAGGGTAAAGGCAAGTCTATTCAAGATATTCCTGTTGTTCGGGATTATTCTGAAGTATTTCCTGAAGAGTTACCTGGTCTACCCCCAGCACGCCGAGTCGAGTTCCGTATTGATCTCGTACCTGGTGCAAACCCCATTGCCAGAGCTCCATATCGTCTTGCACCGTCTGAGATGCAAGAGTTATCTAAGCAGCTTCAGGAACTCTCTGACAAAGGTTTTATCCGTCCTAGCTTTTCACCTTGGGGTGCTCCCGTTCTTTTTGTCAAGAAGAAGGATGGATCTTTTAGGATGTGTATCGATTATCGTGAGCTTAACAAGCTTACCATCAAGAATCGATATTCCCTACCTCGCATCAATGATCTCTTTGATCAGTTACAGGGCGCTTCTTATTTTTCAAAGATTGATCTGCGATCTGGATATCATCAACTTCGTGTGCATGAAGAAGACATTCCCAAGACAGCGTTCTGAACTCGTTATGGGCATTATGAGTTCACAGTCATGCCATTCGGTTTGACTAATGCTCCTGCTGTTTTCATGGACTTAATGAATATGGTCTGCAGGCCTTATTTGGATCAGTTCGTCATTGTTTTTATTGACGACATCTTGATTTACTCTAAGACGCGAGCTGATCACGAGCAACATCTTCGTCTTACTCTGGAACTCCTAAAGAAAGAGCAACTTTTCGCCAAATTCTCCAAGTGTGAATTCTGGCTTAAAGAAGTTCAATTTTTAGGACATATTGTCAACGAACAAGGTATTCATGTAGATCCCTCCAAGATCAGTGCGATTAAGGATTGGGATACGCCTACTACTCCTACTGAAGTTCGTTCTTTTCTTGGTCTAGCGGGTTATTATCGCCGCTTCATTGAAAATTTCTCGAAGATTGCAGTTCCTCTAACTGCTCTAACTCAGAAGAACAAACCCTTTGATTGGGGATTCAAACAAGAGGAAGCGTTTCAGAACTTGAAGCAGAAGCTTTGTGACGCACCTGTTCTGACTTTTCCTGAGGGCAATGATGATTTCGTCGTTTATTGCGATGCATCTAAATTGGGTCTTAGCTGTGTTCTGATGCAAAGGAACAAAGTCATAGCATATGCATCGAGGCAGTTGAAGATACATGAGAAAAACTACACCACTCATGATCTTGAGTTAGGTGCAGTTGTCTTCGCTCTTAAGATCTGGAGACACTATTTGTACAGTACAAAATGTGTGGTTTTCACGGACCACAAAAGTCTTCAGCACATCTTCAATCAGAAAGAACTCAACATGAGGCAACGACGTTGGGTTGAGCTTCTAAATGACTATGACTGCGAAATTCGTTACCATCCTAGTAAGGCGAATGTCGTAGCCGATGCATTGAGTCGTAAGGAACGTACTAAGCTTCATTGTGTTCGTGTTCAATCTGATATTCAAGCTCGATCCGATATCCAAGCCCGCATTTCTCAGGCTCAACAATCTTGTGTTTCACAAGGTTTGATGGATAAGGAATTTCCTTATCACATAACACCTGCTCTTGAACTAAAGGACAATGGATCGTATTACTTCATGGACCGTTTGTGGGTCCCAAGCCAAGATGATCTTCGTACCTTGCTTATGGATGAAGCCCATAAGTCTCGTTATTCTATTCATCCTGGCTCAGATAAGATGTATAAGGATCTTCGTACTCATTATTGGTGGCCTGGTATGAAGAAAGACATTGCCTTATATGTATCAAAATGCCTTACTTGTCTTAAGGTTAAGGCTGAACATCAACGTCCTTCGGGTTTATTGGTGCAACCAGAGATCCCAGTTTGGAAATGGGAAAACATTACTATGGATCTCATTACTAAACTTCCGCGCACAAAGGAAGGTCATGATGCCATCTGGGTAGTTGTTGATCGTCTTACTAAGTCAGCGCATTTCTTGCCAATCCGTGAGGATTTTTCTGCTGATAAACTTGCTAAAATCTATGTGGATGAAATTGTAGCTCGACATGGTGTTCCTTTGAACATCATTTCTGACAGAGATGCTCGCTTCACTTCTCATTTTTGGAGAACCATGCAGTCTGCTATGGGGACCCAACTTAATCTGAGCATAGCTTATCATCCGCAAACGGATGGTCAATCTGAAAGAACAATCCAGACTTTGGAGGATATGCTTAGAGCTTGTGTGATCGATTTTGGGGGTAGTTGGGATTCACATCTTCCGTTGATTTAATTCTCCTACAACAACAGTTATCACTCCAGCATCAACATGGCTCCTTTCGAGGCTCTCTATGGTCGAAAATGTCGTTCACCAGTCTGCTGGAATGAGATCGGTGAGGCTCAGCTTACTGGACCTGCCCTCATTTTAGAGACAACTGATAAGGTTAAGAATGTTCGTGATAACCTTCAGACAGCTAGAAACCGTCAGAAGAGTTACGCGGACCTAAAACGCAAGCCCTTGGATTTTCAAGTCGGTGATCGAGTATTACTTAAGGTCTCACCTTGGAAAGGTGTGATTAGATTCGGAAAGAAAGGAAAACTTGCACCTAGATACGTTGGACCATTCAAGATCGTCGAAAGAATCGGTAAGGTAGCCTACAGACTTGAGTTACCTCCTGAACTTGGAAATGTTCATCTAACCTTTCACGTGTCCAATCTCAAGAGGTGTTTAGCTGATGAGAACCTCCATATACCACTTGACGAAATTCGTGTCGATAAAACACTGAAATTTGTTGAGAAACCTGTGGAAATCATGGAACATGAAGTCAAGTGGCTTAAACACAAGCGCATTCCTTTGGTCAAGGCTCGCTGGGAATCTAAACGTGGACCCGAGTTTACTTGGGAATGCGAAGTTCAAATGAAGGCGAAATATCCGCATCTTTTTCCACGAGTTTCCTCTAAATAAATTTCGGGATGAAATTTCCACAAGTAGGGGAGACTGTAACATTTGTGCTTGTAATCATTGTGAACAGTTTAATTATCAATAAAACAATGTTATTTGATCCCAATGTTTGTTTGTTTATGTTTTACATTTTTCATGTTTTGACTTTTGTTCAATTTCAAACTCTACATCGCTTTCTAGAGAATTATACGCAAACTGGTGCGTAAACGTAATCAGTTTAATGAGAGAAATACTCCGGAACATCAAAATATGCTTAACATACCTTAAATAACCCTTACATAACTTAGAAATAAGTTTTGAAGGCTTTAGTATGGCAAAAACAAGTTAATTCGCTTACAGGGACTAAACTTGACAAACTGTGAAAGTATGCCAATTTGAACTGTAACGAACATTCCGGAACATGACCATAAGTTAAACACACCTTAAATATCCTTTATATAGCTTAGAAATAGGCTTTGAGGGGTTCGGTGTGCTAAAATAAACTTTTGGCTCATTCAGGGACTAAAAGTGTCAAAAAGTGCATAAGTTTGCACTTTCGCGCATAACTTACGTTCTGAATACATCCGGACATCCAAAAATTTATGTAAGCACTATAATATTTTATTTTAGTGTTTGGCATAAGAAAAATCCATTCGTCACGCCATTTGGATCATTTTTCGCGCTTGTGCGCATTCCGTCGTAATTAAGCGAACATCGCGATCGTACGACCAAACGAACTGACATCCGGCATATTTTTAAGCATGTTTCATGTCCACAATGTTTAGGCATCCTTTTGGAGCCTTGAAAATGATTTAACGAGCCTTAAACATGTCGGAAATGGCCTTAATACACAACGGGGACTGAAATGGAAACTTTGGAAAGTGTTTGCTGATCAGAAGGACCTAGGCGTGACGCCTAGCCCCCTAGGCGTCACACGAGGCCCCTTCAGATCAGCAAAAGTCATTTTTCAGCTGCTAACAGCCCTTAAACACTCCAAAGGCCAATGCCACATGTCAATCTCTGGTGGTGGGGGCAAAATGAGTTACCATAACATTCCAACACATGTACGGATGAGATTCGATCACGTTATTCGAGGAACGATCCTAACGGTGGTCCATTTCCTATAAATACCCACCTTAGTTTTCACTTCTTCCTCACAAATCTGATCAAAAGTGCTCTAAGTTGAAGCCCTTGCTTCATACCTGAGTTATTTTGATCGAGATTACTTGCGGGGACCCTTTGTAAGTGTTCTTTCGTTCTACTCATTCGTTTTAGCGTTAAAGTCAAACTTTGTTTGACTTTCTGCATTGACCAGTTTATGGTCAATGCGAAGTTCATTTGAACTTCATAACGTGAGCGTGATCACGATGGTTATAGTCCCTAGTGACTATACCTACTGATTACCACGTTATCTAGGCTCAGTGACGAGTCGTAGTTTCGGCCAAAATGCGTGTTATTGCGTATTTTGTAATCAAACTACTCTTAGGTATCAAAACCGTTTGTTTTGATACCAAACCTGTTTTCTAAACTTAGTTAAGCATGTTTTAACATGCTTAGCTCGTCACTTTTAGTTTAGTGCTTATATAGGGTCGTAAGGTAAGCGATCTAAACAATCGCTTATACTTTCGAACCCGACCCGTTTGGTCGATCATTAGGATCCGACCAAACACATTAGGTGACCATAGTATATAGGGAATAACCTTCCGAGGTTATACCTTATGGTCGCTTCGTTAAGTAGTTGTATGATAGGTAGTTTATATGCCTTAGGTAAATTACCAAAATACCCTTTTCATGTGTAATTGGTAATTAAGCATATGTAACATAACTTTTGGTATCTAAACTGATTTGGCAACAATATTAGACATGTTAAGGCATATTTTACTTATCATAGGGCTAGTTAGGCGTTCCGAACGCGTTTTACGCGAACGACTTGTTAAAGTAGCATAAGCTACCTAAACGGGTCGTAATGGGTCGTAAGCACTTAGGTTAGGTTTCATTTTAGTATGTAGGCTTTGTTAAACCATATTACACGAGTCTCCATACTCGTTTGGTTTACGAACCCTCATTCTATCCGATCTTCCGATTTAGGTCCGGTATATTAACATAGTTACCTATATTAGGGGCCGTTTGATATCCGTGATCTCTAGCATTGTTTGGTTGTTACTCAAGGACTACTAAGCAATCTCAAGTGAGTACATAGACCCCTCTTTTACTGTTTTCCAAACTATTTTGGGGTGAAACACATGTGCCTACTTGTTACTTTCATGCCTTTCATGCTTTCATATCATATGCTTGTTATGTTCATTAGTACATTATAGTACATGATTTCATTACATTTCATGCTATGTACGTCCATTGGTGCATACTTAGTACATTTTTTTACTTTACATTTCTGCTATGTATGTTGACTGATAGCATGCTAGCACATTGATTTACATGACTTTTCTGCTTTGTATGTTAACTTAGCATACTTAGTACATTGTTTTCATATAACATGTATACAATTGCTATAACATTTGGTTTGCACAAACGGGACTTATATACGTTCATTAACATTAGCTACGCCGCTCGGTAGTAAGTAGTGGTACCATAGGACTTGACAAATCCCATTCCTGACATCCCGGGTTTGTTTGGATGTAAGGAATGACTGAATCCGAAAACATTTCTTTTGATAACCTTGACTAAAAGGGTTATCCGACTGTCTCAAGGCTTGAATGTATGCGTTAACTTACCACATAAATGTTTGTATCAATGTAACATGCATTTACTTAGCGAAACATAACTTTTTGATATATTCAAATACTTTGTTTTGTACATTTCTACATTTGGTTTATGTGACAATACTTTACTTACAATACATAACATTTATTACACATTACTTGACTACATTTGGACTTTCTAACATTTGACATGGCTTATACAAGGACTTTTTGACAATTGGTTTAAACATGGACTTTATACATTGGTGGTTTGTTTAAGTGATTTAAGTAACGAGACGTGTGTAATATGATACAAGCATGGTGGATACGCCGCTGGTACTTCCTATATATAAGTGTTTGTATGATATTACATATCGTAGCGTTATTTGAATCATTTCAATTAAGACATATAACATTTTATACAAATAACATACCTTTCACAAGACATTGCTTTACAAACAACTTATTTTATACAACTCATTTTACTTGGTTATTCATTTAACCATGTATTATTCTTTTATGTATACATATCATCTGATCTTATCGCTTTTTAAATGATTTACAAAATAAAACAATTTACAAGGTTCATGACTAAATTTTATTAAACATTTTCTTAAACTTAAGTCATGAATCCTATTTTCACAAAACCTATGTATCTCACAGGCATTTTTATGCTGACGTACCTATTTTCACATGTGTTTTCAGGAGCTTTTGCATAGGATGATGATCATGACACTAGGGCGGACCTGTGCCTTAAAGACTTAAAATGAAGATAGACTTAGTTTAACTATGTTATGAACTCTTTATTCCTGTTTTGAGACAATGTAACACTCTTGTTGGATAAATAAAATATAACTTTGTATGCCATGGTTGTGAAATAATTAATTCTGTTACAACACTCCCCGACGTTTCCGCCACGTTTGGTTGTTCCACGTGGTCGGGGTGTGACAGAAGAGTTGGTATCAGAGCCAATGGTTATAGGGAATTAGGTTATTAGTAATTCTTTGACCTAGACTATAACCTTTCTAGGACCCTAACACAAATTATCTTGTGTTTAGATCTTAAAACATGCACATCACCTATCCTTAGGTGATTATCAAAACAAGAACCCAATTTTCTGAAACGATTTTTGAAAATCAATCATCTGTTTTTGAATGAATTATTACAAGGTTTTGAACCCTCTATTGTAAGGTTTTGAACCCACTGTTATATGGTTTTGAACCCCTTTGAGTTTTCAAAATCTCATCAAAGTTTTGGGTTCTAAATAGTGTGAACACGTGCAAACTGGAAGAGTGAATGCCTGTACCCTGGGTTTTCTGTCTAAGGCTAGAGTGTTCGTACAAATCCACATAATCGGACCAGTCACTCTTACCTGGGAACTCTTGGGTGAGTGTTCACTTATAGGCGAGAATGTCTTCGCGATACATTATTTTTGACCCATTTACTTTGATTAGTCACTGTGTGTCGTTTGCTTGCTTTATGATGCGGACGAATGACCACCATCTTTGCTTTTGTTGATTTTGTTTCATCTCATTCTCTTCATCCAATCATCTCACTCGTTTCCTTTCATGTTTTCCTCTTTTAGAATGCCTCCTCGATGCGAAAACCAGATAGCGACTGCCGAACTGGCAGAAATCATTACGCAGCAAATGGCAGCCCAATTCCCAAACCTCTTTGCTCAATGGAACCAAGCCAACAACAACAATAATGCTCCATGTAAATTCAAGGATTTTAACTCGGCTAAACCACTCAAGTTTAGTGGTTCTGAGGGAGCGACTTGGCTTCTTCAATGGTTCGAGAGCATTGAGAATACTTTCCGTCACGTGCAGTGTCCTGACAATCGCAAGGTCGAGTTTTCTTCGAGTGTGTTTCAGAAGAGGGCTCTTACGTGGTGGAACGGGGTTATGAGAGATCGTGGTGCAGAAGTTGCTCTAGCACAGACATGGGCTGAACTTATGTCCCTTATGATGAGGGAGTTCTGTCCTCGTCATGAACAGCGAGCTTTGGAGAGAGAGTTTGATGACTTAAAGCAAGATAGTGGCGAGCACAGGGCGTATACTGATAGGTTTGAGGAGTTGAGTCTGCTTTGCCCAACAATGGTTACCCCACTTGACAAGGCTATCGAAAGGTACATCGATGGTCTACCTGACTCAGTACAAGACATCATTACTGGTAGTAACCGTACCACACTCCGTCAGGCGATCGAGTTAGCAGCGACATTGACTGAGTCGCAGGTTCGAAAGGGAAAGCTGCACAAAAAGGGTGACAAGGGTAAGAAGCAGGCGTCTGACAAAGAAGATAGCAAGAAAGGTCAAAACAAGAAGAGAAAGGATTCTGGTTCCTCAAGGGGGTCTAGGAAGCGAAAGGCTTCCCAAAACTATGCCGTTACTGCACAGGCTCAAGCTGTACCAAATTAGCCTGCGCAACCACTAGCCAAGAAGCCTTATCTTGGCAATGCACCTTTGTGCAACAGGTGTAACGGCCATCACCTACCACATCTCCAGTGTCGTCAATGCACCAACTGTGGAAGAAGTGGTCATCTTGCCGCTACTTGCCGCATTCCTGTCAATCAGAACCAGGCAGTTCAGAACCAAGCCCAACAAGTTGCTCAGCCTCTTGCTCAGCAACAAGGTCAAGCTGCACGACCTCATTTCCCTCCTGGTTCGTGCTACAATTGTGGGGATCTGACCCACTACAGAAACCGGTGCCCAAGGCTAGCCAACCAAAATCAGAATCCAAATCAGAATCAAGCTCAGGCTCGAGGTCGTGTCTTCAACATGAATGCTCAAGAGGCACAAGCAGACAATGAAGTGGTGAACGGTACGTTCTTTATTAATAATCAGCCTGCATCTGTTCTCTTTGATTCGGGTGCCGATAAGAGTTTTGTGTCTTTATCTTTTGAGCCATTGCTTCGCTGTCTAGAACGAAACTAGGTAAACCTTTGACAGTAGAGGTTGCTAATGGTGAACCCATTGTTCTTGATTCTGTTCTTCGCAACTTCCAGTTGAACCTTAACGACCATCTTTTTCCTATTAACCTCACGCCTATGAAACTTGGAAGCTTCGACGTTATTGTGGGTATGGATTGGTTAGACAAGCATCACGTAGAGGCAGTTTGTTTTGAGAAGATCGTTCGTGTGCCGCTTCCGACAGGTGAGATCCTACAGGTTCATGGTGAGAAACCTACTGGTGGTCTCAAACTCATGTCTTGTTTTAAAGCTTGGAAGTATCTGCGAAAGAACTATGTGGCCTTTTTGGCACATGTTGTAGCAGATAAGGGTAAAGGCAAGTCTATTCAAGATATTCCTGTTGTTCGGGATTATTCTGAAGTATTTCCTGAAGAGTTACCTGGTCTACCCCCAGCACGCCAAGTCGAGTTCCGTATTGATCTCGTACCTGGTGCAAACCCCATTGCCAGAGCTCCATATCGTCTTGCATCGTCTGAGATGCAAGAGTTGTCTAAGCAGCTTCAGGAACTCTCTGACAAAGGTTTTATCCGTCCTAGCTTTTCACCTTGGGGTGCTCCCGTTCTTTTTGTCAAGAAGAAGGATGGATCTTTTAGGATGTGTATCGATTATCGTGAGCTTAACAAGCTTACCATCAAGAATCGATATCCCCTACCTCGCATCGATGATCTCTTTGATCAGTTACAGGGCGCTTCTTATTTTTCAAAGATTGATCTGCGATCTGGATATCATCAACTTCGTGTGCATGAAGAAGACATTCCCAAGACAGCGTTCCGCACTCGTTATGGGCATTATGAGTTCACAGTCATGCCATTCGATTTGACTAATGCTCCTGCTGTTTTCATGGACTTAATGAATAGGGTCTGCAAGCCTTATTTGGATCAGTTTGTCATTGTTTTTATTGACGACATCTTGATTTACTCTAAGAAGCGAGCTGATCACGAGCAACATCTTCGTCTTACTCTGGAACTCCTAAAGAAAGAGCAACTTTTCGCCAAATTCTCCAAGTGTGAATTCTGGCTTAAAGAAATTCAATTTTTAGGACATATTGTCAACGAACAAGGTATTCATGTAGATCCCTCCAAGATCAGTGCGATTAAGGATTGGGATACGCCTACTACTCCTACTGAAGTTCGTTCTTTTCTTGGTCTAGCGGGTTATTATCGCCGCTTCATTGAAAATTTCTCGAAGATTGCAGTTCCTCTAACTGCTCTAACTCAGAAGAACAAACCCTTTGATTGGGGATTCAAACAAGAGGAAGCGTTTCAGAACTTGAAGCAGAAGCTTTGTGACGCGCCTGTTCTGACTTTGCCTGAGGGCAATGATGATTTCGTCGTTTATTGCGATGCATCTAAATTGGGTCTTGGCTGTGTTCTGATGCAAAGGAACAAAGTCATAGCATATGCATCAAGGCAGTTGAAGATACATGAGAAAAACTACACCACTCATGATCTTGAGTTAGGTGCAGTTGTCTTCGCTCTTAAGATCTGGAGACACTATTTGTACGGTATAAAATGTGTGGTTTTCACGGACCACAAAAGTCTTCAGCACATCTTCAATCAGAAAGAACTCAACATGAGGCAACGACGTTGGGTTGAGCTTCTAAACGACTATGACTGCGAAATTCGCTACCATCCTGGTAAGGCGAATGTCGTAGCCGATGCATTGAGTCGTAAGGAACGTACTAAGCTTCATTGTGTTCGTGTTCAATCTGATATTCAAGCTCGATCCGATATCCAAGCCCGCATTTCTCAGGCTCAACAATCTTGTGTTTCACAAGGTTTGATGGATAAGGAATTTCCTTATCACATAACACCTGCTCTTGAACTAAAGGACAATGGATCGTATTACTTCATGGACCGTTTGTGGGTCCCAAGCCAAGATGATCTTCATACCTTGCTTATGGATGAAGCCCATAAGTCTCGTTATTCTATTCATCCTGGCTCAGATAAGATGTATAAGGATCTTCGTACTCATTATTGGTGGCCTGGTATGAAGAAAGACATTGCCTTATATGTATCAAAATGCCTTACTTGTCTTAAGGTTAAGGCTGAACATCAACGTCCTTCGGGTTTATTGGTGCAACCAGAGATCCCAGTTTGGAAATGGGAAAACATTACTATGGATCTCATTACTAAACTTCTGCGCACAAAGTAAGGTCATGATGCCATCTGGGTAGTTGTTGATCGTCTTACTAAGTCAGCGCATTTCTTGCCAATCCGTGAGGATTTTTCTGCTGACAAACTTGCTAAAATCTATGTGGATGAAATTGTAGCTCGACATGGTGTTCCTTTGAACATCATTTCTGACAGAGATGCTCGCTTCACTTCTCATTTTTGGAGAACCATGCAGTCTGCTATGGGGACCCAACTTAATCTGAGCACAGCTTATCATCCGCAAACGGATGGTCAATCTGAAAGAACAATCCAGACTTTGGAGGATATGCTTAGAGCTTGTGTGATCGATTTTGGTGGTAGTTGGGATTCACATCTTCCGTTGATTGAATTCTCCTACAACAATAGTTATCACTCCAGCATCAACATGGCTCCTTTCGAGGCTCTCTATGGTCGAAAAAGTCGTTCACCAGTCTACTGGAATGAGATCGGTGAGGCTCAGCTTACTGGACCTGCCCTCATTTTAGAGACAACTGATAAGGTTAAGAAAGTTCATGATAACCTTCAGACAGCTAGAAACCGTCAGAAGAGTTACGCGGACCTAAAACGCAAGCCCTTGGATTTTCAAGTCGGTGATCGAGTATTACTTAAGGTCTCACCTTGGAAAGGTGTGATCAGATTCGGAAAGAAAGGAAAACTTGCACCTAGATACGTTGGACTATTCAAGATCGTCGAAAGAATCCGTAAGGTAGCCTACAGACTTGAGTTACCTCCTGAACTTGGAAATGTTCATCCAACCTTTCACGTGTCCAATCTCAAGAGGTGTTTAGCTAATGAGAACCTCCACATACCACTTGACAAAATTCGTGTCGATAAAACACTGAAATTTGTCGAGAAACCTGTGGAAATCATGGAACGTGAAGTCAAGTGGCTTAAACGCAAGCGCATTCCTTTGGTCAAGGTTCGCTGGGAATCTAAACGTGGACCCGAGTTTACTTGGGAATGCGAAGATCAAATGAAGGCGAAATATCCGCATCTTTTTCCACGAGTTTCCTCTAAATAAATTTCGGGACGAAATTTCCACAAGTAGGGGAGACTATAACATTTGTGCTTGTAATCATTGTGAACAGTTCAATTATCAATAAAAAAATGTTATTTGATCCCAATGTTTGTTTGGTTATGTTTTACATTTTTCATGTTTTGACTTTTGTTCAATTTCAAACTCTACATCGCTTTCTGGAGAATTATACGCAAACTGGTGCGTAAATGTAATCAGTTTAACGCGAAAAATACTCCGGAACATCAACATATGCTTAACATACCTTAAATAACCCTTACATAACTTAGAAATAAGTTTTGAAGGCTTTGGTATGGCAAAAACAAGTTAATTCGCTTACAGGGACTAAACTTGACAAACTGTGAAAGTATGCCAATTTGAACTGTATCGAACATTCCGAAACATGACCATAAGTTAAACGCACCTTAAATATCCTTTATATAGCTTAGAAATAGGCTTTGAGGGGTTCGGTGTGCTAAAATAAACTTTTGGCTCATTCAGGGACTAAAAGTGTCAAAAAGTGCATAAGTTTGCACTTTCGCGCATAACTTACGTTCTAAATACATCCGGACATCCAAAAATTTATGTAAGCACTATAATATTTTATTTTAGTGTTTGGCATAAGAAAAATCCATTCGTCATGCCATTTGGATCGTTTTTCGCGCTTGTGCGCATTCCGTCGTAATTAAGCGAACATCGCGATCGTACGACCAAACGAACTGACATCCGGCATATTTTTGAGCATGTTTCATGTCCACAATGTTTAGACATCCTTGTGGAGCCTTGAAAATGATTTAACGAGCCTTAAACATGTCGGAAATGGCCTTAATACACAACGGGGACTGAAATGGAAACTTTGGAAAGTGTTTGCTGATCAGAAGGACCTAGGCGTGACACCTAGCCCCCTAGGCGTCACACGAGGCCCCTTCAGATCAGCAAAAGTCATTTTCAGCTGTTAACAGCCCTTAAACACTCCAAAGGCCAATGCCACATGTCAATCTCTGGTGGTGGGGGCAAAATGAGTTACCATAACATTCCAACACATGTACGGATGAGATTCGATCACGTTATTCGAGGAACGATCCTAACGGTGGTCCATTTCCTACAAATACCCACCTTAGTTTTCACTTCTTCCTCACAAATCTGATCAAAAGTGCTCTAAGTTGAAGCCCTTGCTTCATACCTGAGTTATTTGGATCGAGATTACTTGCGGGGACCCTTTGTAAGTGTTCTTTCGTTCTACTCATTCGTTTTAGCGTTAAAGTCAAACTTTGTTTGACTTTTGCATTGACCAGTTTATGGTCAATGCGAAGTTCATTTGAACTTCATAACGTGAGCGTGATCACGATGGTTATAGTCCCTAGTGACTATACCTACTGATTACCACGTTATCTAGGCTCAGTGACGAGTCGTAGTTTCGGCCAAAATGCGTGTTATTGCGTATTTTGTAACAAAACTACTCTTAGGTATCAAAACCGTTTGTTTTGATACCAAACCTGTTTTCTAAACTTAGTTAAGCATGTTTTAACATGCTTAGCTCGTCACTTTTAGTTTAGTGCTTATATAGGGTCGTAAGGTAAGCGATCTAAACAATCGCTTATACTTTCGAACCTGACCCGTTTGGTCGATCATTAGGATCCGACCAAACATATTAGGTGACCATAGTATATAGGGAATAACCTTCCGAGGTTATACCTTATGGTCGCTTCGTTAAGTAGTTGTATGATAGGTAGTTTATATGTCTTAGGTAAATTACCAAAATACCCTTTTCATGTGTAATTGGTAATTAAGCATATGTAACATAACTTTTGATATCTAAACTGATTTGGCAACAATATTAGACATGTTAAGGCATATTTTACTTATCATAGGGCTAGTTAGGCGTTCCGAACGTGTTTTACGCGAACGACGCGTTAAAGTAGCATAAGCTACCTAAACGGGTCGTAATGGGTCGTAAGCACTTAGGTTAGGTTTCATTTTAGTATGTAGGCTTTGTTAAACCATATTACACGAGTCTCCATACTCGTTTGGTTTACGAACCCTCATTCTATCCGATCTTCCGATTTAGGTCCGGTATATTAACATAGTTACCTATATTAGGTGCCGTTTGATATCCGTGATCTCTAGCATTGTTTGGTTGTTACTCAAGGACTACTAAGCAATCTCAAGTGAGTACATAGACCCCTCTTTTACTGTTTTCCAAACTATTTTGGGGTGAAACACATGTGCCTACTTGTTACTTTCGTGCCTTTCATGCTTTCATATCATATGCTTGTTATGTTCATTAGTACATTATAGTACATGATTTCATTACATTTCATGCTATGTATGTCCATTGGTGCATACTTAGTACATTGTTTTACTTTACATTTCTGCTATGTATGTTGACTGATAGCATGCTAGCACATTGATTTACATGACTTTTCTGCTTTGTATGTTAACTTAGCATACTTAGTACATTGTATTCATATAACATGTATACAATTGCTATAACATTTGGTTTGCACAAACGGGACTTATATACGTTCATTAACATTAGCTACGCCGCTCGGTAGTAAGTAGTGGTACCATAGGACTTGACAAATCCCATTCCTGACATCCCGGGTTTGTTTGGATGTAAGGAATGACTGAATCCGAAAACATTTCTTTTGATAACCTTGACTAAAAGGGTTATCCGACTGTCTCAAGGCTTGAATGTATGCGTTAACTTACCACATAAATGTTTGTATCAATGTAACATGCATTTACTTAGCGAAACATAACTTTTTGATATATTCAAAATACTTTGTTTTGTACATTTCTACATTTGGTTTATGTGACAATACTTTACTTTCAATACATAACATTTGGACTTTTTAACATTTGACATGGCTTATACAAGGACTTTTTGACAATTGGTTTAAACATGCACTTTATACATTGGTGGTTTGTTTAAGTGATTTAAGTAACGAGACGTGTGTAATATGATACAAGCATGGTGGATACGCCGCTGGTACTTCCTATATATAAGTGTTTGTATGATATTACATATCGTAGCGTTATTTGAATCATTTCAATTAAGACATATAACATTTTATACAAATAACATATCTTTCACAAGACATTGCTTTACAAACAACTTATTTTATACAACTCATTTTACTTGGTTATTCATTTAACCATGTATTATTCTTTTATGTATACATATCATCTGATCTTATCGCTTTTTAAATGATTTACAAAATAAAACAATTTACAAGGTTCATGACTAAATTTTATTAAACATTTTCTTAAACTTAAGTCATGAATCCTATTTTCACAAAACCTATGTATCTCACAGGCATTTTTATGCTGACGTACCTATTTTCACATGTGTTTTCAGGAGCTTTTGCATAGGATGATGATCATGACACTAGGGCGGACCTGTGCCTTAGAGACTTAAAATGAAGATAGACTTAGTTTAACTATGTTATGAACTCTTTATTCCTGTTTTGAGACAATGTAACACTCTTGTTTGATAAATAAAATATAACTTTGTATGCCATGGTTGTGAAACAATTAATTCTGTTACAACCCTCCCCGACGTTTCCGCCATGTTTGGTTGTTCCACGTGGTCGGGGTGTGACAATTTATAGGATACCAAATGGGGAAAGTGCTAGCCGATCAGCCAGGCAGCTCGATCGGACAGCCTTTCTGATCGGACAGCAGTCCGATCGGTTGGCTGTTCGATCGGCTGGTAGCCTGATCGATCAGTCTGCACGTTTTGAGTGTTCAGTGCGACGATTTTTGATATTTCGATTTCGGTTACGAGCGGTTCTATACGATAGGGTTTCCTAGTCAAATCACTTTTAGTCTCAACCACTCATATCTCGCACTATCCTTTCTTCACTAATTATCATAGTTTGATTGTGATTCGAGTTCGATGTCGATTGAGTTCGATAGCATTTCGTGTTTCGATTGATTTCCACAACACACCAGATTATACATGCACAAGTAACACGTAAGGCACACACACACATAATACAATAACTAAAATGTGTAGTTCGAGTCGCGATTTGATTCGATGTCGATTCGATTAGCATAGCTTGATTATCGTTTCATTAACTTTATCGCATTGTTACTTCCTACAGTTCACAGTTGTAAGTCGGTTAGTTGGCGATTGAAATATGTCGATTACAGCAGTTATAGACACTTACTCCACATAATAGCTAAAATAAAAGAAATCTATTATTAATCGGCTGCGCGAAATCGGTCGTTGACTTTGACCTCTCGAAAACACGGGGTGTGACAGCCTCCCCTTGTTTAGGGAATTTCATCCCGAAATTAAGCTGGAAGTTGTACAACACCGTGAATCACGTTTGAGAACTTTCTCTTTCTAGACTTACTCCTTAAATAACTGCGGGTACTTCGCCTTCATGTCGCTTTCGAGTTCCCAAGTGAACTCTGCGCCTCGTTTGCCTTCCCATCGGACTTTCACAATAGGAATGCGAGAGCGTCTGAGTTGCTTGGTTTGACGGTCCATGATTTCGACAGGCTTCTCCATGAAGTCTAATGTTTCGTCCACTTGCATGTCATCGAGTGAAACATGTAAGTCGTGGTCGGCTGGGCATTTTCGGAGGTTTGACACGTGGAAAGTCGGGTGGACGTTACTAAGTTCCTCCGGTAGTTCGAGTTTGTAGGCGACTTTTCCGATCCTTTCCAGAATCTTAAAAGGTCCAACATATCGAGGCGCGAGCTTTCCTTTCTTTCCGAATCGGACCACACCCTTCCAAGGTGATACCTTTAGGAGTACGTAGTCACCAACGTCAAATTCAAGGGGCTTGCGTCGTCTATCGGCATAACTTTTCTGTCGATTTCGAGCTTTTACCAGGGTGTCTCTAATTTGGAAAATTATGTCTGTCGTTTCTTGTAATAGCTCAGGACCGGTTAATTGCGAATGACCAATCTCGTGCCACACAATAGGCGATCGACATCTTCTTCCGTATAAAGCCTCGAATGGTGCCATTTGAATGCTAGAATGATAGTTGTTGTTATACGAGAATTTGACTAACGGCAGGTATTTATCCCAATTACCACTGAAGTCTATGACACACGACCGGAGCATGTCTTCAAGAGTACGGGTCGTTCTTTCAGTCTGACCGTCGGTTTGAGGGTGGAAAACGGTACTTAGATTAAGCGAGGTACCAAGAGCCTCTTGAAACGTTTCCCACAGTCGCGAGGTAAACCGAGTGTCACGATCAGAGATGATGTCACGAGGCGTCCCATGATTACAAATGATCTCGTCGGTGTAGATTCGGGCTAATCGTTCTACCTTGTAGTCTTCTCGTATCGGCAAAAAGTGAGCTGATTTAGTCAAGCGGTCAACCACAACCCAAATGCTGTTGTGACCTGATGACGTGTGTGGTAGCTTTGTTATAAAGTCCATAGCTATACTCTCCCACTTCCACATGGGGATCGGTGGTTGTTCGAGTAAGCCAGAGGGTCGTTGATGTTCAGCCTTGACTCTTGCACAGGTTAGGCATTTTCCAACATAGAGAGCGATATCCCTTTTCATGCCCCGCCACCAGTACTTATAACGAAGATCCTGGTACATTTTGTCGGCGCCGGGATGAATAGAATACCGGGATTTATGGGCATCGTCCATCAAGATCTGTCGCAAATTGGTCCGTTTGGGGATCCAAATTCGGTCCAGAAAGTGGAATATCCCATTCGACTTGCTCACAAGCTGGGCTCCATCGTGGTAGATTCTTTCCTTCTTCAGTGTGCGTTCGTTAAAACACGCGTGCTGAGCGTCGCGGATGAGGGTTTCGAGATCGTATTGGGCTTGAACATTACGAGTGCTAAGCAGATAGCTCCGTCTGCTGAGTGCGTCGGCAACAACATTTGCTTTGCCTGGGTGATAACGAATCTCACAGTCATAATCGTTGAGAAGTTCTACCCATCGGCGTTGATGCATATTAAGTTCCTTCTGATTAAAGATATGTTGTAGGCTCCTATGATCGGTGAAGATCGTACACTTGGTACCGTACAGGTAGTGTCGCCAAATCTTTAACGCAAAAACAACTGGGCCTAGCTCGAGATCATGGGTTGTATAGTTCTTCTCGTGGATTTTGAGCTGACGAGATGCGTAAGCTATAACCTTGTCCCATTGCATGAGGACACAACCAAGACCAAGGTTGGAAGCATCACAGTAGACAATGAAATCATTGTTTCCGTCAGGTAGTGTGAGAACAGGAGCATTGCAAAGCATGTGTTTAAGGGTTCGAAAGGCAGACTCTTGTTCAGTTCCCCAAACAAAAGGCTTGTCTTTATGTGTGAGAGCGGTAAGCGGCACAACGATCTTTGAGAATCCTTCGATAAATCGTCGATAATAGCCCGCTAGTCTGAGAAAAGAACGGACTTCCGACGGGTTCTTAGGTGTAATCCAACTCTTGACAGCTTCAATCTTCGCATGATCGACGTGAATACCTTGATTATTTACGATGTGACCCAGAAACTGAACTTCCTCTAACCAGAATTCACACTTGGAGAACTTGGTATAGAGTTGGTACCTCTAGAGTAACTCGAGAACCAAACGTAGATGTTGCGCGTGTTCGGCTTTCGATTTGGAATAGATCAAGACATCGTCGATGAATACAATGATGAAACGGTCGAGATATGGTTTACACACGCTATTCATCAGATCCATGAAAACCACTGGTGCGTTGGTTAAACCAAAGGGCATAACGACAAATTCGTAGTGGCCGTATCGAGTGCGAAAGGCATTTTTGGGTATATCCTACTCTTGAATACATAGCTGGTGATAGTCTGAACGTAGATCGATCTTCGAGAAACACGTAGCACCTTGTAGTTGATCAAACAAATCATCGATGCGAGGTAGGGGGTAGCGGTTCTTGATAGTTAGCTTATTCAATTCCCGATAGTCGATGCACATCCGAAATGACCCATCCTTCTTTTTGACGAAAAGGACTGGCGCGCCCCAAGGAGAGGTTCTCGGTCGAATAAAGCCTTTCTCAAGTAATTCCTGGAGTTGGTTTGAGAGTTCACGCATTTCAGACGGCGCGAGTCGATAAGGAGCTTTGGCAATAGGGTTGGCTCCAGGAATAAGGTCGATACGAAAGTCGATATCACGACTTGGCGGTAATCCGGGAAGATCTTCTGGAAAAACATTAGGAAATTCCCGAACCACAGGAACATCCTTTACTTCCTTCTTCTCTTTCTTTTCCTTTTCCGCTACTACAATGTTAGCCAAGAAAGCCCTGTATTCCTTGCGGAGATACTTGCTAGCTTGAACACATGACATGAGCTTGAGACCTTTTGAAGTAGTATCACCGTAAACACACAATAAGTCACCATTCGCGAGCGAGAATCGAATCATCTTGTCGAAGCACACAACTTTAGCATGGTTTTCATGAAGAAAGTCCATGCCTACTATGACGTCAAAACTTCCGAGTTGCATCGGAATAAGGTCGATTGGGAAGATGTGATTGTTGAGCTCAAGAGTACAATCACGAAGTACAGAATTAACGGCGACAGTTCTTCCGTTAGCGACTTCAACATCGAACGTCGAGGAGAGTTGGGAGCGTTTACGACTAAGGAGTTTCTCGAATTCGAATGACACAAAGCAATTATCGGCTCCAGTATCAAACAAACATGAAGCATAAATACCATTCACAAGGAACGTACCATTGACCACGTTGTTGTCGGCTTGGGCTTGATGCACGTTGATGTTGAATGTTCTGGCGCGTACGGCCTGTTGTTGCTGCTGTTGTTACTGCTGAGGCTGCTGCTGCTGGGGCTCTTGCTTCACAACCCTGTTTGGGCACATGTTGGCGAAATGGTTAGGATCGCCACATGCGAAGCAGGCTCTGGCTTTGACCGCGGGTGCCGGAGGAGCTTCTTGACCCTGAGGGGCGGTGAGTAGAGCTTGATGAGCAGGAGCTTGTCGAACACGGCAATTGGTAGTAAAATGGCCGTACATATTGCAATGAGCACAAAAACGGCAAGCAATGGCAGTCGGGTGGTGGTAGGTACAAGTAGGGCAGAGCGGGTGTGGCCCAGTGTATGCACGCTTTGCAGGCAGTGCATTGGCCACAGGCACCGCTACTTGACGCTGTTGGGCTGGTACAGCTTGAATCAGTGCAGCAGTGATCGCACAGTTTTTGTTGCTGGAGCTGTTCTTTCTCTTGTTCTTCCTCTTGTTGCTCGATGAGGTGGTAGTTTCAGCAGTTGGTGCGGCGGTGGTAGCTTGATGCAGGTGCTTCGAAGTTTTATCCCAGACACCAGCCTTGACCCTCTTGTCGTTGATTTCAGCGGCCAGTAGGTAAGTCTCTTCGATCGTCTTAGTCTTAGCCGCTTGCACGAAATCTGTGACGCAGTCGGGCAAAGCTCGGATGTACTTCTTGATTGTGATCTTCGGAGTCTTGACTTGGTCAGGACAGATGATGCTGAGCTGTTTGAAGCGAGCAGTGAGAGCAGCGTTGTCACCTTCCTTCTGCTGTATGTGCCAAAATTCATCCTCTAGCTTTTGACGTTCGTGAGGAGGGCATAATTCCTCTAGCATGACTTCCTTGAGCTCGTCCCACGTCAGACCGTAGGCTGCATCGTTCCCTCGCTTGTTCCTCTCGGTCGTCCACCAGTCTAGTGCACGGGACTGGAAAACGCCGGTAGCATTCAGAGTTCGGAGGTCATCGGGGCAACCACTCTGCTGTAGAGTGACCTCAATGGAATCAAACCATTGGAATAGTGCAGTAGGACCTCCCTCGCCAGTGAATTCTTTTGGCCCACACGACTTGAATTGCTTGAAATTGAAGGACTTGGTAGCATCATTAGGGGCTTCGGTTCTCGACTCCTCAGATGATTTGCTGACGTTCTCTTAAACATCACTCACGGCCTTTGCTACACTTTTAGCGATGATGGCAGCAAGGCGTTTGTCTCTCTTTTCTTGTCGAGAAAGTAGGGGATGACGGGATCCAGATGACATTGTCTACAACAGACATCGTCACAGGACTCAACACATTGTATTCGAATCTCACCCTACACGTTTACTACTTACTAAAGCTCAGGAACACAGTCATGTAACTACGCATACACATAACCACATATTTGCATAAATACAGAAGCACATAATTACATAAGCACATATGCACATAAGCACATAGGCACATAGACACCTTCTTATGATTATGCGTGTTCCTTTATCATTTAAGAGGTAGTCAGAATACAGAAACCTATCATTCAAAGTCTGCGAGTGTTCGAATACAGCATTCACGTTGTAGCATATCGAGTAGTGTAGTATAATCGTATATCATATCATAAGGTCGCCCCTAATTTTAGCGATTGTTGGCGTTTTGAGATAGAATTGCAGTGCGAGTCGTGCATGTCGATCGATGTGAAAACAAAATTGAGCAAGTTTTCCCAAAATTCAAACACATAAACAGGTAAATTCACCTATAAACACGTAAAATCAATGAATCATCAGAGTCGGCAGTTGCGGGCTCAGAATCGAAACACATAAAAATCGAGGAATGGATCGTCTGCGGCTATTAGACATTGACTAACCAAGGTGATTCGACTATTCACAAGGACCCGCTGTGCACATTTGACTTACCGGGCAGTGCCTTTGCCTCGATTCTTGGGTGTTGGGCACGCATCCCGTTAGTCGTATCGTGTCTTCAGGTCGTTGGAGTCCATCGAAACCTTGGTGAGAGTTTTGTAAAATGAGCGGAACAAGTCGTCAAGGTTAGGGTTTCACCCCTAGCTTAACCACTTCGTTCTTGTTTTTAATAAAAATAGAGGAGATTATTCATCAAAATACGGATTTCACTCCTGATTTGGCATAATTCTCCTTGTTTGTAGATGAAATGCGGGTCGATTAAGCAACTTTAGTCGAGAGTTTGCGGTTTTCACACCTGATCTCTACTTTATCGCCTATTCATAATTGAAAATTTCGAGTGCAGTGATAGTGTAGCGTAAGCGAGAATAGCGACAAATAGCAGACTTATGCAAAATCCCTAACGAATATGCTCAAGTCGGTCTTGTTGGTTCTTAACTATAGACTAGGTCTCTAAGACATCGACCCGGACTAGGTCGTGTCTTGCCTAATTCCCTATAGTTATGGCTCTGATACCAATCTGTCACACCCCAACCGATGGTGGAAACGTCGGGGCATGGCACTGAGCGAAACAGATTGTCCAGAAGTTTCCATAGCAATTATCATTACCATTCAATTTAAAATAACATGTCCCATACCATGTCTCAAACAGTAAACAAATTATTACAGATAAAAACTAGGCAAATAATTCTGTTCCGACAACTCAGATTTAAAATAGAGCAATAGTTTATCTGCTTCTAGAGACCCTTGATTAAATTACTACAGACAACTATTTGTTGGGCTCTAAAGCTTTATTCTAGCTTCAATTTCCTACCAAGTGTGCATCCTAAGCACCTGTCACATACGTTAAAATAAAGTCAATACATAAAATGTAAAGGTGAGCATACAAGTTTGATAATAGCATATAAAGTTCGAATTCGTTTACGCATAACCAGCACGTACACCTAGTGAAATGAAGCACGTTAGTTATCGACATAGATCCATCGATACCAATGACGGCGGGTTGACTGCCCGAGGCAGTTCGCAATACATGATTACCACCGTAATCCATGCAAGTAATTGTCCTTAACAACCCCCGTGTGAACGGGTGCTGAGTCCAAACTATAGTACTATCGTTGCTAAGGCAGGTAGACATCATTCCATGTGTAAACATAACAAACAAGCATTCATAAGCCACGTATAACATGCATTAACGGTTAGCGTTCAAGTAGTATTGGGTAGTGTGTTTGATGTGATTTGAATAGTTGTAACGTATGTAACACCCAAAAGTGCATAAAGCAAAAAGGGATCGAGTATACTCACAGCGGTTGATGGATTGAAGGGAGCGCTTAGCGAGTAAAGTTAGCCTGAATGGATTAATAGCATTATAATAAGCGACGCGTAAAATGAAAAACAAGTGTTAGGGAGTCGGACAGCTGGTCGATCGGACGGCTGACCGTTCGGTTGACAGTCCGTTGGGTCTGCTGTCCGGTCGGTCGGTAGGCCGATCGGATGGCTGTTCGAGTGGATTGTTTCTTCCTTTGAGAAAGATGTGTTTGTGTAGGATGGCTTGACTTTTGAAGTTTTCATAGTAGCATTTGAAAACATTGAAGTACCTTTACCCTTCAGGTCGGTCGATCAGACGGCTGTTCGATCGGCCGGCAACCCGATCGGTTAGGTATTTTAATGATTTTGTAGTGATTTGCCTTGGATCAGACAGATGTTCGATCGGACAGGTCAACAAGTGACGCAATAATACGGCTTGCTGACCGATCGGTTGGCAAGTCAACAATGGTCAACAACTTTAATGAAAATGCAAAGTATGGTGCAGTGGATAGGATAGTTGATCGATCGAACACTAATGCTGTTCGATCGGACAACATGCATGAACAACCATGACGAGTTCTCAGCAGGGTGTCACCTGGTCGGACGGCTGTTCGATCGGGTGGCACTCCTAGTGCATCGAACATGTTGAAAATCGATTAAGTGTTGAAGTATAGTATCTCATGATCCGAAGAGTAATCCGATCGGACAGTAGTCCGATCGAACGACAGTTTGTTCAATACTACTTTTCAAAATAGATTAATTAGGTGTGGGACCATGTGTTAACCGATCGGCTGGCCAGTCGATCGGCTGACTGTTCAATCGGCTGGCTGTCCGTTCGGACAGCAGTCCGATCGGTCAGCACCCTGACCTGATCAGCCTATTCGTCTAACACTTGGTCGTTCTGATTGTTTGTCGTTTTATTGAGGTATTTTGACAACGAGTCGAACCATAGATCCCTCGTCCTTACATGGTTCCCCTGGTCGGATAGGAATCACCCAATTCCGGCTGGTGAACTGTTCGGGATGGAGTTTATCGTTTAACCCGAAATCGGTTAACCTCGTGGATAGAATCCGGATCTCGAGCCATGCAACCACCGGAGTGATTTGTTAAGCCCGCACAGGCTCCGTTTCTATCGGTTTGAAGGCATTGAGTGAAAAAGAGTTGAAAGAAAGTTGGAAAATCCATCTTTCAATCCTTTTCACCGGGTATATGTTTAGATCTATGAAAGATCTTTGTTTGTTTATGTGGAAATCGGCTAGATCTAAGTTATTCTTGGTGGGTTGAGGCCAAAACATGAAGTTCTTCAAGAACCCATGATGACATCATCCTAGAACACTTGAATCTCGATGATTTCACGGTTAAAAGTTAAGATTTGAAAGATAGAAAGGTGTAGGAGTGCGTGTAGATCAAGAAAGTACAAGGTTTAGGACGAAATCTTACCGGAATCGAGAGGAATCTGCGAAAAGGATGAACTAAGCGTGCTGGTCGAACAGATGTTTCCAAAAGTGGAAAGGATGACAATGACAGGGGTATTTATAGGATACCAAATGGGGAAAGTGCTGGCCGATCGGCCAGGCAGCTCGATCGGACAGCAGTCTGATCGGCTGGCTGTTCGATCGACTGGTAGCCTGATCGATCAGTCTGCACGTTTCGAGTGTTCGGTGCGACGATTTTTGATATTTCGATTTTGGTTGCGAGCGGTTCGATACGATAGGGTTTCCTAGTCAAATTACTTTTAGTCTCAACCACTCATATCTCGCACTATCCTTTCTTCACTAATTATCATAGTTTGATTGTGATTCGAGTTCGATGTCGATTGAGTTCGATTGCATTTTGTGTTTCGATTGATTTCCACAACACACCAGATTATACATGCACAAGTAACACGTCAGGCACACACACACTTAATACAATAACTAAAATTCGTAGTTCGAGTCGCGATTTGATTCGATGTCGATTCGATTAGCATAGCTTGATTATCGTTTCATTAACTTTATCGCATTGTTACTTCCTACAGTTCACAGTCGTAAGTCGGTTAGTTGGCGATTGAAATACGTCGATTACAGCAGTTATAGACACTTACTCCACATAATAGCTAAAATAAAAGAAATCTATTATTAATCGGCTGCGTGAAATCGGTCGTTGACTTTGACCTTGACTTTGACTTTGACCTCTCGAAAACACGGGGTGTTACAGATTAACAAAGTCTGCTCATTTCTTGGCGCTTAAGGAAACAGACAGTATAGAGAAGATATCGCAGTTATACCTTAACGAGATTGTAGCCCGTCATGGAGTACCCGTGTCGATTATTTCGGATAGGGACGGACGATTTGACTCCAGGTTTTGGCGATCTCTTCAAGAATCGTTGGGTTCTCGTTTGGATATGAGTACAGCGTATCATCCTCAAATGGATGGTCAGAGAGAAAGGACCATTCAGACGTTAGAGGATATGTTGAGAGTGTGTGCGTTTGATTTCGGTGGAAGTTGGGATTCTCATTTGCTATTGGCAGAGTTTTCCTACAACAATAGTTACCACGCTAGTATTAAGGCCGCTCCGTTCGACGCCTTGTATGGAAGGAAGTGTCGATCGCCACTTTGTTGGGCTGAAGTCGGCGAAAAGCATTTGACCGGACCCTTGGGTTACACCTTACGCGGGCCGTGTAAAAGTGGAAATCTGGCCCTATAAGTAGAGGGCCTTGGATCTTCAGTCTGCTCGTTCATTTCTTTTCTCAATCTCGAATTTTCTGAAGTGTAGGCATAATCTCAGGTATAATACCCCCATATTAACGAAGTTCTGCTCCGTTGTAAGTATCATAACCCCTGGATACGTATTAGATACGCTGCCCGATTGATCTAGGGTTCTGTAACGGCTGTCGTGGTTCTGCCCGACGTAGTCGTTGGAATGCCGTCTCGGGGAGCGTATTACTAATGTTAAAATGGGTTATTATACTAACACGTGTGCATTTGTGTAAATTATAGATTGTCACCAGGAAACCCTAAAGGATAATCTAAGACAGCAATGTGAGTAATATCCTTTTTGTAAATTGTTTTTACAAAACCTCACACGATTAATTATATATTAAACAGTTATTGAGTATTTGTAAGAATACAATTATCATGGGTATGTTGGGATTTTGTATACAAAGTTATGTTACTGCCTTGCGAGGGGTAACATTTCCACAAGTCGGGTCTGACAGTACCATGGATGTTAATTGATATAACTTGGAAACAAATGTAATTGCGAGATCGCCCTCAATACTGTACAATGGTTTTTATTAAACTTGATTGAACTGGGATTCACTCACCAGTATTTCCCACTGACAAAATGTTTTTAAACGCATTTCAGGTAACAAAATATGAAAGCCAAATAGAAGCCAGCTGGACAGCACTGAAGGCTTGGAAAAGTGGCAATAAAGTTACCTAAAAGAAATAGATGATTTTATTAAATAAAAATAGGATTTATTCCTATGGAAATGTGTGTACTTAAAACTTGGGTTTTATCCCATGTGTTTAATATTATGAAAGTGTGGTATTTTACTCTGATAAAATATTTCCTAACTACGGTCCTGATGAAATTTCCGCTGCCAAAAATTAGACAATACCAGATACCACCGAAACTGGCTCGCGGCCGCCCGTTCCCGAGGAAATAGGGATCGGGGGTTGCGACAATAGGGCAGCCGACCTCTTGCCATTTCTTGATCTTCATGCCATGTGTTGATCTTGGAAAAATAAACAATCATTTAAACACCTCTTACACAGTTCATATTGCATAAACCAAGATCAAAATTCACTCTCTTCCTCTCTCTTGAACATTCTCGGCCGAACACCCCATAAACAACATCCATCTTTATTTTCCAACTCAAATCTTGAAGAATCATGTCCATTCCAAGGTGTTTTCAAGCTTACATGAAGGTTTAGAGGTGATTTCAACGAGATTTGAGCAAGAACAAGGCTTCATATCATCATTCTTGTTAAAACCCACTAAGAATCTTGAAGGTATAACATATTTTCTTTCAAATCTTGTTCGTGATTCATGGTGATGATGATGATAGTGAAAGTTTCTCTTGTTCTTGAATCTAAACACTAACTTAAAACTAAAAACAAATGGGTTTTTGAATAAAATAAAAATGGGTGTATCTATATATGTATGTGTGGCCGTGAGTGTGTGTGTGGGTGTATATGTTTGTGTTTTTTATTTTTGTTGAAAGGTTCTTGAGTTACTTAATTTCTTGAAAGTTAGAATGCATGTAGGAATCAATGTGTGTTATAAAAGAATGTTCTAAAGGTAATTTAAGATTTGAAAGTGACATGATGAAAAGTGAATTTTGGGAGGTTTATATGTGTATATGTATTTTGTATATATATATATATATATATATATATATATATGCATGCATGCATATAAAAGTTGTCATATAACCTTAAATGTGAAGAATATTTGCATAAATGATTATGAATGATTGGATGATCATGATGATGTGTGTGTTATGTTAAGTAAGAACATGATATTAATGTGTTCTAGTATATGATTAGAACATAAATGATGATGATGTATGAGTGCATTAGAGGCACATATGTGGGCATACATGATGATGTGAAAGCATGAAATGATCATTTGAGTATGATTTAATAAAAATCAATTTAGATCAGATTACAAACACTAAAATAAGATTATTTTGAAGTTTTTAATGATATATAACCTTGACATAATGTTTACTAGCCTTGCATGTTATACTTAGTGCATTAGGAGTTGCAAAATACGTGAAATCGCATGATTTATGTGACTTGTACAAAAACTGAACTAATCTGATTATAATCACTATTTTAATCAGTAAATAACATGTATTGTTTTAAAATATTAAGTCATTCCAAGTTGGGATGATTATAGTAACGTTTAACGCAAAACTATGCGTTAAAACGGTCAAAAATCGGCTTTTCGAACGATTTTTATAAAACTGATTTAGATCAGTAAGTAAACTGATATTTTTAGTTTAAAAATGAGTATTTTAACTAATTTTAAGTTTACTTGGTGTTTGGTTGGTCATACGTGACTTTCGACGCCCGAAAACGTTACCGAATCGCTAAAATACGCGTTTTTCAATAAACACTAGTATGGGTTATTTTTGGGTGAACCTTATGTGTTAAAATGTGCTATGTGATTTAAACATGTGAATGTGAAATATGTTAAGTGTTAACATGATAATGGGAAATTTAGACTATGCATGTACACTTGTGCGTTTTATGTGGTAGAAACGGTAAAATCGCGTTAAACGTGTAAATTGTTTGTCGAGCATGAAATTTGATACATATAAGTTATTTTATGTGTGCTTGCCTTAAAAATGACAACATAGATAAGTTAACGACATTACGTGTATTTCGAAGTTAATTTATGTGTACGTTTATGTATATATATTACGATGCGCAAATCATAGATATATTACATATAAACGGGTGTGTTAATGGATTTACACAATAACGGTCACCAATAAAATCGTTCAAATCGTAAAACCTTAAATATATATATATATATATATATATATATATATATTAACGTGCCAACATAATCAAAAACGATAACTTTTCGAGAAAATCTCTAAGTTATGTGAAAATTCTGAGAAACAAAGAAACTTAGGATTTTTGTGATATATTGATTTAAAAATCGTTCCTACGTATAATAGGACGTGTAGAAATCAATATGTGGGATTGCGCTATTTAAAAATACGCACCCAAAGGTGAGTGTCACTAAACCCCCTCTTTTTACTGCTTTGTACATGTTTTGGGGGAAGAACACGCATAAAAAGGTTTAATAATGTTTTGGATTAAAACATACCGTTTGATACAAAATATATTTTCGTTGAAAATATATGGATTTTTGATAAGTTATATGTTTCGAGATAAAATGTTTTTGATGAATATATGTTTCGGGAGAAACTTGGGTTAAACGGTGTTTGGAGGAAACAACCGTGTAGTTGGAACGAATTTGGCTTGATCTCAAGAGAGTAAGTATCGGCTTAGGCTTACATTTCGGTGGGGATTTCAGGGAATTCTTACAACATCATATATTAAATTTGTCATATTAGTAGGATATATATATTGTACGTGAGGCAGACATCATAGATGGTCTCATTATGGACCATGCACCAATGGTGTCGTTTAATCATTTAAGTATTGCACGCGAGGAATTGTTGGTAGATCTATCGGGTTGACAACCCTGTCGTGACCGGTTGCCCCTTGTCAAGTTAAACGACGAATTTATATTCTGTTTATAATCTAGCCTTGAGTATCCCTACATGATAAATATATAGTTCGTATTGTCTAGCTAACATACGAGTCTGGACATTGACGTTATAAATTTAATATGTAAACTTGGGAAAATGCCTTATTCGGAGGTTTCAGCTGAAAAACCTATGACGGTTGACCCATGAATTTTATTAAGGAAATAAATTGACTTTCGAAAATTATATGGATGTTTTATAATAAACACATAATTAGAAAGCTTTTTCCTTGGAAATCAAATTGTTTAAAATTTGAATATGTGAACTCACCTTCCTTTGTGTTGACACTTGATTTTTAACGTGTTCTTCAGGTACTTGAGTTCAGTTTCGGGAATCATGGCGTATCTTGTGGTTGTTGATGCATGTTTTGTCACTTAAAATGTTGGACTAAGTTTTAAAACTTTTTGGGACAAATGTAATAAGATCCGTGAGGATCAAAACAACTAAACTATGTCGTGGTTGTGTCATGTTTCTAATCTTTATGTTTAAAAACTTATGTTCTAGTTAAGTTAATACGTCCAACAATTTAATGCATCGAACATCAAGATAGAAATGGGCACCAACTTCCGTCACCACTACGTTTAATATTCCACTGCAACGTTTTTGGGGTGTGACAGCTTCACTGCGTAGTTGAGACTATTATCCACCTCAATGTCGTCGTAGTGGATATAAGCTGTTTCATCGGCTAGACATTTCCGGAGATGTGATACGTGGAACGTGCTATGGATTCCACTCAATTCCTCGGGTAGTTCGAGACGGTATGCGACCTTACCAACCCGTTCGATGATTCTAAATGGCCCAATAAACCTCGGGCTTAATTTCCCCCTTTTTCTGAACCGAATAACCCCCTTCCACGGAGATACCTTTAGCATAACTTTGTCACCAACTTGAAACTCAATTGGTCTCCTTCTGTTGTCCGCGTACGATTTTTGTCGATCCTGAGCCGCTTTCAAATTGGCTTGGACCAAGTCAATTTTCTCATTCGTGATTCGGACTACATACTTATGTGCAAGCTCACGTGGACCAACCTCATCCCAACACACCGGGGTTTGGCATTTTCTACCGTAAAGCATCTCGTACGGAGCCATACCGATGCTTGCATGGTAACTGTTATTATATGAAAATTAGACCAATGGTAGATAAACATCCCAACTTCCCTCGAAGTTGATAATACATGCCCGTAACATATCTTCCAACGTCTGTATTGTTCTTTCACTCTATCCATCCGTTTGAGGATGGTACGCTGTGCTAATGAACAATTTAGTTCCCATTTGCTCTTGGAATTCATGCCAAAAGTTCGAAGTGAACCGGGTATCTCTATCGAACACGACGGATATCGGTACTCCATGGCGTGCCACTATCTCATTGGTATATACCTCTGACATCTTTTCAGACGTATAAGTCTCACGAATCGGAATGAAGTGAGCACTTTTTGTCAATCTATCCACAACTACCCATATAGCATCGAATCCGCGGTTGGTTCTGGGCAGTTTGGTCAGTAGATCCATTGTGATCTGCTCCCATTTCCAAACTGGGATATCCAACGGTTGCAGTTTACCATATGGCTTTTGGTGCTCTGCGTTGACTTGTAGATAGGTCAAGTATTTCTCTACATACTTTACTACATCTCTTTTCATTCCGGGCCACCAATAGTTTTGCTTTAAATCGTTAGACATCTTGGTTGCCTCGGATGGATAGAATAACGAGATTTATGAGCTTCGTCAAGTAGAAGCGTCTTGACTCCACACGAATTTGGGACCCATATTCTTCCGAAACGAGTCTTCAACCCGTTGTTACCATCTACCAATTCTTTCAATTGGCCAACTATTCTTTCTTTCTTCTGATTTTCCTCTTTGCCTCTCGGATTCGTTCAAGTAAACCCGATGTCACCATTAGTTGCATCGATCGCACTCGAATAGGAGTATAGTCTGCCTTTCGGCTCAACGCGTCCGCCACCACATTGGCTTTCCCGGGATGGTAATGTATCTCACAATCAAAATCTTTGACTGTTTCCAACCATCGCCTCTGCCTCATGTTTAATTCCTTCTGGTCGAAAAAATATTTCAAACTTTTATGGTCGGTAAAGATAGTGCATTTTTGTCACACCCTGATTTTTGCTATCATCTTGACCTTTGTTTCCACCTTCAATACCTTGTCTACAAGTTTCCTTGGGATGTCCCCTCTTACCACAGTTACCACATTTTCCATATTTACATCGCCCGACATGATAGCGTAGACAATTGTCACATTTAGGTAGGATACCCATGTAGTCTTTTCCCTTCTTGACTTTCTTCTCATTACTCCCCCGAGTAACCACCTTGAGATTTGCGAGCTTTCTCTTGTTATCCCCAGGTGACTCTACAGGAGCCTCGTTTTTCTCTTCCGGAGTGGAAAATTTTCCTTGTCTAATCGCTTCTTCAGTGAGCGCCACGCTCATGTCGATTGCTTCGATAATTGTTGAAGGCTTAGATGTTGTTACCAGGCTTAGAATCTGCGGTGCTAGTCCCCTGATGAAAAGTTCGATCTTCCTAGATTCTGGTTCCACCAAACGCGATGCAACTTGTGATAACTCGCCAAATCTCTGCACATATTCAGCTATCTTTGGACCTTCCATTCTCAAGTTCCACAATTCAGTTTCCAACTTCTGGACTTCCGCCCTAGAGCAATATCTTTTGCGCATTAGTTCCTTCACTTCGTCCCACGTCATAGCATACGCAGCGGCCTCGCCCATTGCCTGAATTTGAAGGTTCCACCATGACAGAGCCCCATCTACAAATAGCCCCGCTATGTATGTAACCTGATGTTCTGGGGCGCATTTGCTCAATCGTAAGACAGAATTCGTCTTTTCCACCCAACGCACAAATGCTAAGGCACCCCCAGTGCCGTCGAATTCTCGAGGTTTATGGTTCAAGAACTGCTCGTAGGTGCAGCCGCTGGGTGGGTTATTTCCTGAGGTACCTCCGTCGTGGTCGGAGCGAAGGGCCTCGAGTTGCGTGATGGCTTGCGAGATGCGCCCTTGCAGTTCTGACTCTGCTGTTGTCGGCAGAGGGTTGTTGGTATCGACGTTCCCTTGTATCGACATCTTCTGAGAAGAAGGTTGGTTAGGTCAGGTCTCATTCGTTCGGGGAGTGCATATAGTTGTTTAGAGATCGTATGTACACACACATATTAGGTTATCATACCAACCAATCAAGCAATAGTATAATCATAGTATAACCAAGAAATTTGGTGATTATGTTTAATGAGAGCATAGTAAGCAAGCACGTAGCGTTATAATTATTGTACACACATATAGATTAATAACGTGCTTAACGGAGACATAGCGACGGAGTTTCATTGGTCATTGGCCATAAAGTATTGTCGCATATTTTATAATGATTGGGCCCTCATTATTCCCCGACCACAATTGTATTGCCTTCCAAAATGTATCACATCAATAGGGACACAGGGTCACCCTACCCTTGTCCATTAAATGTATTAGTGTATCAAATTCACATAGTCTGAAGTGGTCTTTAAAAGTCTCCATAAGCCCGGCTTATCATTAGTGTCTTCACTTGCAAGCAATGTAATCTGCATAATCCAGAAATCACCATACTAGTGTCTAAGGAGGAGGAAAGAAAAGTAAATTGTTTAACGTGCGTGGACTTCCTCCTTGGGCTTGTATACACGTCGAAGTAATTATCTGCTCTGCCGCTCGATAGTAACGAAATGAGCATCAGGATCCTGGGAACGGTGTAGTAGTAACGGTTGAGAGCGCAAAAGGAACCTTGATAAATGTGGAGGATCAAAGTATGCTGGCAATAAACAGGGTGGAGGACGTGGTGTCTTAAATAAACTTTTCAGACAATATGCTGTCTTGGGATGTAAATACTTAAATCCTGCGTTTAGTTATGTAATGTTTGGCATTTGAAGTTACCAAATGTGGTGTCAGCTCATGCTCCAACGTTCTGCGACTCATATCCTCAAACTGTAGTTGGTGGTACAGGAGCAACTCATCTCATGTGTGGCCTCCATAATGTGAGGATCTAACATTAGCGTAGTGTATGATAAGAACAATCAAAATGGCTCCTCCAGTGCCGTAGGGGTGAAAGTAGCAAATGGTGCGGTCTGTGAGGTCGTAGAAAATGTTGCTGTAGCCGATGGGATCGTTACACGGGTGCTGATCTAGGGTACCTTCTCGGGGTGCGGGTATATCTTGGAGGAAAGTGTTAGGCATCTTGGCGCAATGGGCGTCGGTCTTCACAAGAGCAACATCAGCGGGTGAAGGTGCAGGTGCAAACGTCTCAACTGATAAGAAGGTCATTAGGTGCAGGTACTAGGTCGGGTATAAGGGATGCATTGTCTGGTAAGTCAAAAGAAATAGGGTCATGATCAAGTAAGGGTGCAGGATCAGTAGGTACAACATCAAGCTGTCCCCAAAAGGTGCAGAAGCTAACTCAGGAGCAGGCCCTGGGTCGTGTAACGGTGTGGTGCCTCGAGCAGGTGTTAGTGCAGTAGTCATAATGGCGTCGTCGTATGTGTCTGTAGTAGAAAGATGTGACCAGGCCGTCTATCAGGCTGTAAATGTCACAGACTCAAGGGAGTCTGAAATCGAATATACGCTAGAATCAGAGGGTGTCTTGTTAACAGGGGCCTTAAGAAGTGAAATTAGTAACAACGTTCTCGTCTAACCTTCTATCACCATAGGCATCAGCAGAAGGACCGTCAATAAATATGTCTATGTCATCATTAATTGCTTGTCGCGTAGCCAACCTTCGGCAGGAAAGTCCATAGGAGACGCATCGTCGAGGATCGGGGTCATGGTGTGCTCACTATTGGGGTGCCCAGTGATGAGGTGGTCATGGGCTGAAACAAGAGTGACAGAAGGATCCTTGTCAGCGAAGCCATCAGCAAGGGTAAAGTATCGCCCGAAATCTGGTAGCGCGGACGGTTGGAAGTTGTCCTCGTCCTTGGTCAGTATATCAGGATCACTCTCAGTGTCTGACGTAAATGTCTCTGGCGCAGATGCAGTCTCATCATCTGTGACGGCGGCCGTAGTGTTATCAATATCTGATAACTCGCCTTCTAAATAGTGTGACGTGTGTGCCGGTTCATAATAGTCATAGCATGCATACCCATAGTAATTATTAACAATTTGTGTATGCAAATACTCACCACATATGCACGTATATCAATAATCAGCAATTAAGCGTGTAAGTAATGACAATGTAAGCATGTAATCGTCCTAGTCTTCCCCAGACTATCCCACCCAGTCTCTCAGACTAAACTCCCTGGCCTCTAAGACCAACTCCCTGGTCTCTAAGACCAACCTCCCAGTCTCTAAGACTAAATCCCTGGTCTCTAAGACCAACCTCCCAGTCTCTAAGACTGATCCTCCCTCAGTCTCTAAGACTGAATTATAAATATAAATTTGGAAATGTGTATTTGTGCCTTTTGTTTGTAAAAATGTTTGTTTCCTGGATCTGGACGTTTTGTGTATGCAGTGTAAAAATGTTTGAAAACGTTTTCGTGAGAGCCCTGATGATCATAGTCTAGACTCGAGAAAAAATCCTAGTTCGCTATGATCGAGGCTCTGATACCAAGCTGTCTTAAAATAATTCCTTAAAAATAGTAAACGACCTCGAAAAATCACGATTCCAGTGCCATTTGTTCGGATATTCAAAATTACACAATTTAGACTCCAGAAATTCAGTTTTTCGATTAAAAATGATCCCATTACAGCCTGTTGAAGTTGGCTGGAAATTCAACTCAGCAAGCTGTTTACATTGTAGAAGTGACTAAAAACGCATAAACAAAGACCCTAACCATGGTGTATCGATGAATAAATGTTCAAACCTCAATCATGCTTTAACCAACCCTAAGCCATCCAGATTTCAACTTCATACAACCCTTTTATCTATGGTTTCTATGCAGAATTTCAAGTTCATCTTTTTAGTGTTCACTAACTTGTGTTACATGATTATCATCCTCCTACTAAGTATCATATCAAAGAACGAGTTGTAACAATGGTGTGAAGGGACTTACTACTAGCACAAGGCTAGGGTTAGAAGTCTTAATGCAAGGATGAAGAAGAATGATGGTGAGAAAGGCTTGAACAAGGCTTCCTTGAGAGCACTTCAACTTGCACCTCTATGGATCAATCTTGGAGCTTGGAATGGGGCTTGTTAGTGAAAGAGATGAATGTATGAGAGTGAGGGAGGTTGGTTTCGGTTATGGAGGGGCAGAATTTTGGGAGAGAGAGTGAGATGGAGTGTGGGTTTTGTTATAATGATGGTTCTCCTTGGAAAAACAAGTGCCACCCTATCCTATGGTCATGATTAACATCCTTTGGCCAACCACAATTAGGGAAGATAATCCAAATATCTAAACAAAATATATGTAATGATGGGGCTGAATTCGGTTAGGGGGGGGGTAATATGAAAAATTTTGATTATTAGTAGGTATTAAATTAGAAGGTTAAGGGTATTATCAAGAATAGTGGGTGTATGTCATGTTTACATGGTGTATGGGAATTTTTGTGACCGTAATTAATTAAGAAAGATAAAATAATATTTCTGACAATATTTTCGTGTCTCGGGTATTGTCTGGTTGTTCGGTTACGTATCGTTTCGTTAAAGTGTTAAATTGTACCGTAAAGCGTCTTTTATGCATCTTTTGTAACGAAATCATTCCTGACACTTAGGAAAGTATGTAGGACCACTCTGCCATGTTAGTGTATTCTACTGGTATAATAAAATGCTGAATTAAATAAAAGAAAGCAGAATTCTGTATTTAACGCGTGTTTTAGGCACTTCCCGGCACTATATCTATCCCCTAATGACGCAGTCTTATGGTCCTCACTTCCCTACACTACAAACCAGTGTAGTACTCTATCCCTGGCTCATACTGGCCATAATAATATTGTATGTCTAAGTGCTGGCATTGTCAGCATTATTTCTGAATCAACCGTTTAGTGTGTCAACTGTGCTGAGTGCATCAAGTATGTCACTAATGTAGGTGTGTAATGAATGGAGTGACTGTATAAAATGTGATGCATGTATCTATGATATAGAATCATAGAGCAGTTTAAATTATCAGTTGTAATCAAGCACAGTCATTAAGCACGTAATTAAGATTAATTAATTTGTACAGTACCTAAAATTTTGAGGGTTGTCACATTCTCCCCCCGTTAAGAAAATTTCGTCCTCCAAATTTGTACTACCTTAATTCCTTAGGGTTTCGTTATGTATGTATGTATATGAATAGTACCGAGGTAGATAATCACCAAATCGAATCAAACCTTATTCACATCAAGTGAGTCTAGAATATATATATAACATCACAATTCCAATAGTAAAAAGGTATGTGCTTATAGCATTTAATGTCAAAGGTACAGTATGCATTTGACGTATAGTCTAGAGTAATCCAGCTTGCAGTGTTTCACAAAAGAGGAGTCTTATCCAATAGAGTTTTCAAATGACTGGTCATAGTATGCAAATTTTCACAAACCATAGCATCCGCTATATGAACTCAAAATCAACAACTTGGAGATGAAAATGACCTGCCAACTGGCAAAAGTAAATGATAAGGATTTGCGTGTTGACATTCTCAAGTTGCGAAAATACACCGAATGAAGTACAAGCGAATCTGGTGTATCATTGTCTAAATTTGTAGTTGCATCAGAAATGTTTAAATGACAAGTCAAACAAGAGTATATGTAGTTTTGTGAAACAGTTGACCATAATTAGCACAAGCTAGTAACACTACAAGGTGCCGAAATGACGAGATTCAATAATAATGGTGACTGAACAAGTTCACCATGCCTGAAATCAAATGATAGTGTATCGAGACAATCTGAAGTTTTGATTTACACAATGTCACAAAGTTTTTAGTTAAATACGGAACATCAAAGAGCCACTGCCTTTGATTGAAGGTGAAAAGCATTAAGTTTGGCAAGGTATTTGATTGAAAATGAAGGTATCGTTAGGAGGTACATTGTGCTTATGAAATGAATATATGTACCGTTGCCTTAACACACAATTGTGTTGAGACCGCTTTGATCGTGAAGATCCAAAATGGATTGTTAACAACTAAGTAGGGAATTGAATTTCGTGTACGAAGTGAGTAATCAAATTAGCGCAAGCTTCAATTTTGTGAAAATATCACCGCAGGGTATCGAAATAAATCAAACATTTTAGTGGAGTCGTAGACCAACCAAATCTACTACGACTTGAAATGAAAGAATCTCTGCAAGAACAGTTGAATATGATGCTCCCAATACATCATATAGCGTTTCAAATTAATCCTGTGAACTGGATAAGTTCAAGCAATTGAACTTGGTTTCAACGTAACCCGATAATAAACGTATGAACCAACAAAGGAATTTTCGGCATGGTAGCAAAATAAACCATGTCTGTAACTTGAAAGAAAGCGGTTTCAAGAAAGTACGTTGGCTTGGTAACAAAAGAGTTCAACAATAACAATAATGTAGGTCACTCGAATCAGGAATTTGTAATTAGGCTTAGCAAAATGATATGTAAACTCCAATGAAGTTTTCATTCAAAACGAAATCACATGCGTAGCATGATGCATGTATGTCAGGTAAGTTTCCTAGAAAAGGAACAACGAGTATCTGCTAAAGGGATGAAATGACCAGCTATCGAAGCAAATGTGTGTTCGCTCTCAGCGAGAAAATTAATGTGATGCAACTACCATTAAGGGGAGTAGAGATGCAGACATCTACTCGTCAGAAGTGAAAGAAACCCAAGTACTCTCTGTTAGGTCAATGGAACTGGCATATGCGCCAGGTTAATGATGGTTGATTTAGTTGACAGATATGGTTCCTAAATAAAAACCCTTACGAGTTTGGACCTGGGTTCACAAAGGTCCTAAATATATGTTTTCTAAATCCTCCAGATTTCGTATCCCGTGTAGACTGGTTTGGGCATTGTGTAGGAAGCACTATTTTTGTGTACGTCTAAGAAAAAGTCGTTGTCCCACAATTTTTCCTCGGTATACCTCCTTACTGAATTTACCGCCAATGATACTCGATCGTCGATCAGTCGTGCAATAGTAATTGGATCCTCACAGTTAGTTAAATACGAAATTCGTCAATCCTTAGCAAGAATCACGAAGGAAACAACGACAACGACGAAGGCAGGACGAGTGACAAACAAAAACGTGCTGAAGTTTGTTTTAACTGTGGAAGCAAGAAGCATTTCAGAAAATACTGCCCTAAGAAGAACCAGGCACAAGGATAAAAGCATAAGAGCTAGGAAAGCACGCCGGGATTCAAGTATTGGTACGTTCTTTATTACTCAACGTTATGCATCTGTGCTGCTAGATACTGTTGCAAATTTTAGCCTCGCATCTCTAGAGTTGAGAGTATGCTTGGTTTAGTAACAAGTAAATAATCCGCACACGATAGCACTAGCTAACGGAAGCTAGTGGAAGTCAACGAAGTAATTGGAATCGGCAGGATAGAACCTGGAGAGCGTAAGTTTACGTTTGATCTGCTGCCCGTTGAGTTGGGAACTTCAACGTGGTAATTGGGATGGATTAATTTCCATGTGATCGAGTGGAGTTTAGTGTCCGCACCCCAATGGCGAATAAAGGAACGATCGTGACTCATGAAACAGGATACGCCCCTACAAATTACGAATTGCTGGAGGGCACGAAAGTTGTTTGCAAATAGGAGGTGTTGCCTTATTGACTCATGTAGTGGACAAGGGAGCCGAAGAACCAAAACTCGAAGATATACCTGTGATAAGGAATATCCTGAAAGTTCTCCACGAAGACTTACCAGAATTATCTCCTCAACGATTAGTCGAATCTCGCATCGATTTAATTCCAGGCACCGCACCTGTAGTCGGTGCACCGTAGCGACTTACATTTTCGGAGATGCAAGGATTGACAGTGTAGTTTCAGTAGTAAATAGAGAAGGAAGATAACAGACCAAAATTCCCCTTCTGGGGTAACCTCCGTTCCGCTCATCAAGAAAAATGTGAAAACCCTCAAAATTTTAGGTACTGTACAAATTAATTAATCTTAATTACGTGCTTAATGACTGTGCTTGATTACAACTGATAATTTAAACTGCTCTATGATTCTATATCATAGATACATGCATCACATTTTATACAGTCACTCCATTCATTACACACCTACATTAGTGACATACTTGATGCACTCAGCACAGTTGACACACTAAACGGTTGATTCAGAAATAATGCTGACAATGCCAGCACTTAGACATACAATATTATTATGGCCAGTATGAGCCAGGGATAGAGTACTACACTGGTTTGTAGTGTAGGGAAGTGAGGACCATAAGACTGCGTCATTAGGGGATAGATATAGTGCCGGGAAGTGCCTAAAACACGCGTTAAATACAGAATTTTGCTTTCTTTTATTTAATTCAGCATTTTATTATACCAGTAGAATACACTAACATGGCAGAGTGGTCCTACATACTTTCCTAAGTGTCAGGAATGATTTCGTTACAAAAGATGCATAAAAGACGCTTTACGGTACAATTTAACATTTTAACGAAACGATACATAACCGAACAACCAGACAATACCCGAGACACGAAAATATGTCAGAAATATTATTTTATCTTTCTTAATTAATTACGGTCACAAAAATTCCCATACACCATGTAAACATGACATACACCCACTATTCTTGATAATACCCTTAACCTTCTAATTTAATACCTACTAATAATCAAAATTTTTCATATTACCCCCCCCCCCCCCTAACCGAATTCAGCCCCATCATTACATATATTTTGTTTAGATATTTGGATTATCTTCCCTAATTGTGGTTGGCCAAAGGATGTTAATCATGACCATAGGATAGGGTGGCACTTGTTTTTCCAAGGAGAACCATCATTATAACAAAACCCACACTCCATCTCACTCTCTCTCCCAAAATTCTGCCCCTCCATAACCGAAACCAACCTCCCTCACTCTCATACATTCATCTCTTTCACTAACAAGCCCCATTCCAAGCTCCAAGATTGATCCATAGAGGTGCAAGTTGAAGTGCTCTCAAGGAAGCCTTGTTCAAGCCTTTCTCACCATCATTCTTCTTCATCCTTGCATTAAGACTTCTAACCCTAGCCTTGTGCTAGTAGTAAGTCCCTTCACACCATTGTTACAACTCGTTCTTTGATATGATACTTAGTAGGAGGATGATAATCATGTAACACAAGTTAGTGAACACTAAAAAGATGAACTTGAAATTCTGCATAGAAACCATAGATAAAAGGGTTGTATGAAGTTGAAATCTGGATGGCTTAGGGTTGGTTAAAGCATGATTGAGGTTTGAACATTTATTCATCGATACACCATGGTTAGGGTCTTTGTTTATGCGTTTTTAGTCACTTCTACAATGTAAACAGCTTGCTGAGTTGAATTTCCAGCCAACTTCAACAGGCTGTAATGGGATCATTTTTAATCGAAAAACTAAATTTCTGGAGTCTAAATTGTGTAATTTTGAATATCCGAAAAAATGGCACTGGAATCGTGATTTTTCGAGGTCGTTTACTATTTTTAAGGAATTATTTTAAGACAGCTTGGTATCAGAGCCTCGATCATAGCGAACTAGGATTCTTTCTCGAGTCTAGACTATGATCATCAGGGCTCTCACGAAAACGTTTTCAAACATTTTTACACTGCATACACAAAACGTCCAGATCCAGGAAACAAACATTTTTACAAACAAAAGGCACAAATACACATTTCCAAATTTATATTTATAATTCAGTCTTAGAGACTGAGGGAGGATAAGTCTTAGAGACTGGGAGGTTGGTCTTAGAGACCAGGGATTTAGTCTTAGAGACTGGGAGGTTGGTCTTAGAGACCAGGGATTTAGTCTTAGAGACTGGGAGGTTGGTCTTAGAGACCAGGGAGTTGGTCTTAGAGGCTAGGGAGTTTAGTCTGAGAGACTGGGTGGGATAGTCTGGGGAAGACTAGGACGATTACATGCTTACATTGTCATTACTTACACGCTTAATTGCTGATTATTGATATACGTGCATATGTGGTGAGTATTTGCATACACAAATTGTTAATAATTACTATGGGTATGCATGCTATGACTATTATGAACCGGCACACACGTCACACTATTTAGAAGGCGAGTTATCAGACATTGATAACACTACGGCCGCCGTCACAGATGATGAGACTGCATCTGCGCCAGAGACATTTACGTCAGACACTGAGAGTGATCCTGATATACTGACCAAGGACGAGGACAACTTCCAACCGTCCGCGCTACCAGATTTCGGGCGATACTTTACCCTTGCTGATGGCTTCGCTGACAAGGATCCTTCTGTCACTCTTGTTTCAGCCCATGACCACCTCATCACTGGGCACCCCAATAGTGAGCACACCATGACCCCGATCCTCGACGATGCGTCTCCTATGGACTTTCCTGCCGAAGGTTGGCTACGCGACAAGCAATTAATGATGACATAGACATATTTATTGACGGTCCTTCTGCTGATGCCTATGGTGATAGAAGGTTAGACGAGAACGTTGTTACTAATTTCACTTCTTAAGGCCCCTGTTAACAAGACACCCTCTGATTCTAGCGTATATTCGATTTCAGACTCCCTTGAGTCTATGACATTTACAGCCTGATAGACGGCCTGGTCACATCTTTCTACTACAGACACATACGACGACGCCATTATGACTACTGCACTAACACCTGCTCGAGGCACCACACCGTTACACGACCCAGGGCCTGCTCCTGAGTTAGCTTCTGCACCTTTTGGGGACAGCTTGATGTTGTACCTACTGATCCTGCACCCTTACTTGATCATGACCCTATTTCTTTTGACTTACCAGACAATGCATCCCTTATACCCGACCTAGTACCTGCACCTAATGACCTTCTTATCAGTTGAGACGTTTGCACCTGCACCTTCACCCGCTGATGTTGCTCTTGTGAAGACCGACGCCCATTGCGCCAAGATGCCTAACGCTTTCCTCCAAGATATACCCGCACCCCGAGAAGGTACCCCAGATCAGCACCCGCGTAACGATCCCATCGGCTACAGCAACATTTTCTACGACCTCACAGACCGCACCATTTGCTACTTTCACCCCTACGGCACTGGAGGAGCCATATCTCATGTTTTTATCATATAGCATTGTTATGATTGTTGTAATGGTATTAAGAAGTCACACCAAATAAACCACGCTTCCGCAAAAATCAGGGTGTGACAATTTTACCCCATATAAATAATGCCTCCATATCTTTAAGGCAAATACCACCCGCCGCCAATTCGAGATCGTGTGTATGGTATTTCTTTTCATGAACATTCATTTGTCTCGAGGCATAGGCTATAACCTTGCCTCGTTGCATCAAAACACACCCGAGCCCCGAATGTGACGCATCCGAGTAAACCACCATATCATCAACTCTGTCCGGCAATGTTAATACCGGAGCGTGGGTCAATTTTTCTTTAAGCGTTTGGAACGCTTTTTCTTGATCATCGCCCCATATAAACTTTTCATCCTTACGAGTTAATTTGGTCAACGGCGTAGCAATCTTGGAGAAATCTTGTATGAATCTCCTATAGTATCCCGCAAGCCCCAAAAAGCTTCTGATTTCCGAAGGATTCTTCGGAGGATTCCATTTCGCCACCGCTTCTATTTTTGACAGGTCCACCAACACTCCGTTCGCACTAATGATGTGCCCGAGAAATTGCACTTCCAGTAACCAGAAGGCACATTTCGAGAATTTTGCATATAATTTTTCTCTCCTGAGAGTCTCCAACACTTCACGTAAATGACTCGCGTGTTCCGCTTCATTCTTTGAATATACCAAGATGTCGTCGATGAACACTATCACCGACTTATCCAACATCGGTTTGCAAACCCGGTTCATGAGGTCCATGAAAGCCGCGGGTGCATTGGTCAACCCGAAGGACATCACGAGGAATTTGTAATGTCCGTACCGTGTACGAAAGACCGTCTTCGGTACATCTTCCTCCTCGACCTTCAACTGATGATACCCCGATCTAAGGTCAATCTTGGAGAACTAACTCGCGCCTTGTAGCTGGTCAAATAAATCATCAATTCTTGGGAGTGGGTATCGATTTTTCACCGTGAGTTTATTTAACTCCTGGTAATCGATACACATCCACATACTCCTGTCCTTTTTCTTCACAACAGTACCGGTGCGCCCCACGGAGATACACTCGGCCTAATAAACCCCTTGTCAAGCAGGTCTTGAATCTGGGACATCAACTCCTGTAGCTCCGATGGCGCGAGCTGATACGGCGCCTTAGCTACAGGTTTCGCACCCAGAATCAATTCAATTCCAAACTCTACCTCCCGTTCAGGCGGTATTCCTGGTAAATCTTCCGGAAACAGATCTGCATACTCACGTACCACCGGTACGTCTTCGATCTTTGGCGGCCCTCCTCTTGTTCGTTTGCGTATATCATGAACGCTCTACATCCGCGCCTCATAAGTTTGTGAGCCTTTAACATTGAGCATATTACGGGATTACCCCTTTTCTCACCATAGATGGTACGTGTTTTCCACTTGGAGACGTCAGTTTTATCTCCTTGCGGAAACACACGACCTTCGCGTGATGTCGGGATAACCAATCCATCCTGACCACTACCTGGAATTCTCCCATTGACATCGGGATCAAGTCTATTAAGTATTCTTCACCATCGATACTCATCTTACAATCTTGACACACGTCACACACGATAAAACTTTTGTTGTCACCTATTTCTACTTCTAAAGGCATAGGTAATTTCGTCAATACAAATGAAGGATGTCGAATAAATCCATGTGAAATAAAGGATTCATTCGCACCAGTATCAAATAACACATGTGCGGGAATTGAATTTATGGCGAATATACCTGAGACCACATCGGGTTCCATTTTTTCCTCGGCCGCGGTTAACTGGAAGGATCTGGCCTTTGCCTTTGGAGTTTTTGCTTGTGAATCCTTGCCATCCTTCTTTCTGACTAATTCCGAGCATTCTGATTTCTTATGACCCGGCTGGTAGCATTTATAACAAACCGAAACTTTTCCCGGGCATAGTGTAGCCGTATGCCCTGTCTTCCCGCATATAGGACACGACTTATCTTTGAACCGACACTCGCCCTTGTGCCCTTTACCGCAGACCTTACAACTCGGTGACCCGCCTTTTGCTTCCTGTTTCTTAGACGACTCTGTGGTTCGTGCTTTCTTTGTAGGGCTTGGATTAACAATCTGTGCCCTCCGTTCACCTCGCTCGACTTGCTTTTTCAGCTCTATCTCTCTTTCCCGAGCAGTGTTTATGATCTCAGTGAGAGTTTCATATTTCGAGGGAGTCATGAACTCCCGATATTCGGCACTCAGCATATTGTAGTAGTAATATACTTTTTGCTCTTCGGACGTCACCAACTCATCACAAAATCTCAATTTGTCGAGAAAGATACACGTGATCTTATCAATAGATTCACCCTTTTGCCTTACCTGAATAAATTCTTCCTTGATTCTGTTGATGACTGCCTTGGGACTGTGGTGTTTAAGGAATGGTGCCTTAAACTCGTCCCATGTCATCGCCCTCGCCGCTTCATTCCCAATCTCCTTTTTCTTATTATCCCACCAATCTTTTGCTTGGCCTCTTAACTGACCCGTGCCGTAAGCTACGAAGTCATTTGTGTCGCAGTGGGTTCTCTCAAACACCCCCTCGATATCACTTAGCCATCGTTGGCATATTATCGGATCCACCTTTCCATTGTAAATTGGCGGTTTACACGCCATGAACTCTTTATATGAGCAACATTTCCGCTCTCCGGATTTTTCCTTTGCTAGGTTGGTATTATCTTCCAACTTCTTGATCCGCTCTTCAACTACCGAAAGCACCGTATTTTGGATCTTGTCTATAAAACTGGATAGGCTATTCTCGATTGCCTTTCCTACCTCCTCGGCAACCACTTCTTTCATTTGCTCGGTGACTATCGGCACCGCATCATTGTTACCTATTTCTGTCATCTTGAAACTGAAATGTTTATACCAATCGTTAAACATTTCATTTTTATAACATATACTTTATTTACTTTGGTTTAGCCAAGTTTGTAACTTGCTTTAACCGTTCTCCTTTAGTGTACTTTCCGGGTTCGAGTGTGTTAATACACTTTTCCCGTGCACATCAATTCATATGTCTTTTTCTAACATTAAATAAAATCTACTAACGTAACTAATTCTTACTGGATGTTTGATCAAGCTTGAACCGAACACACCATGATAACAACCTTGAGCTCTGATTACCAACTTGTAAGACCCATCATGTTTGTTAAAAAATATTATGCAAAATACACACTTTAATATCCAAATATACGACTTTTCAAAATGTTGATGAGTAAACACTCATCATAATCAAAGTATTCGAGTTACATCACCATACTAGTTTAAAAACATTTAAGTGATTACATGTTTTTATAATGTAACTAAACAAAAGATAACATTTGCAGAAGCATCAAAAGCGTTGTGTTCGGTTCTTGACATATGCTTGATCACCATCCGGAATAACACCAATATCACCTAACATCAAAACCATCACAAATGTTAGTTTTGATAACATAATAACACGTATAAACAAGTTCTATTGCCAAACAATGAAAACAAAGCAAAAATTCAACGATTTGGGTCTGTCGTGCCCCGCGACAGATCCCGCCTTGGCTTACGCGGGCCGCGACCAACGTCGCGTGACGCGATGATGTTCCTGGGTTGGTGTCGCGTAGCGCGAGCACCCCATTTCGACAGAAGGTTTGTGGATTGGAGCTGCATATTTGTCCAGCTTTGTTATTTCCAATGTCAAACTTCAATTTTACATAACTTTCAATATACATGTCTGTTTTGGTCGATTCTTTTTCCTACGCGTCCGTAATAAAAATACGGATCTAACCATTTAAATTTCACACAACGAAACCCGGTTTATAAATGAATAGTTCACAAATCCTTGTTTCGATTATTCGATCCGTTTGTTTTGTGACATATTTTTCATCATTCAATTTCATTGATTTCTAAGCTTTGTTACCCATTCCCCGGGCTTGTCAACTATGGCGTATCATCACCATTACATGGTTTTACGCACACACTAGAATTTCATGCTCGTTATCCCATAATTCGAGCAAACCGCTTTATGCAAATCTTGCAAGCGATTTCTAGTCATTTGACCCAATATCAAGGGTTCATAAAAATTAATTTGGTGCATCCAATCTCTTGGCATATCACCTCCTATTGTTAACAAATAATGTGACTTTCAAGTCTCTACATACATTGTCGTTTTGAAAGCATAGTTTTGACCCGTTCCGTTGTCAAGTGAAGCCTTCACTTTGATGACTACCAAGATTTATTCAAATTGACCCGTTTGATCTATCGAGTGAATTTCGTCACTTCAATGATACATCAACATCCTTATCACACTATGACATCATTTACAAAACATACTAAACATTTTTGTAACTAAGTAACGAAACTAATAGTTACATATCTTTAAAGCACCCCTTTCAAGCGCGTATCCCTCCGGCTTGTCCACTTGACGATCCGGATTCCTTGCCTAAAGAGTTCAATTCACAACTGTTTTAGAACCCTTTTTATAAGTTTTGACACATAATTTGCCATATAAATCAAACACGCGTTTTCATCCAATTTTTAACACTTTATTCCTCACTTAGGCATTTTAACGAACACCTAACGGATTTAATTTTACACAACTAGAATCAAGTTCATAACTTGTTATTTTTGCCAATTATAATCATACATTTCGATTCCATTATGTCAAGCATGCATACTTTTATCAAAATCATCTTATAGAATCAGGTAACACCACTTTTGATAATCATGATTCTTGTGTTCTTCCTATTTCTACAACACCCATTTAACCTATAAATGGATTATCATGAGTTTCACAATTTGAACACATATCCAACAAGTTATTGACTAGGGTTTAATCCTAGACATGTTTTTCCTTACTAATTTCATCTATACAACATTTAATCAAGCTTAGATTTCAATTTCACAAATCATCAAGAATTTGAGTTGAAACCAAATGATGAAATTTAGCATACCTTATGATCCCTTCAACGAGGTGATCACGAATTTGTGCTTAACTTTCGATTTGGAACAGATTAGAACTTCCAATTTGTAGAGAATAACAAGAACTAGGGTTTGTGGGGGAGCCCTGTGTCGCCCCTGTGCTTTGTTCGATCCAAACATTTGGATTTTGATTATTTTGTTTTATAAAATCAAGTTTCCAACTTAACACTTTTGGCCCTCCTACTAATGTTAAGTTAAATTTTCAATGTTTAACCAAGTTTCTTTGTTACAACTAGACTTATGACTAAGTAGGTTATTTATTCCTAGTTAGTTTACTCTCGTTTATTTTATACTTTATAATTTTAATATAAAGTTTTATATTTTCGGGGTGTTACATTAAGGGGCTTGAGAACGTTCCCAACCTCACCTCCCCTCGGGGTGTTATAGGACATGAAGAGAGAGAAACGTTTATACTATAACGCCAAATGAGGAGAAAAAAGTTGAAATATAATGATTGAAAGAGCATTAACCGTTACACATTTTTTGAAGGGGCGTTATGATGCTAATGCGGTGGATAATGCCCCTTAAGGAGCATTAACCATTACGGATGACCTTAGACTATGTGTTGTAAGTTAACGCCCACTTACACGTATACAATTGGTGGGCGTTAAACATCACATTGTGGGTGTCAAAGGTGGGGCTTAACGAGTGTGAAAGAGAGAAGATTACTGTCATGGATGTTGTCCACTGAAAACCCTCCATTTGGAGGGGGTGCCCACTACTCATGGTCTTATGGGTGATACAGGATATAAGTGAAGAATGATACTTATCGATGATGCTAAAGAGTAATCATCTGTAGGAGGGGGGGATAGTGCACGGTCCTCCCAACCGCCGGAGTGATCCCACTCCGGGAGCCGCTACCCGACCAAGCTAGCTCCGCGGTGAATTCCCCATGCCGAGTTCTTACCCTGGGCGACATATGCCACTCCCAAGACTCGAACCCCGTACCTCTGGGAAGAGGTGGGTGTCGGTGGCCAACTGGGCTACCCCAGTTGGTTAAGAGTAATCATCTGTAAATCTACACACTAACGTGTCTGTCATATCATATGGGTCGTATGATGTCAAATCAAGTATGTACACAAGAGTCTCTCATATCATACATACTACATGATATGGCAAAAAAATGGCCATATGGACCATATGATTTTATTAGTGTTTAAATTATTTATTTATATGTCAGTCAAACAAATCATATAGGTCATATGATCTGGCGAACACCGCCACATACGACCTATATAAACATTGTTTTTGCAAGTCTTACGATCCGTATAAGCATACAACCTGTATGACACTCCAAGAATTTCTAGATAATGTGTGTCAACCCCATTATTATTCATGTAACCTATAAAATACAAATTTATAAATGAAAGGCATTAGTGACAAGTTATTGTTAATTTTGTTCATTACCCTCACCTGCCAATCTCATTTCCTTTTCACTAGGTTCTTTTAATTTCAAACTAGATATGTAAACACAGTATTATTAATTAAGAATGAGAAATATAGGGGAAATGATTGAAAATATATCAATTAAAAAAAATAATAATAAAAAAAAAATAATCGTTCAAGTTGTAGTAACCGAGTGTTACATTTTTAATAAGTCATTATGTATTACTCATATTAATAAAGGAACGTTAAACAAGTCGACTCAAAACTCGACACAAACAAGTCAAGAATATAAATGTATCCACGTTTTAGCTAATGTCTTTTAAACATACATATGTGGGTTGTGTTTGGATTCAGCGATTCAACCCGTCAACATAAATACCATTAACACGTCAATCCACAAACCCGACATAGTTCACACATTGAAAATGGGTTTACATATACTTATCATTTTTGTTATAATGGAAATTGAGAAGGATTTTTTATTCAAAATAATCAATTAAGTATGTATCATTAGGCTAACCAAGTCATAATAAGTCTGGAATATTTTCTTTAAACTTTTATAAAACTTGAAATTTTCCTATAAGTAGAGATAATTTAATTATGTGGCAGAAACTATATCCGGATAAGTGGGATTCGGGCCGACATGCTAAGCCACAACCAATGCTCGAATTAACAAAGCAGGCCCACTTTTATTTATACATATTAATATACCATACTAAGGCTAGAGGGTGTGGGGAATTAACAAAGTAGGCCCACTTTTATTTATACATATTAATATACCATACATACTAAGGCTAGAGGGTGTGGGATAACCTCCTTGGGGCTTTATAAGCGCCACCTCAGCGCCACGTAGGCGCCACGTCAGCCAAGGGGGCTTTATAACCCCCCTTTAACATGGAGGGTGTGGTATAACCCCTAGGGGTGCTATAGAGAAGAAAAAAAAAAAAAAAAAAAAAAGCTTGATTGGTGCAAACAAGTGGGCCCCAGCTGATAACCCCCTCCTCCCTCGTTACCATGTTGGCGAGCCATGTATGGCGCCCCTCCTTAACATGGAGGGTGTGGGTGTATAGCGCCCGGGGCGCTATAGAGGCTGAGGTGGCGGGTATGGCGCCCCCCTCACCCTCCGGCCTAAATGGATGCCATCAACACTTTCATGTGTTTACTCTAAAATTAATTTTTGAGTTAAATGGCATTTTAGTCTATGTGGTTGGATTATTTTTTCAGTTTAGTACAAAGGTTTCATTTTTTGTCTGTGGGTCCAAAAAAATGCACCATTTTAGTCCAGTAGATTAACTTCATCCACCTTTTCTGTTAAAAAGAAGAGCAATTTGGGCATTTTATATGTAATTTTATTAACTAGAAGGGCAATTCGGCCATATAAAACCAATGCACCATTTTGTTATTCATCAAAAAGCACCTCAACCTGCAAATTGAAAAAAAAAAACCAATTTTATTTTCGAATATTTAAGTTCCTGAACGTGGTTAAAATCACATACCTCTAGCGCCAGGGTGTGGTATAGCGCCCCTGGTCAAATCAGCAATTTTAGTGCCCTTTAGCGCCCCATAGCCACCCATTGGGCGCCAAAGGGGGCGCTATGGAGAGGGCTCCATTGCAGTAACGTGCGTTAAAGGGAAAAACTGGGCTTTAAACCATTGCATGCAAGTTAAATGAAAGAGCTTTAAAGCCCTCTATGTGACATGACACTTATGTGACGTGATAAAGCCCCTAGAGGCTTTATACCATACCATCCAACCTAATTATTGAGTTGGTCAAAACAAGATGGTATAAACTTTTTCTTTTATAAAGATGTAAGAGTTACTTTGTTAGGTTTAAACCAATTTAACATATTAGTTTAAGAAAAAATTACAAGTACACATATTTTAGACAAATTTATGAACTCTAACAAATAAAATAGTAAATTACTTTTTGAGTCTCTGTACTAGAGGTGCACAAACCGGTTAATTTTAATAACCGGACCGGTTAACCGGTTATACCGGTTAATTTGACTTTTTGACTTTAACCGGTTAATGCTTTAACCGGTTATTTTATTAACTGGTCCGGTTAATTACTTTAACCGGTCCGGTTAATTAACCGGTTATTTTCGGTTAAAAACCGGTTTTTTTGCCTTTTTTTTGAATTTTTCGGTTATTTTTTCGGTTAACCGGTCTATCGGTTAAAAAACCGGTTTAAAAAAACCGGTTAATAACCGGTTATTATACTAAAAACTAGTAACCGGTTACTAACCTACGGTTAAAAATAACCACTAACCGGTTATTCCTAAATCGGTTATTAACCGGTTACGGTTTCGGTTAATAACCGGTTACGGTTAATTAACCGGTTATTTTGAACACCTCTACTCTGTACACAAGGACCCAAAACGTTAAAAAATGAACGATTAGAGACGTTAAATTTTTTTGATTTTGTATTCAGTTGATTAAAAACATTAAAACACATAGACTTAAAAATTAATTTACTCTAAATAAAAACTAGTTTAGTGATGTTTCTATGTATTTTCTACAAATTGAGTCCTTAACATATTTTAACATATTAAAATTCTGTTCAATGATTTCAAGCATATCGTTTTTATTTTTTTAAACTAACAATTAAAGCAAAGCAAGAATAAAGCTAAAAGAAGAATCCGAGTTTGCTTTTTTAAAAGAAAAAAAAAGTGATGCTTACACTTTATTGTTCACAACATTTGGTAACTTTATAAAAACATGAGAGAAATGCCCGGATAGTCCCTGTGGTTTCACCTTTTTTCAGCTATAGTCCCTATCTTTCTAAAACTACTTGAATAGTCCCAGTGGTTTACCGTTTTGTTCTCGGATAGTCCCTGGCTCTAACTTCAGTTACTTTTCTCTGTTAAGAGGGGTGTGAAATGACAAAAATACCCTTTCTTAAAAGGCCAAACCATAGGGACTATCCGGGCATCTTCTTCATTTTTATTTATAAAACCCCACCACCACACCCTCCTCCACCCTCCACCGTGCCGCCGCCGGTCTCCGCCGCGCAGAACCACCGTCTTCTTCAACCAATTCATCTTATTCCAAACAAAACACTCCCCAAATCACTAACCCACAACCCAGCTCTAACACTTTCCAAAATGCACAGGTTACCAAACCAGATTGATCATCGAAACTAAAATACATGGATTTACATGACTACATAGGCTAGGAAAGTCAAACATATGTGCAGAAGCAATCAAGATTCATAAAATCCACTGCCTTTAAACTCCCAACCAAACTACTGAACTAATTCAATGTATGTTATGAACACCAATGGCAACACAGGTCCCGAACTAACCACAACAGCAGATACGGGTCAAGTACAACAGTGATCAAATTCAACCAATGAGCCACTCGATTGTTTGACCGTCGGACTTGTGACCGAGCGCACGAGTGAGCTTTGTGCTTCCATAACAACACTTTAGTTCACAGTTGCATCCGTAACAAATCTGACCCGGAACCTACCGGATTTGACCCGCAACTGAACCAACTGAGCCGAGACTATACCGTGCCTGAACCGATCACAGAACCACCATAACTCAGCGGCCGGAGGTCATCTTCGACTTGACCGTATCCGACCCGAGCTCGAAATACCCAAATAAAACTCGAAACTCACTTGAAAAACCCGAACCAAGAACCAATCAGAATCGAACCTGCTGGATCTGGGAGCCGAATCACCACCGCCGCCATTGTCGGTGCTTTTGGTCGTCGGTCCGACGACTCGTCGTTTTCTGTCGTTGCCATTGTGTTCCGATCATCACCATCACTCTCTGATTTCACCCTCTCTCTCGATCTATGTCTCTCTGTGCTCAAACCAGCAATCCGACGACACCACATGCCACCTCCGCCACTGATTTAGGTATGTTGTGGGTGGTTGTGGCCGGCCGGTGACCTCCGCCATCTCTGTCTCTCTTGCTCATCTTCGAAATCGGAGGTGTGTGTATATGAATAAGATTGTACAGATGTTGGTGGTGGCGGTGACAGGTTGATGGTGGTGGTGGCGGGTTGATCAACGGTGGTGAAGGTGTTGAGAGGTGGGAGAGAGAGATCTCTGTGTGTGAGAATGGTAGAGAGAGAGGAATAGAGAGAGAAGATAGTTGTGTGTATATATATAAATGAAGAAGATGCCCGGATAGTCCCTATGGTTTGGCCTTTTAAGAAAGGGTATTTTTGTCATTTCACACCCCTCTTAACAGAGAAAAGTAACTGAAGTTAGAGCCAGGGACTATCCGAGAACAAAACGGTAAACCACAGGGACTATTCAAGTAGTTTTAGAAAGATAGGGACTATAGCTGAAAAAAGGTGAAACCACAGGGACTATCCGGGCATTTCTCTCTAAAAACATATCATATTTATACTTGACACACCCTCCCAATATATTCTTTCCCTCCCTCCATCCCCTTTCAAACCCCTTGCACACCTTTACACACACACACACACACCATACTTCACACCTCAACCACTCACCTCCCACCATTACTCTCTTCATAGACTCACTTCAATTTTGTTATAAGTGAAGCACCAGAAAGATTAGAACTTAATCTCAAAAACACTAACAGAGTCATGCTATAGTATAGACGCACATATACAATCCAGATTAAGTAGCAAGTTTACGTTAAGGCGAATGGGTTACCTTTCGTCATGTAATGCAGAATCAGCCATTTCCACATGCGATTCCTACAATCTAACCAAGAAATCGCTCTCAAATCCTCAAAACAAGCAGTTTAAGCTCAGAAAATTCCGTTTTGCAGATCTTGAATCCGCTACGAACCGATTTTCCGAGAGTAACTTCCTCGGAAAAGGAAGTCACGGCTCGGTGTACCGAGCCGCGCTCGACGGCGGCGCTCTGATCGCCGCTGTGAAACGAACTACCGTTAATCATTCGCCGGAGCGTAACACCGCCGCTAGTCCGGCGGAAAACGAGATCGAGACGCTATCTCGTGTGCGAAACCCTAGGTTAGTGAATCTGCTAGGGTTTGGAACAGATCCGATCGACGGAAGAAAACTTATTGTTGTTGAATACATGCCTAACGGTTCGTTGTACGATTTGTTACACAAAAACGATACACGAACGTTCGGATTATCAAAACGAGTACGGATAGCGATTCAGGTAGCGAAAGCGATTCATCATCTTCATACCTCAAATCCGCCGGTGATTCATCGTGACATTAAGTCGTCAAACGTGTTGTTCGACGGAAAATGGAACGCTAGGTTAGGTGATTTCGGATTGGCGTTGAGAGGACACGTGGAGGACGTGAAGGTGCAATGCACACCACCGGCCGGTACGTTAGGTTATCTCGATCCGTGCTATCTTGCGCCGGGAGATCTCAGCGCCAAAAGTGACGTCTTCAGTTTCGGAATTTTGTTACTCGAGATATTTTCCGGTAGAAACGCGATTGATTTGAGGTTTAGTCCACCGTCGGTGGTGGATTGGGCGGTTCCGATCATCAGATCCGGTGATTACAGCGAGATATTTGATCGGAATGTTGACGTCACGGCGGACGAAACCGCCGTGAGGATGCTAGCGGTGTTGGCGGCGAGGTGTGTGAGATCGACGGCGGAGAAGCGGCCGGCGATGGCGGAGGTGGTGCAGTGTTTAACCGCGGCGAGTAAGCGAGTGACGTCACAAGTATGGAACGGTTTTGGGCGTGTGCGGCGGCGCGTGAGAGTGACGTCACCGCCGTTGATTGAATATGAGGCGTTGGTTGAGAGTACCGAGACGGTTATTGTATCGAGTAGGAGGGTGAGGAAAGTATCCGGTGGGACGAGTGTGCAGGTAAAGGGGAGATCTGACGACGGTGGTGGTGTGGGGAGATCGAGATCGATTGGGTCTGTGGATGAGATTGGATTTGGACCGTTGGATGGGATGAAATGTGGGGTGAGTGTGAAGGGGATGATGAGTAGGTCAAAGTCAACGGGGGAGTTACAGAAAAGATATAGTGGGATTGTGTTGCAGATGATTAGGAATCCTAATGTTCGAGAATTGGAATCATCAAAGTTACTTGTGAGGTTTAGATGATATGATGATTTGAGTGTTGATTATATATGATTCTTGTTATTTTTTCATGTAAGATTACAAACATTCATACATCTAGGAAAAAAAGATGTTTTTTTTGTATGTTTATTTGGATAATTATTACATTAAAATGATTTGTAGGATAATGTATTATCACCATGCATAATCCAATTCTAAATCTATAAAGCTATGTGTTGCTAGAGAAGGGGAGGGCGCGATGATGGGGCCACGTTGACAAGAGGGGGGGGGGGGGGGGGGGGTGCATGGGAGTGGTGTCGTAGAGGGCTTCGTGGGCGTGAGGTGGTGGGAACTGGGAAGTGAACATTGGGGGTGTGGGGAGTGTGCCATATAGTTTTGGGTGTGGAAGAACCAAATCTAGCCACCATCGTCGTTGTTTGAGCTAGATCAGGGCCGGCCCAATGGGCTTCCGACCCTAGGCACAAGCCTAGGGCCACCCAAATTGAAAGGCCTCAAATTTGTTGTGGGTTTTTTGTATAGTAGGCCCATTTTGAGTTTTAAAAAAAACAGCCCATAACATGAAAGGCCCGTTTTGAGTTTTAATGAAACACAAAAGGCCTCACACAGATTCATTCACGCGCGCAGATCAATGAATTGAAGAACCAAAGGTCGGCGGCTGTACAATGATGGTATTGAAGAACGAATCGTCATCCGATCAGGCGCTGATGAAATTGAAGAACGAATCGTCGGTAAGTTATTCACTAACGGCTCTTTTTGCTTTTTTACATCTATATCTTCTTCATCTTCAGTTCTTCCATTTGATTACAACAGTTGTTACAGTTCTTTTATAATCGATTACAAACAAACCATTAACCAAACCGTGTGATTACTGTCTTACTGATTAAATCAGTTCTTCGATTAAATATATGTTGTTCGATCGATTCAGTTCTTGTTCTTCGATTTGTGGCAGTGGCAGAAGTTGATTAATTATTGATTCGAGAATTAGGGCTTAATCGTTGGTTGTTTGTCTATTGAATTTGTTGTTTAGGGAATTAGGGCTCATTATCAATCTCTCAAATAGATTTATATTTTACCAATGTCGAATCGAATTAGAACTTTTAAAGTTAATGATTTTTGGAGGTGATTTGTGGTTAGGTTAGTTTCTTGATGTGAATTATTCCTCTGAACAAAGTATGGTGATCTGATCATGAAACATAGAAAATTATTGATGTGAAGTTTTCTAAATAAAATATGGCGATCTGTTTATTAAACATGGATAATTCATGAAATTTGTCGATTTTTCGAGGTGACTTGTGCTTAGGTTAGTTTCTTTATGTTAAGTTTTCGGAACAAATATGGTGATTTGTTTATAAAACATAGAAAAAATGTGAAATTTATTGATATTTAGAGGTGATTTGTGCTTTTGTAATTTCTTGCTGTAATTTTCTTTGAACAACTTATAGTACGTAATATGTTTATAACCATTGATAATGTTTGAAGTTTATCGATTTTTGTAGGCGAATTATGCTTATTAGGTTAATTTCTTGATGTAAATATTTCTGAACAAAATATGCTGGTCTGATCATACATCATAGAAAATTGTTGTAATTTTTTTTTTTTTGATGTTAGATCTGATATCCTCATTCTTAATAAACAATACTTAATTTATACAAAACATACAAAATTTAAAAAAAAAATTTAACTTCGCCAACTATAAACTTTTTAGTTTATATGTTGAAAGGATAATTTTGCGAAAAAGGCCTCCACTTCGAAGTTCGCTTAGGGTCTCTAAAAACCTAGGAACGGCCCTGAGCTAGATCCAGGCATCTAGCGGTCTCTTCGTTGTTTTTGGCTATAACGAGTGGGTGGAGGTGGTTGACGACAACCAGGAACGCTGGCAATTTCAATACTAGATTTTACAATAATACCATTAACCTATTATTAAATAAATATATTAACAAGTATAAGTTAGTTTTAAAATAATTACACAATTCTCTACGTATTATTAGTTTTAAAATGACGTGTTTACACATAAATTTAGGTTTGCCTTAACATTTACTAGCTTGAGAGTTTAATATCGCACACTTATGTAGGAGATCGAGGCGACCCAGATATGGGAATAAGCCAAATGTTTGAAGCTCGAGCTTCATTTAGAGGATTGTAATGTCACATGCTACCATAACAATAGCTCAAGATTCCCATTGAAGAGTATTGCACGAGTTTGACTACTTTTTGAGTTTATTATTATATATTATTATTAAATTAAATATTAATTTAGTCTCTTGTCGTTTTGATAGATGTTTTTCTAAAAGGCAAATTTGGTTCACTAACGAACTACTGCAGTATCATCGAGTCATGAGCGGAACTACCCGATCATATCCATCTGTGATCCCATGCAGTAATTCAACAGGAAACCTGATCACTGACGGGACTACTGGAGCGATCCTATACACAAATTCAGAAGTAAACCCAATAAATATGAGAAAAGCCCCCCGTGTGGGAATTGAACCCATGACCTAATGGTCATAAGCCTTATCTCACCCCTAAAACGTCACTAGACTATAATGTCATGGGCGCTTAAACATGATTTAAATAAAGGACCTTAAAGGTATATGCTTAGCATTTAAAACATCCCTTCGCAAATTATTAATATCTTAACTTATAAATTTAACAAATAAAAAGACAGAATTAAAGAAACATCTCGTGTTAGGGCTTTTTATCTTGTTTTTTCTTGCTGCGAAAAATTTGTTCTTTACTATTTACAATAATGAATTCAAATGATTAAAAGTGGAAAAGTTAAAATCGATATTTGAATAAGACCGTGGGGTATGGTGGGGCGTGGGTTGGGGGAATGGTGCGACACGTGGAGTATGGACACCCAAGATCAAAAGCCAATTTCAAAGGGGTATGGTGGGGCGTGGCTGGGGTGGCGTGGAAAAAAAAGTCAATTTCAAAGGGCTAGTGTTCTTGGCAATGAGGTTCCGCCATGTCATGTGGGTAGCCCCGCCCAACGCCCGGGCTGAAACCCTCGCCCAAGGGGCCACGCCGAAACCCAAGCCCACCCGGGGTGGTGACTTGGGCGTTTGTACCCAACCCACGCCCCAACCCCCGCCCCATACCCCATAGTCTAAGCAAATTCATCTTTCTGAAAACTATTGATATTTTTTTTCTTATTTTAATTTCATACATAACTAGTAAACATACCCGCGCGCGTTGCGGCGCGAGCACATCGCAAAAATCGAACGGATAACATGTATAGTACCTGTAACGACCCGAAAAAACAATAGAGAACCTGAACGCAATTGATTCTGCAACACAAAATAAAACATCTTGAAGATATGAAAGAGTAAGATATGAAAATCAAACATACGTACGAAAGTAGGCCACCATTCATATAACATATTTTGTAAAACCACATTAATTATTCTCTAAATCTAACTCAAACTCTTAAAGCTCAAAATCCCTACAATGGACGTGTAAATGTTTACCCTACTTATTGTAAACCACTTCAAATGGATAAACCGATAAGCACGATAAAAGGGTACCAAAATCTGAACAAAGCTAAAGACATGATGGATGATTAAGAAGCCATATCCCGAACACCAATCACATAATTATAAATGATAATGGCTGGTATATTATGAACTCCACCTTTAAAGTTTTTATCAAAACTATACAGGATTAACCAACTCCTCCCAATCCTATGCTTTGATGATTTTATTCATGAAGTTAAGTACTTCATAAAGCATAAGATTATTTTTTTTACCAATATGAGCTAAGTATAATAATATATGTATAAATGAAGAGACATATATTAGACTTTATTTTTTGACGAATCCTTCGAATTCACTATATTTTTTTCCATTTTCCTTCCTTTATATTTCTTTTCGAGAATTACTTCACTTTTGATTCAGGAAAATAGCAAATCTGTTGGTTTTATTGCGATCAGAATGGAAGCTGACTTCCCATTTCAACTCCATTGACATATAACATTTTTTTTTTGTCATGTTCAAGATAATATTAGAATTCAATGAAATAATGACATGACAATATTAAAATGACAAGTCATCCTAAAATTAAGTAATAGTATAGTTGCTCCTCATAGATTATTGATCATTTTTAACAAATAATAATTAGTAAAACACAACATGAGTATTTACAATTCTTAGCACTACATGAGTAGTAATTCTAACAGCAAATTACCAAACTATATTAGATATAAGAGTAGACATGAGAAGCTAGTGGGATAAACTAAAGAAAATGGAGCATAATAGAGCAATGTATAACCAAATTGCCTAAGGGCATAGATCTACAACAATCAATTAACCACGGTATGACCTCCATAGTGCAACAATTAAAAGTTAAAACCACAATGGAATCCTGTGTACCTTTATTCCGCCAAAACCCTTCCGCTCGGGTGGTGCTCCACAAACACCCCTTCTCCAACCGACAAACAATCAGCACCTACAAAATTGAAATCAGTTATAACTTTCATTATCACTTCATTTTACGCACTAATTAAGCACTCAATTCAACAAACAAACAAACTAAGTGCCTAACTCTTACCTCTGTTCAATCGATCCGTGGTCTGAGAGTTCGTGCGGCGGTGTTCGACTGTTATCGATTTGTAAAGAAACGAGGTCACCTGAAATAGAAAGAAAGAAGAATCCGAAATCCGAATCCCCAAATTACCGCCGTTTAGGGTTGTTTTGGTCGTCGTTGCTGCTTGCTCACCACTACGCGAAACTTCATCGCACTTACTTCTTCGTCTTCGTCTGGGAAAAACTCATTGCGCTTTCTTCTTCTTCTTCTAGTAAACCTTTTGATTTAATATTGAAATATACACGTGTAAAGTTAAAAGACAGAGGTGGTGGGAGGAAAAAGATAGCATTCAAAGAAAGTTAATGATCAACTATGTAAAGACAAATGAAGGGCCAAAGAAGTAAATATCACCGACTTTCAACTTTAAGATATACAAATTATATATCTATCGAATTGAAACCTAAATATTAATTCATTGCATTCAGCCATTATATACAGAACACCATATCAGCCATTGGATTACAGAAAATTGTTTACATAAATGGAACCTTAATGTCCATATATCTAATCCAGTCAATCCAGGTCAAGGTTAAAAACAGGATAAAACAAACAAAACTTTGTGCTATCATGTATGATGTAACCCTCTTATTGCTTATCTACTTTATGCCCAAAATGCTAAATTAATGGATGAAGGATAAACAGTACCTAGAAATTAACACAAATTTGACCCATACAAATTCAAAATTACTGCTTCTAGGACACTGTCGTTCACATAATGATATTTACGTTTGTTCATATAGAATAAATGATATATCAACTTATATATCTATCGAATTGAAACCTAAATAATAATTCAGATAAAAAATCGAAGTGAGTTAGCAGATAGAAGGATAGGGGGCTTACTGTTACCGGAAGCCGCTGTTGAAGCAGATGACGACTATCGAAGGCAGAGAAGCATCCGGAAGATTGCCGATAATCGTCGGAGCTAGGGTTTTAAATTTTAAGGTTTTTTCAATGTTTTTGTTGATGAGTAGTTTGCGGATTTGGTGGTGAGGAGATGACGGTCTTCAGAGGCAAAACGACAGTCGTTTACAGATGACGTTCGACAGAGACATCGTTGGCCACAGACAAAGGCGAAGAGCCGGAGAGGAACCACCACTTTACCATCGCGGCGGACGTCTTGGTCATATTCCACTGACGCCGCTGGTTCACGGCGAAATCCGACCATCTCTCTTTCTCTGCTCTATAAATAGAAACCCTGGTCTGATGGAGTGTGGCACAACGTGGAGGACTAAAACGTGTTTGGTCGATGGCGAGGCCACTGACTTTGTGCTTTAAGTATATAGGGTAATTTAGTGTTTTTCTAATACTATGTGATATCTAGGAAAAGCACATCATTCTTTAATATTTTTCACATTTCAAAACAAACTTTATTGATATGTAGTCTAAATCAATTCAGTTTTCCATAAAATCTATATCAATACCAAAGAAATACCTCTACATTTTAATTCTTTTCAATATTATATGTTATTAAAGAAAAACTAAAAGAAAAGAAAAGATTTTTTAATGGCAAATTTGGATCACTTATGGACCACTGGAGTATTATCGTGTTACCAGCGGAACCTCACGATCATATCCATCTCCACTAAGCATAAAGTCAATACACCAATTCAGGAGGAAACCCAATAAATACGGGAAAACCCCCTTGTGAGAATCGAACTCAAGACCTATTGGTCTCAAAGCCTTATCTCACCCCCCAATATGTCACTAGGCTATAAAGCCATGGGCAAAAGAATAGAATTTTAAATGAGTAAAATGACCGGATAGTCCCTGTGGTTTTCTTAAATTTCACCTTTAGTCCCCAACTTTCTAAAATTACACTCTTACTCCCTATAGTTTGATTACTTGTTATTCGGATAGTCCCCCAATTGGATGTAGGTTAGTTTTTCCGGTTAAGTTATGTAAAATGATAAATATACCCTCATTGTTTAAAAAACAAAAAATACATAAATAAAATTAAAAAATGTTATAATAAGTGGGACCCACCTTTTTTTCTACCTGAGTTACTTGTCGGCTTCCAAACCATCCACCTTACTCCGGCAGAACTCCGACCACCACTCCCACTCCACCTCTACTCTTTCTATCCTAAATTCACAATATCAAATCACAATCATCCACATAATTCACACAAAATCCACATAAATCATCACCAAAACAAAGTTATAAAACCATCTTCAGATCTCGATTCAAATCGCCTAAACATAACCTCCACATCCACTAGCTTTACTGTTTCTCCGGAACATTCCAAAACATATCCACCTACAACTTCTTGGACAAAACTCCTACATGAAATTCAATCATATTTGAGCTAGCATCCAGATCTATACAAGTAACAGTCAGCAACAGGAACAACTGCTTCGCCTAAATACTGGACGCACCGGATACTGATCCGTAAGTCAGCAACTTTTTATTTTATCCATATTCTCACCGTATATCGGATGCCAAATATATCAATCCAATAAATCATGAAGACGACGCCAACGCATATCAGTAAACGTCGATCCGTAAATGCAAACCTTGTAAAGAAGACAAGACCGTTACTGTAACGCCCCAAAAATTGAATCTTTAACCCGCTAATACGATTTCCATATATTATGGAATAAAGTATAATTACTAGGATTAACTAACCTAGTTTATTAATATTAAGTAATGGATGAAAACATGAATTAGTGGCTTTTATAATAAAACCATAGTTGAGGGACTAAATGGGAACAACTAGAAACTAATTGTTTTAAATAAAAGAAAATAAAACACAACACACACTTGTATGTGTGTGTGTGTGTGTGTGTCGACCAGGAACAAGGAGAAAGAGGGAAGAACCCTAATTCTTCAAAATCTTCAAATTGAGAGGGGAGTTCAGCTCAAATCTAATGCATGTACTCAAATTCATGATCATCTAGACTTGTTACACATGAGGTAAGTTGTAGAAGTTAATTTGATGATCTTGTATGAAGTGGGTTATGATCAATCCACAAATTTGTATGAAAATGAGTATGAATATGTGTTAGCATCATCATACAGGACATGTGTTATGCATAATGTTGATTAACTTGATTTTTAAAGATGAACACCCACTAGTTGGGTGATGAAGATGACATGGGTGTTTCACCATGTCCAAGTCTTGTTCAATTCATGATGTAGAGTATGGTATTAGATGGATTCTTGTTAAATGGATTAAGTATTTTATAGAATATGTATGATATTTGGTTATATTGATGAATGAAAGCAAGTATTAAGAGAATGAACATATGATACTTGTACATTATGCTTAAATAGTAATACGCACACCAAGTGTTTGATGAAATACATAAGTGAGATTATTAGATGAGATTGGATGTAAATAACGAATGAATATGCATAGAATGTAGACATGATGAATTTAGTAGTAAAATATCATGATAAGTATGTTCTTGGTGAAATTCCATATGTGAAAGTAGTTAATGGGTGATTGATAGAAGTATAATTTAAGAGTTGTGTTATATGCTTGAATGATGTAATGCACACATATGAATTGTTTGATCGTCTTAATCGCGATTAAGAAGTAGATGGGGAGCATATGAGAATCTTAGAAAAGAGTGAATTCGAATGATGTTGGTGTAATTATGAAGTAATGGAAATGGTAGTGTGGATGGAACGGATTATGAATCTAATGAGTATATAACTAATTGACTATGTAAGAGTATATGTCATATAATATGAGTATGAAGTGCGTATGATGCTAATACAATTGTCTACCATTATAAGATGGTTTCATGTTCATAATTTGAAAGTATATAAGTAAGGTAGTTGACTTTTGAAAGTCTACAATGTATGAATACCATGAACTGGTCTTTGGACATGATTGTTAGAGTAGAGAGTTAATGTGTTATGTGCTAGATGATTTATGTGTTATGCATGATGATAATTGAGTAGTGTAGATTTGGAACAAGATGACTATTAGTGTATGTCTTATTTATGCGGCTTTTGACTAACGAAAGTCAATTAATGTATGAATGGAAAGAAAATGAATAGGATATCTATTCAGGATGATGTTTCCAAGAGAAGTTTAATATAAACATGTGTTATTCACGTGATGAATAACAAAGAAATAATAGGATTAGTTCATATGGAAACTTGGACGGGGGGTAATTATCCAAGTGGAAAACTCTCAATATAATGCTATTGAGAAAGGTAGCAATCACATTAACGAATGTGATTATATAATAGTTCGATAGAAAAGAAAAACATTTTATATTTTCAAATGTAAAACTAGTAAAACTAGTGATTGTTGTTTTGCAATTAAATAAAGTTTTACTAAATGAAATCAGAGATACGAAATAAATAGAGGCGTTACTTACATAGGGCGTGATGTGAAAACTATAAAAAGGTCATGTGTATCATGTGTTGATCGTTTACTCTGGCCAAGTAAGTAGTGGCATATGATACCATGAACTTTTTATAGCGGACACATTTACGTCTGATGTAGTAAGGGCGGGGTGAATGGGACTAACTTAAATGGTACCCAAATGAATCAAATAAGTAAGATGTTTGATGGTAAACGTAAACGCAAGTCGGATGACGGAAGCGTATTACGTTAGAATAACGAGCCCGAGAGAAGGGACAAAGATTAAAGTAAATAAAAATACAAACCAACTAATGTGAATGCTAAGGCATGGGGGATAAAGTTTGACTGTCATAAGTGATGAAATTCACACAGACAAGTCAAATGGGTAGAATAAGGAATAAAAGACTTGGTCGAATAAAAGCAATGAGATTCGCTAAGACGACCAAATAAATCAAAACGAAATTTTAATGCATACCGGAAGGGTTACAATAATAGTGAATTCGGTAAAATACCCGATTGATGGGTAGGGATTCAGAAGTATGCGTAAACCAAGAGAGGGGAACGCGAATTAAAGGTCAAAAGACTCGGATTGAGAGTTATGACTAAAAGACGATGAAATCTTGCAAACATAAAATTAGAAAATTTCGTTCAACTATTTCAAAGTTGGACGGGTCGATTAAAGAACGAAGTTTGACACTCATAAGTGATTAAATTTCACCCAAAATGGGTCAAATGAGTTAATTAAGGAACGACGCTTGATATAGTAAGGAAAACGCAAAACGGTGAAACCAGAAAGCTAAAAACATTAAGATAAAAGAACCTGGGTAACGGGTCATAAGGAAGTATAGGTAAGAACCGGGTAACGGTAAGCGTAGGACAAACCGACGTATAAATGACGGTAGAAGTCATAAAGTTGGAAAGATAATTCGAAAGAAAACAAATGTAGCCTTAGACTACGGTCAAGGTCCATAGAACTCAAGAACGAAAACAAATAATTTCTAAACTTAAGAAGGGTGCATTGACACCGAAAGTATATTTTAGAACGACATGAGTAAAAGATGAATCTACGGGATCATCACAACCTTCAGGAATTATAAGCAATGTTGAGGTCTACGAGGCCAAAAGACCCTTGGGTCAGAAATAGAAAGAAACGCATTGTAGGGTCTCACCTTAAAAAAAAAATCCTAGACATGAGAGAAAAAGACGCAAGACAGAGAAAACATAAACTAAAAATTTAGTTTTTAGTCAAAAGCAGCGTTCTAACAAACATAAATAGTATGAGGGAATTTAGAAAATCTTAAACATACGTAAGGCCGGAGATGACAAAATAGTATACCCAGATAACGGGGTATGAAGTGACGGCGACTAATTGGTCTAGCCGGTAAAACTAATCAAAGTTAAGAAAATGTCCTGACAAATACGAAGCGCTTGTTAATATAAGACAAGCGCAGGATAAACATGTTAACAAACTGATGAGACTAAGTGATCAAGTGACGACTTGGTTAAAAGAACTACGTAAATAAGGTTTCGGGGACGAAACCTCTTTAAGGGGGTAGACTTGTAACACCCCAAAAACGGGTTTGGTAATCAAACCACGTTAATAGTAATGACGGGTAAAATACCGTTAGTGGTAAAAAAAAATTAACCCGGTAAATATTAGGATTTGAATAAAGAAACTTGATGTTAATTAAAAAGGAGAATAAATACTTTGAGAAAAAAAAGTATGTGAAAGGCCCGAGTTAACGGGACTTAAAATAAAACGGGTTATAACTTTCACGAACCCACCAAGTTAACTAGGAATAATTAACCTAGTTAATAAGAGAGAATGTTACTAGAAATAAGTAGGTTGTGGCCTACATAATAACAAACCAAAACATGAGGGTCTAAAGGTGGATAAATAGGAAAATGTTTTAATTAAAACATATATAAAAAAATAAAACACACACACAAAGGTGTGTGTTCTAGATCGACCTCCAGGAGACAAAAAGGGGTGAAAACCCTAGCTCCACCAAATCTTCAAATTGAAGGATCAATCGAATGCCAATTTCGGATTTGAATGTATATAAACGATCACCAAGTCAAGGGGATCGTAAGGTATGTCGAATTTTTGACATTCATGAAGTTGTAAAAATTAGTTAACTTTGCATGATGCGATCTATGTAAGAATCTTAGAGGCTATGGCCGAATTAGTGAAGTATAATTGCTTAGGAACAAACCCTAAGTAGAAATTTGAAGTAAAATTGCCATGACTAGGTGTTTGAATGGATTACCACACTTAAATAAGTGGGTTTTGACTAAATAGTGAGGAGGATGATATATTGGTGTTTAAAAATCATCATAGTTCATAGTTGAAGCGAGATATTTGAACAAATTATAAGTTCGGATGAAAGCTTAAGCATGACTTGAAATGGGTTATAGTATGTTATGATAAAATTTGGTAATTTTGATTCATGTAAATAGATGTATGAAATCGTGTCATATACTTGTTCATATGAAAAACTTGATTTTATTAGGCGTTCGGATGAATGCTAAATAGCATGATGAAATGGGTCTCACAAATAGAGGGGAACCCTTAGTTCTTGTGAAAATGAATAAATAAGTTAGATTTAGTAATCATTTGAACTAGTTGAAGTATTGGAAATATATGGAATCGGGTTAAAAGATTTGTTAAACGGTGGCTTAAAAGAACGCCTACCGGGTGATTTGAGAAATGCCAAAACTAGTTGATAAACTTGAATGTGCATTTTATATACTAATAGGCAATTGACTTTTTAAAAGTCAAACCGACCATTAATAAGATCGAATGATAATTTTGATAGAAAATACGTAAGATGGAATAGTCATGATTGACAATGACTAAACTAACCACCTTACGAAATATGATGATAGTTTGACGCCTAACGAGCTAAATGGAAGCTTGTGGATGAAGCGGGTCAAACGGAGCAAGTACGGAAAGAAAAGCGTGGCATGGATGCAAGGTAAGTGAAACTTACACCTTTTGTAGAACATGTGTCTATCCTATAAGTTATAAATACAATAGAGATAGTATTCGAAATAAGGTTTCCGACGCGAAATGATACGGGTCAGAACCAAAAACAAATGTTAAAAACCATAGTTAATGGTGAAACGGGGTGGAACGGTAAATTAGTCACGAAAGGACTAAGATAAAATGAGTTTTCGACGGCTACTTTATAAGTAAGCCTAAACTAATAAAAAGGGTAAAACGGGTCAAATGGTAATGCTGATATCATTTGACAATTAACGACTAATAAGTGTATGCCGAGTCTCATGCTCGTAGGATGAACGGCTCGGGAATTAGCGAAGCTGTGAAATAGCAAATAAATGAAGACAACGTATTAAAATGGGTCAATATGTTGATCCGAGCCAGGTACGCATAACTATGTTGTGGTTAAAAGTGCTATTTTGGTCAAATAATTAGTGAGAGTCTTCGTCGTAAAATAAGATACTAGAATTGACCAAAAAGCCCTTGATGGGTAAATCGGACAAACGACCCTTAGAGGCCGTTTAGAAACTTGTATTATAATTACGAAGCCCTTAGATACATGTAAGAGTTGTAGACATAAACTTCGTAGGTTAAATGCCTAAGAACAGGTCATTTAAGCAAAATGACTAAACGAAGGGTAAAAAAAATGGGATTGTGGGTTCCTTATGTAAATCCACCACAAAAAGAGTTGTGGTGGAATATAAGTAGCTATTTAAATATGGGAACGCGAGGTGTGAAAAGAGAAGAGCGTATTTGATTCTTAAATGCACAAAAATCATCTAAACGGGTCAAAATGAATTACGCGTGTAACTTGTGTGTTTGCCGCGTAATTCACAAAAAATTATGAATCCGAAATAGAGATTTAAGTTAAACACTTTGGTATATGATTTATGATTAATTAGAAACAAGTTTGGAGGTCTTAAATCCAAACGGGTCAAAATGTTGATTTTGAATAATAAGCCGAATGCTTAAAAATTTAGAATTATATTAGTTAGAATGTCGGATTTTTCCTCCATGAGATGGAGAATTAAATTACGAACGCGTAGGAAAAAGAATCGCGTAAAACGGACCAGTAGACAACAAGTTATGGCAATTTGAAGTTTGCACTTTGGATAAAGCTAGAGCTGGGCAGAAAATGCAGGTCCAGATACAGACCTGCTGGAAAACGTTCTCCCCCGCGACACACGCAGGGGTACTATGGTCCGGGCGCGACACGTGAGAGCGCTCGCGGCCCGCGAAAGATTAAGAGAAGTCTGTCGCGTGGCGCGACAGACTTAAATCCGGAAATTTTATTTTCTCTTAAATTGTTTGATGTTAGAACTTGGTTATACACACTTTTGAGCTACCAAAACTAACTTTTATGTTGGTTTTGGATTTAGGTGGTACTAGCAAGCTCTCGGATGTCGATCAAGCAATGGACAAGAACCGAACACACGCCCAAACAAAGCTTCCGCGTTAATCCATGATTTTTTTTTTATCTTAAGTGAACTATGTAAAACATTTGGTACTATATTTTGAATATTATAGACATGTAAGTATGTTACTTTAGAAAGGTTTTTGTAAAGTCACATTTTAGCATAAAAATGCGTATTATATCGTTAAACTCTTGATTAATTTAGATGGGTGTTACAGTCTGTATCCCGATTAGACAGTATTAATGATACATGTGTTCTGGTAAGCCTTCAAAGGCGGCTGAGGTGGCGGTTGAAGCTGCAGAGAAGGTAGAGGCTGGAGCTGATGTTGCTGTGTGAGAGCATCGAAATGGGCAATGATGGATATGATTGCTTAGGTCGGAGCCCACTCTTTTAAATTTGAATGGTCTGTAACCCCTAAACAATTTACATTTCCTGCACTTTACTTTTCCTGCACTTGAACAATTTAACAGTTGGAGGTGGAGGGATCCTGAGTTTCAGGATGAAGCCCTTGGTCATCAATCTTTAGTATGCTTTTTTTTTTAACAATCAACAGTTGAAGGTGGAGGGATCCTGGTTTTCAGGACGAAGCCTTCAACTGTTTAAGTAAATATGGTTTAGAACTAGTTGCACTGTTGGTGGATGGGTCTCATTTTGAGATGAGCCAATAGTGCAACCTTTTGCATGTGAATAATAAACTAACCTTTCTATCCTTATCCACTGTTATTTATTGCGTTGCATGTGTTTGATTTGAAAGTAGTTTTCTCCTTTATTTCAATATTATTTCAAATATCTTGAGAAAATATTCTGAGAAAATATCCTGAGAAAATATTCTGAAAGAATATCCTGATCATGATATTATTATTAAACTCTAGTATTTAATCAGAAATGTTCTGTTAAAGCTTTGTCATACATAACTCCAAAAACTTAGGTTATTTAGATAAGGTTTCAAAAGATGAAAAGGAAAGATCATACCAAAGACTCCTAGAGAATTGATTCCAATTTCCCACCTTTGAACCTTTTGCAATATTCCCCTTGTGGATGTCCCCTGTCTGGAACATTTAGGAAATTGAGTTCATCCTTCGAAATGTTTACAATGTATCAAGATGGATGTCCCCTGTGCATAGACTTTAGTTTTTCTGGGGATAAACCTTTTATACCCTGGGGATAAACCCTTAATATCCTGGGGATAAACCCTTAATATCCTGGGGGATAAACCCTTGTTTTCATGCGCTATAGGTGGGAGTGTATAAACTCCAAGACTTAGAAAGGCGAAAACCTTTAAACCTTAGAGCGTATGAAAATACCCTTTTGTGAGAGAGGGTGATCAATCCTCATATACCTTAAGGATCCAGGATATAGCCAATAATAACGAAATTGTCAGCCACTTTTACATGAACTGGTCCCGCTACCTTGAACTATCCCTGAATAACTTACGCTCCAGGCGAGGTGTTTAAACCCAATTCAAGAGAAAGGTGAATACCTTTAAACCTTTGAAGGGATGAGGATCCCTTAAACGTGAGAGAGGGGGCCAATCCTCTAATCTTTCGATTCATCTTGAGCATATATCCTGGAGTAACATCCTGAAGCGTATCCTACAAAACACCTTCAAACTAAGGTGGGTGTTAGCTTGGCTAACACCCCTCCGATGCTTAAGTTAGTATTGGGTTCAAAAGAATAAATAAATTCAAACATATTTAAAAGGGATAGAATTCATACCATCCTAAGTTAGAAATTAAATTCTAAACTCACTTGAAATAGAGCTTAAGGTGTATGGTATTCTAGGATCTTGGTAACATATCCCCTTCCATATTCTTGAGTCGGTATGCTCCTTTCCCAGATTCTGATTCAACTTCATAAGTTCCTTCCCATTTTGGGGCAAGCTTCCCATCAGCAGGATTAGTAGTATTCTGAAAAGCCTTCCTTAACACCCAATCTCCAACTTGAAACCTTCTAGTCCTCAGATTCTTGTTATATGCTCTGGATATCCTCTGTTGATATGCTGTCATCCTTAGCTTTGCCGCATCTCTTGTTTCATCAACAGTATCTAATTCTTGACACAGGGCTTCAGGATTTGCCTCAGGATCCCGGAGGCTTGATCTTGCTGTAGGTATCACCATCTCTATCGGGATCACTGCTTCTGCCCCAAATACTAAAGAAAATGGGGTCTGATCAGTTGCACTTTTTACTGTCGTCCTATCAGCCCATAGGACAAATGGTAGTTCCTCTGCCCATCTACCTTTTTTAGCACCTTATCTCTTCTTTAAGTTGTTGACAATTATCTTGTTTGAGGATTCTGCTTGTCCATTTGCTTGAGGATGTACTGGAGTTGATGTGATCATCTTGATCCCCCAACTTTTGCAAAAATCAGTGGTTCTCTTACTGATGAACTGAGAGCCATTATCACAAATTATCTCAGCTGGTACCCCAAATCTGGTCAGGATATTCCTCTTTATGAAGGATACCACTTCTTGATCCCTGACTTGAACAAAGGTCTCAGCTTCAACCCACTTGGAGAAATAATCTGTCATTGCCAGCATAAAAACCTTTCCTCCTGGAGCTTTTGGGAGTTTCCCCACTATATGCATACCCCATTTCATAAATGGCCAAGGGGATGCAATAGGATATAATGGCTCAGCAGGCTGATGTAGTATATTGTTGTGCCTCTGACATGCATCACATCTTCGAGCATATTCTGCAGCATCTTTTCTCATAACCTGCCCCCAGTATGGTTGCCACAGTCTCCTTCGTGAATATCCTGAAGTACTTCCTTGGTTTCAGGATCCTCCAAGCATCTTAGGTATGGACCTGCAAGAGACTTCTTATACAAAACATCATTTATAATAGTAAAACGAGATACCTTCAATTTGAAAGCCTTAGGATTTTCATCCTTTGGGATGTATCCTTCTTTGAGATATTTCTTGATTGGGGCCGTCCAGGATTTAGGATCCTCCTCAGGATACTCATCACCAGGACCCTGGATACTTGCTACTTCTTTACACTGAGACTTGAAGAGTTCCATGGCAGGATACAGAATATGTAGTATTGGTATTTGAGTTCCTTCTGGTATCCTGACTGTAGATCCCAAGTTTGCCAAAGCATCTGCCTCAGCATTATCCTCTCTTGGTACCTGTTCAATTGTAAAAACTTTGAAATATCCTGCTAATTTTTTTGACAATTTCAAGATATTCGATTAATCTTTCACCTCTGACTGCATAGGATCCATTGAAATGGTTAGTAATTAACAAGGAATCAACATATACTTGCAAATTTTTAATATTCGTATTCCTGGCCAACTCTAATCCTGCAATCAGAGCTTCATATTCTGCTTCATTATTAGTGGCAGGAAATTCACACCTAATAGACTGGGGTAATATGTCCCCCTGTGGCGATTTTAGTAGTATACTTAATCCTACACCTCTTACATTAGATGCACCATCAGTATATAATGTCCAGGATTCTAAGGTCTCACCTAGTTGTTGTACTTCTAAGTCTACTTCGTTTTGAATGTCACTACTGAAATCATCCACAAAGTCTGCTAAAGCCTGAGACTTTATGTCACACCCCGATATTTCCACGTATTACCGGTGGGCCCGGTGGGGAGTATCGTGACGTAGTTGATATCATCATAGTTAAACAACACAATTTAAATGCACAGCGGAAGCAAAAGATAAAATATATTACAAACCGATATAAAGTAATATCCAAGTATTACAAACGGAATGTAAAGGATCCACAGGCGGATCAAATAAACAGAAAACGTAGTTCAACAGACTCAAAATGCATCCAAGCTTACGAGACTCTTATTGATGCTAAGGAGAGGCCAGCCTATTACGAGTAGTACCTGCACTTAGCCTTTTTGGGAAAATACGTCAGTTTACACTGGTAAATGCAATTAACTGACTCATTTTGAAAAGGTTTAGAAAAATTTATTTGAATGCACATGGCACAAAACATTTTATAACTTGGGATAATTATTTGTATATAATACTTGTAAAAGAATTACATGTTCCTTATACGTTCAGTAGCCCGGATTGACACCGGGTTAAGGATTAATAGACACACCACATGATATAGTCCCGGGCGGGTTGTTCCCAAAACCGGCGGTTATACCATATTATTTATTTATGCACTGACGGGTGTACGCCTACACCCCGTGCTTAGGTCGTGGCCATTTCGTAAAATGGTGCCAAGGATATCCGGGACATGGTCATTAACCCCCCAAAGGTTTTAAGCAAACAAAACAATTTAAACGGGACATTTCAATGATTTAACCTTCATACAATTAAAGATTCAATGCCCGACCAAGCGGTATTTTATATACCGTACCCCAAGCCCGTATAGGGAAAATAAGTTAAAAGTATTTACCTGAGCTAAATATAAATTAAATCCCAGCCGTATATCAAATCAGCAAGTACAGATAGCTTTTACTAGGCTCCTAAATCTGGAATGAAGGTTTTTAATAACCTATTAGATTCCTAACGGGTCTTAATTAAGCCTATGCTTAGACCGGTTAGTTTTAAAAGAGGATACGGTTCAGAACGCATGATTAAGCGAGAACCGGATTAGAATGTGGTTTAGACCCGACAAGCTTGTATACTTGTGTAATAAGGGTAAACTAAACACATTCTGGATTTTGAGATAAAAATGATAAGATTTGACCCGTTTCGGCTAATTTATGCAAACTAGTTATATAAGCCGACCCGAATGCGAAAAGTGCGTAACGGGTAACCAAAATAGTCATGAACATGTTTCCTAAGTTAATATGCCTTAAATATGTTGTGATATCAGTAGGATACCTTCCATTATGCCCCAAAACGAATTTAAAACCAATTTATGCCCCATAGGGGTATTTTGGTCATTTAAAAGGTTATAAAAGAGGTTTAATATAAATCTGAGTTTTAGGTCTGATTCAATCAGTAAAAATACTTAATTTAATAAGTTATATCAGTAGGGTATTACACATATGTGAATTTTATCATTTATAACCAAACTATGCACCGAATGGGCATTTTGGTAATTTCACATAAGGTTTAAAGGTCAAATTTGGAAATCTGAGTTTAAAACTTTTGCCTACTGTTTAATTATGAAAATTTACTTAAAATATCAGTAGGTATCAAACCTTATATGTTAAAAATAGTTTTAATACATACTATGCATTAAAAACGCTTAAAAAGGCGATTTTGAGCTATTTCCGGGTTTTTAAAGAAAAGATGATATTTTTATTATTCCAGAAGGCTCAAAATATTTTATTTATCATATTAGATCAGTAGAAAAAGGTTTGGTACTAAAAGGATTTGTAAAACTCATTTTATAGGCTAAAAGGGCAAAACCGGCAATTACCGAATCAAGCTTAGAACTCTATGTTATGCTCAGCCTAAAATTAAATAAAAATCTTTAAAAATCCCAAAATATTATGTTATATCAGTGGGTAAAAATTTTGGTATTAAAAATTGGGTTTAGATAGGCTATATGCTAATTACACCGTTTAATTAATAAAAAAGCTTTTCATTTACGCTAATGAGCATAACTCCTAATCTAGACCTCAAACTGATGTCAAACTTTAGGGACAAGTTTATAAATCAGTAATAAAGATTATTGTCTGCTCACATTTTCAAAATTCTCGTTTTAGGGTCAAAAGGGCATAATGGTCAACATTTAAGCATATAACGGAAACATGTAATTGAATAGGATAACTAAGGATCCAAGTTGTATAACCTCGGAGGGTTACACTAACCTATAACATGATCCTAAAGGAATCCTAAGGCATATCTAAACTAAGTTAAATCGGGTCAGAACTAAAAGTCAAAGCAAAAGTCTACTTTTGCGACTTTCGGTTCCGAACCGATCCTAAACTTGAAATTGTCGGGTTGAACATGCTTAGGCATGTTCTTATACTAATTACCAAGTTATACAAGTGTTAAAACATGTTTCATAGCTTCTATATTGCTAATTATGAATTTATTTTCAAAATAGCTTTCTTTTGACTTTTTATTATTAGGTTTGACCCGACATTTGACCAAGCTAGGGTGATAATCAGTAGGTGCCCTCTGAGGGGTTTATTACCTACACAATTACCAACTTATAGCTACTCTTAATTTGACTAATGGCTGGATCATTAGTGTTTAATCACTAAGTCAAACCTTAACTATGATAAGTTTGACTTTTGACCATTAAACTAATCAAAGCTGAAATTAGGAGGTTAAGGATACTTACAAATGGGTCCTTATTACTGAAAAGAACCCCAAGGAAGTTCCAAATACTCAGGATCCTCCAGAAATGAGAAGATAGCAAGGTTGGAATGAAATGGTGAGCTTGAAAAATGAAACCCACTCCTATTTATAGTCTTTGGAGGATGACAAGTGTTTGAAGGGGTTAACCAGATCACTACACCTGTTAGGACAGCTGTATAATTGTCTTGAAGCCCAAGGATTCGGTTTTGATTGGATGAGAATGGAATAGAGTGGAGACCAAGCAAAATTCATATCTGGAACTAGCATACGGACCGTATGGTCCTTGGTATACGGTCCGTAAGGACCCTGTCAGCTCAGCAAAGTTTCAACTGTTGACATATTTGGCCCCTACACTTGCATAGTTGAGTTTTTGGCACTTCTAACACCCGTTAAACCATTTCCAAGGCTCTAAAATGATGCCTAAACATAGGGAACATGAAACATGCTCAAAAATATGCCGGATGTCGGTTCGTTTGGTCGTACGGTCACGTTGTTCGGCTAATTACGACGAAACACGGACGGACGCGAAAAACGATCCAAATTACGCGACGAATGGAATTTTATCATGCCAAACACTAAAATAAAATATTTTAGTGCTTACATAAATTTTTGGGTGTCCGGAGATATTCAGAATGTGAGATATGCGCGAAAATGCAAACTTGTGCACTTTTTGACACTTTTAGTCCCTGCATGACTTAAAAGTTTATTTTTGCGCACCAAACACCTCTAAGCCTATATCTAAGCTATATAAAGGATAAATAGGGTATGTTTAACTCATGGTCATATTCCGAAGGTCTGTTACCATACGAATCGGCATACTTTTGCAGTTTGACGCGATTAGTCCTTTAATCGCACAAAGTTGCGCGAAATGTCGTTTACTGACATCCAAGCCTTCCATGGCCCATAATGGGAGTTCCCAAGCATATAATTAAATATTACTACACTCCTGTTTGCTTAAATGGTCACCGAAAGGCGTAGATTCAAAAGTTGACGCTTTAGGTCCCTCTATTGCGCAAACTTGCGCATCTCATCATTTAATAGCATTGAAGCCTCATCTAATCCATATTAGGCATTCTTGAAAGTATTATTAAACATCATGATGCTTCTGGTTTGCTAAAAGGTCATTCAGAGGTATAATTAAACATATTGACGCTTTTAGCCCCTCTAACTTGCAAAGTTGCGCGTAACTTTACATACAGGCATAAAAACCTTAGACGGCCAATAGTTGGCATTCCTGAGAGTATAATCAAATATCCTGAAGCTCCCAATTTGTTAAAAGCTCACTCAGAGGTAAGAATTAACATGTTGACGCTTTTAACCCTTCATTGCGCAAACTTTCAATTAATCACGCAAACGGCTACACTCGATCGACGAGTGGCTCATTTGTGAATATAATCATCGTGAGAGGTTATTTAGAAACTTATTTTAGGTATGCTAACACTTCCAGTCCTTTCATTATCAAATTTTTTTATTTTTCGAAAAATTAGTCCCTTAAATTCAACACTTGACTTCATTAGGGTTTATTACACGTGTCAATACACCATTGGACGTGATTTTATGAGGTGTTACACTTTATAACATTTCTTGGTTCATATACTAGATCATAAGCACTTAATTTTACCGACCATTTAGCCATTCTACCCGACATCTCAGGTTTCCTAAGCACATTTTTAACAGGATAATTAGTTTTAACATGAATCCTATATGTCTCAAAATAATGTCTAAGCTTAGTTGATGCCATAACTAGAGCTAATATCAATTTTTCTAAGTGTGAATATCTAGTTTCAGCATCTAATAAACTTTTACTAACATAATAAACAGGATACTGCTGACCTTCTTGATCCTTTACCAGAACAACACTTACAGCATTCCCTGATACCGCAAGATACAGGGATAACGGTTCACCATCCTCGGGCTTCATCAACAAAGGTGCAGTTGAAAGATATTGCTTTAATTCTTATAGGGCCGTTTCATGCTTTTCTCCCCATTCGAATTTTTTATTCTTCTTCAGGATATCGTAGAATTCCTTGCATTTCTCTGAGTATCTTGATATAAACCTGTTCAATGCTGCTACTCGTCCTGTTAACCTTTGCACATCTTTCATGTTAGATGGTGACTTGATATCCAGGATAGCTTTGATCTGTTCCGGGCTTGCTTCTATCCCCTTTTTAGTCACCATATATCCTGAAAACTTTCCTGCCCCCACTCCAAAATGGCACTTAGCAGGATTCAGCTTCATGTTATATTAGTCCAGGATATCAAATGCACCTTCAATATCCTAGAGATGATCCTTAGCCTTCTTGGATTTTACCACCATATCATCAATGTACACCTCCATGGTGTCCCCCAGTTTGTCTTTAAACATCATATTCACCAATCTTTGGTACGTTGCACCTGCATTTTTCAAATTGAAAGGCATGGCAGTATAACAATAAATACCTGTTGGTGTCATGAAAGCATTATCCTCCTGATCTGAGGGTTCCTTTGGATCTGTTGGAATCCTGAGGATGCATCCATAAAGGTTAGCATTTCACACCAGCCATTGCATCCACCATCGAGTCTATAAGAGGCAAAGGAAATGGGTCTTTAGGACATGCTTTGTTCAAGTCTGTGTAGTCTACACAAACTCTCCATTTCCCATTCTTCTTTTGAACCACAACCACGTTTGCTAGCCACTTGGGGAATTTGACCTCTCTAATCATCTTGGATTTCAATAACCTTTCAACCTCTTCCTGTATGATTGCATTCCTTTCAGGAGCAAACTTCCTTCTCTTTTGTTGAACGGGCTTGAAAGACCTGTCAATCCCAAGCTTATCAGTTATAATATCTTTAGAGATACCTGTCATATCCTCATGTTTCCATGCAAACGTGGACATCCTGCATTTTAAAAAGTTAGTTAACTGATTTTCAATATCATGTGGGATATTAGCTCCTACGAGCACCTGAGATATATGGATTATCCTGATCCAGGATAATTTTCTTAATATATTGCTCTGAGGCTTCCACGATATCCTGGGCTCGTATCTTTAATTGTTATCCTGCTTTGGATTTTGTTGAATCCTTCATTGAGGAGGAATAACACTCTTTTGCCTCTTGTTGATCGCTTTCCACTTTGACAACCCCCCAAGGGGTAGAAATCTTGATACATTGATGGTAGGTTGATGGGACAGCCTTCATATCATGGATCCATGGTCTGCCCAATATAATATTGTAGCAGGATAATGAGTCCATGACACAGAAACGTTGCATTGAATTCACTCCCTCAACATATACTGGCAGCTTTATTTCTCCCACAGTATTATTGGCCTCTCCACTTAACCCTACAAGTACAGTGGATTTTGAAGTGATTTCCATCTGGGGAATGTTCATTCTCTTGAGCGTTTCCAACTGGATAATGTTGACAGAACTGCCGTTGTCCACCAATATCCTGCACACAAAATGGTTAGCAATATATAAAGTGATTACCAAACCATCATGATGAGGATCCTGGACGTTATCCCGGTCATCACTATCAAGCGTTATCACTTTATCAGTTGTGAGGGTTGTCATCCTGGTCGGCTTGTCCCCCCGTTCTGCCTTAGCCACCTTTGCATGTCTTTTTGCTGCAGAGTAAGAGGTTCCACAAATGTCGGATCCTCCTGAAATAAAGTTAATTATCTTGGCATCTGCAGGAGGTGATGTTGCTCGTTCAAGATCCTTCTCAATATCTTGACCCTTATTCTTTTTTCTGCCCAAAAGATCCTTCATGTATCCTTTACTCAACAGGTAGCTTATTTCCTTCCTCAGGGCTATGCAATCTTCCGTCACATGACCAAAATCCTCATGGAAAGCACACCACTTAGATTTGTCTTTCCAATCAGCCTTTTGCTGGTTCTTCCGGGGCCACCTTGCTTTATCTCCCAAACCCTGCATAGCATACATTAGTTCGGGTATATTAACAGAAAAACAATATTCTGACAATTCAGGATACTCCTCAGGATCCTCATCTTCAACAGCAATAACTTTCATGTTGGCATTCCTGCCATATGGCATAGAGCGATATGGTTTGTATGAGGATTCTGACTTCCTGTTAGTTGATTCATATGTTGAGGGTGAATTCATCCTCTCTTGCATTTTCTTATCATCTTCCAGTCTGATATATCTCAAAGCCCTGTTTCGAGCTTCATCCAGTTCCTGCAAGGATTCATTACAAGATCCTGATAAAATTGGGAATCCTTTTGCAACCCCATTTTGAATGCCTGAACAGCTGTGGCAACATCAAGGTGTGGTATATCTAAGGATTCCCAGCTAAACTTGTTCGCATAATCCCTTAAAGATTCTTGAGGACCTTGAGTTATCCTGTAGAGATCGCTGGTTAGTTTCTCAAAACTTCGACTGCAAGAAAATTGACTATTAAATAAGTTAACTAAATGAGCAAATGATGTAATTGAATGAGGTGGAACGTTTAAGAGCCATTTTAAGGTTGATCCTGTCAAAGTAGAGCCAAAACCCTTGTAGAGGCATGCTTCCTTGAGGTCCGGAGGAATAGGGTTAATCTCCATCCTCTCCCTATACTGAGCAATATGCTCTTCACGATCCGTGGTCCCGTCATAGAGCTTCATGTTGGGAGTTTGAAATCTTTTTAGAATTTCCGCATCACAAATAGGATGTGCAAACCGAGATATCCTGTGGCTATCCTGGGATATTTCTGGAATGGGTTGAACAACCCTAGGTACACTGGATATCATTTCCTTCAGCTTCTGAAGCTCCCTAGAGAGTGCTGATGTTACACCTGTATCCTGCAAAGATCCAAAACTATCAGTAGGAGGAGTATTAACATTATTAGACACGTTACCAGCCTGAGGATTCTGGCCATATCCTGGAGCATATCCTGAGCCTCTCACAGTTGATATCCTGACTGTTGAAGGTATCTCAGGAGTATGAATGTGGGAGTGGCTTGGTACAATATTGCCCCGGTTATCCTCAGTATATATTGTCGAGCTAAAGTTCAATGCTCTGGGTTGCAATGGAGTGATAGTATCCTCAGCAGGCCTGTTTGAGTTAGATTTCAAGAGTTGTATTTCTCTTATCAGCATTTGGTTGGTCTCCTGCTGTTGCTTCATCTGATCCTGTATACTACCAAACAAATTCAGAATTTCATCATTAGAATCCATAATAGGAGTTCTCCCTGAAGCAGCAGATCCATGGACATTTTGAGTAGGAACAATATCCCAAGATGTGTGAGTTTCAATCCTCCTTGGAGGAGCTTGAGGTTGTGAAGAAGCTTGCGTCCTTGGAGGTGGTGGAAGCACCGGACCAACTATTGCAAAAGTTGTGGCAGACATGGTGGAAAAGCTCATGTTTGATTTTGAGGCCATTGAAAATAGTTGTGCAAAAAGTTTCGAAAAAAGAAAACCAAGTAAAGATTTTAGCAAGGTTTTTAGTAAGAATAGCACCACTTGCCCTACGGTGGGCGCCAAATTGTTTTGGTCAAAAATTACCGAAGCAATTAAGTGATCAAATTAGTTTTGTGAGGCAGTGTGCTAGCTGTGTCTGTAGAAAATATGTTGATTTAGTTGTTTGCAAAAACAGTTTTCAGGATATAGCTCAGGATACCGAGCTGTATTAACAATCAAACAATGTGCAAAAAAGTAAAGGTTGACACGAGATGTACGAGGAAAGCCCTTGATCAATCTAGATCTCCGGCATAAAACCTCGGGAGCTGACAATCGTCGGCTGCCTTGTTCTTCTTATTGCTTGAATAACCAGGATACAGTGCAGGATAATGCTCAGATCTCTACTAAGTGTTACAATGATTGCAAATAATGAGTGTTAGTGTGTGATTGCAAGAGAAATGTGTATGAATTCGAGGGCTAGAAGTGGAGTGAGTTGAAGTGAAGTGTCCTACGAGATCTGGCCATCCATATTTATAGTTACAAGAACCAACAAACTATCCTATTATTCTGGGATACTTTGGAATATTCCCTTTTGAACGTTGTAGACTATTTCTCCTGGCTCCAACGTCTCTTTTCCAACTAATTTAAGCGAGTCTTCAGGGGAATTGGTCTATGTGAACGTTAACAACCTTCAGCTACAAGCTACAGGAAAATCGTTAGTATGTAACATCCCAAAAGTATAAAACTTTATATTAGAGTTATAAAGTATAAATAAACTAGAATTAATTTAACTAGGAAATTATAACCTAGTTAACTAGAAGTCTAGAAATAACTCCAATTAGGGTTAGAATGACCAAACTATATGTTAAACAAAAGTGGAGGGGCTCATGTTGTCAAAACTGAAACTTGTATTATCAGATTTAATTAAAACAAAACCAAACACTCCATTTAGGAGGTCTGGTCGATCAGAAGCAAGAGAAGGGCGACCCCCCACTCTCAAACCCTAGAAATCACAAAAACCATGAATTGAAGGCTCAAAGCAAGTTCAAATCAAAATCTGATTATAGATTAGTGGTCTCCTTGTTGTAGGGATCATAAGGTATGTAAATTTTGGTATTTTTGATTCATCTCAAGTTCTAGACAAATCATGAAAAGTTGAAATTGAGCTTGATTGTGTCATGCATGAATGAAATGGGAAGTGATGTAAGGTTTAGGGACAAACCCTAGATGAATTCTTGTCAAAATCTTGCTTGATGTTTGTAAGGTTCATAATCATCATAGTGGGTGATTAACAAGTTAGTAAAATTTGATAAACACTAAGATTAAGGCTTTTGGTTTAGTGTAAACTGAAATTATGTGATAATCTCTGAAATATTGATGTTGAAAATATGTAGATATTGGCCTAATTAAGGTTGATTTAGATAAGTTAACAAGTCATGAACTTGGTAATAATCATGTGAAAATTTGACCCACTATGTGTTTGTTGAAATGCCTAAGTGGGGAATTAATATGTTAAAAATTTGATAAAAACGCATAATTGACTAACGTGGCAATTTATGTGTTAATAATTACAAAAAGGGTTCTAAATGTAAGTTGAATTGAACTCTTTAGGCCAAGCATCCGGATCGTCAAGTGGACAAGCCGGAGGAGGAGATACGCGCTTGAAGGGTGTGCTCTAAAGGTACTTGACTTTGGTCTCGTTAAAATTACGCATATATGTTTGAGTTTAGTGTATAGATAGAATCGTAGTGTAAAGGATGTGTTTGATGTGTTCTAAAGTGGCGTAGATCACTTGAATATCAAACGGGTCAAAATAAAGACTTGGGACTGGATTTGACTTATTAATAAAGTGATGGTTTTCACTAGATGGTCAAACAGGTTGAATAGATACCATAAAGGGGAAACATGATAATAGCGATATGATGGTTTCGTAAGTTGTTAAGTGTTGGATTGCACTATGCTTATGAACCTAGCTATGCTACTTAAGTTGTAAATCCAGGATATTGGAATAATAATTGAGGTATGTTGAAAAAGAGCGTTCAAAACGGAATGTTGAATTCCGAGGAAACGAGCTCTTAGTTCCAAGGGAACGCAAAGCTATGAATAAGTGCAAACACACCATGATGTACAAGCCCGGGAACTTGGGTAATGACATCTAAAAGGTTTGGAATACGAAATTGGGATAAACCCTTATAGTTAGAACGGGTCGAATAAATGGTAGTATAGAAATCTTTAACCGTATGATCGGTAAGTTAATTGTTGGTATAGAAATCGAAAAGAACATGTCCGTAATGAATTTACGAACATACAGGAAGAGAATAGCCCGAAACGGTATTCGGATTAGAGCGAAATCCACAAATTGGTCGAAGGGCAAAGCTACAGTGTCCACCGTAAATTACGGTATCCACCGTAATTTACGGTGGATATCAAAGGCCTTACGGTGAACCTTTCCTGTGTTACGGCAAACCAGAACTGTTCAGGGTCCACCGTAACTTACGGTAGACACCGTAAGTTACGGTGGAATCCAGAAAATATGTATGTTATTTGTTACTTTTCGATGTCGGAATTCGTTTATACGAAATATATTAATGTCAAAACTAATGTTTTTAGTGTTTGACCCTAGGTATGGATGAGGACCTCCCGGATGGTGATCAAGTATATTGTCAAGAACCGAACATGCATTTTGAAGCTTCCGCATCAAACTTAACTTAGTCTAGACTTTAGTCGTGTTGTAAATGGGTTGCTAACCATGTTTTGAATCCTTTAAACTAGTTGTTAGTTGACTAGCAAGGGTAAACTTAAAACTTGTTATGTACTACCTTGGATTTGTTTTGGGTCTTATCATAATTATGTATGGTCTTTAAACATGAAAAGTTTTTGTAAACTCTGATTTAGTATTAATTAATATAAATATTAATTAAATACCGTCCAAATCTTAAGGGTGTTACATAGTAGCTGCCAGGATACTGTCTCAGGATGTTACCAATATCCTGGTCCGGTATCCTGATCATAAACAACTAACATAAAATCAAGATATAGTGTCAGGATATGGGCTCAGAATTTAACTCATAACATTGGTGACCTATTCTTTCGGCTTCAATGTTTATTTTCCAACCAAATGGAGCGAGTCTTCAAGAGAATGAGTCCACATGAACGTTACGATCCTGCAGCCATGACCTACAAGTAAATAATTAGTAACTGCCAGGATACTGTATCAGGATGTTACCAATATCCTGATCCAGTATCCTGATCATAATCAGAAATAATCAAGTCAAGATATAATTTCAGGATATGGGCTCAGAAAACCACCCATAACAATTGTCCCCAAAAATATATTGGTTGGAATCCCCAAATTCAAACGGATATATTTTTTTCTTTGTGTCGATCGAGGCAATTAATAGGAAGTGACGGTTGATTTGACAGGCTGCAACTTCCCACGCGAAATTTACCCAATGCCTATCTATCAAGCTCCTATATCTTCTCTCTTCTACTTTGAAATTCAACCATCCTTCTCATAATTTTCAAGTAATCACTTCTCTCTTTTACCTTCCATTTCCTCATGGCCAGTCGAATACGATCACACACAGCCGATTCCATTCCGACCTTCTAGGAACAACATCTCCTTAAGGAGCCTGAGAAAGAAGTTTGTTCTTTCGACAATGCTGACATCGCCGCCCTGAAAGCCTCCGGTGCTTTTCCCGCTGGAGCAATCATTCAACCGTTTGACCGGAATATCCGATTAGACGTGTCTTCTGATGAGTGGATTTGTTTCTTGGCTTATCCCTTTCTTCGGTACCCTTTTCTAGACTTCATCACGCGTTTCTTTGATCTCACTGGTCTCAGCTTTGCCCAAACTATGCCTATGGTTTGGCGAGTTTTGGTGGTACTGGACCAGAACAAGACTCATCATATTCCTGACCTTTATATCGAGGATCCTCCTATTGCTTACCGTGTACGGTCCCATGGTTCTAGCCAATTCCTCCTTTTTCTCAACTTCTAAACATCTTCTCATCCTCAAGGCAACTAAAAACGCGGATGGGTGGAAGCAAAAGTTCTTTTTTTGTAAAAAGAGAATCCATTGAGAAGGGTGTTGACCTTCCGGTGAAGTGGTTGACCACTGGTAGGATCTAGGGTTTTAGACATATCCCCAAATATATCATGTTATTGAACTAATATCCTCATTTTTTGTGTAGCAAATTTTAAAGAACTAACCCCCTCCGAGTGCAGAATCAGAACAAAGAATCAAAGCTATCTACCAACTCTCGAAGAGTGAGAGAACCTTTTCCCTGTCTTTCGCAAGTTCAAGCCAAAAATCTAGCTCTGACATGTCTGGTAAGGACATTCGTTCTAAATATTCCTGTACACATTTAGATTAATCATGATATTAAGATATTCAGAAGTTTAGAATTTTTTCCCTTTGTGCAGCACCAGCCAAGATCCCTGAAGTATTTGACCTCGAAGAATTAGACAGCTATTCCAGCCCTGTTGCTGTGAAGAAGGAACCAAGCCCCAAACCTGCCACTTCGTCCAAGCCCACCAGTTCCAAAGCTGCTACTATCCCTAAGCCTTCTCCGGCCACCAAGACTCGTGCCTCCAATGCTCGCAAAGGGAAAGAAACAGACTCTCCTGCTACCCCCGAGGCCTTTCCTTATGAGAATCATGGATTCATTGAATCTAGTGGATTCATGACTTCCTTTCTCAACCAGGTAAAAATCCTTATCCTGTATCCTGCACATATATGTGGAACTGATATCCTGATTAGCTTATACATACTGATACCTATGTTTTTTGATCGTAGGTCCTTGAGCGCCTGATGCATTTATTCGAGGAAGCTTGCGTGGTTAACAAGATGCTGGAGGCCAAGTTGAAGAAGGCTGAAGTCACCATTGCTGACCAAGGGATGATTGCAGCCGCCAAGTCACAACATTATGAAGACAAGTTCAAGGGGATGACCCAAGAGCATCAAGCTGCTATGAAGAAGGCTACCCAGGAGGCTCAGGCAAAGCTCGACGCTGTCCAGGCCCAGGATGAGCAGGATAAGGTCTCTTACAGGGAAGGCCTCAAGAGCTCTGTTGTGATTTCCCTCCTCCAGGCCAGGTTGAAGATTGCCTATGAAGCCAAGGTTGCGGGCTTTGAATGCCCAACTTGGACCATTGAAGCCTGGGAGACGAAATTGAAGGATCTCTGTAGCGCTCCTGTGGAGTATCCTGCTAAGCATGTGGTTGAAGAGTCTTCTAAAGTGGCTGAGATGGCGGTTGATGCTCGCGGTGATGCTGATAAGGATGCTGGGGCTGATCTTGGACCGGATGCTGGCGGTGAAGCTATGGTTGATGGAGGTGCTGCTGCTTGAAGGCAGCAAAGTGCGCGATGATAGATGTTCATGCCTAGGCCAGATCCCACTTTTTTTTTAAATCTGTTGGTTGAATAGCTCTTGAACAATTTACTTTTCTGTTTTGAACAATTTTAATTTCCTGCACTTAAGACAATATGATAGCCAAAGGTGGAGGGATTTTGAGTTTCAGGAGGAAGCCCTTGGTCATCCATGTTTATATGCTTTTGAAACTTAATTGCATTCTTGGTGGATGGGTCTCGTTTTGAGATAAAGCCAAGAATGCAATCTTTTGGTATGTTAATAATAAACTAACCTTTTAGCTTTATCCACTGTTGTCATATTTTTATCTTTTGAAAGTTATACTTCGTATATTTTATTTAAAAACTTCATAAATTGTTTCCTTTTTATTTCGAAAACCATACTCTGAATATTCTGACCAAATATCCTGGTCGGGATACTGATATTATGCTTAGTACCTTTGTCAAAACATTTCATTAGAACTTTGTCAAACATGACATTTAGATAAGGTTTTTTAAAATTTGAAGAATAAAAAATCATACCAGAAACACTTAGGAAATAAATTCCAACTTCATACTTCGAGCCACTTGCAATGTTCCATCATGGATGTCCCCTGTCAGAAACACTTGGGAAATAGATCCCAACTTCATTCTTCAAACTATTTGCAATGTACCCAACGTGGATGTCCCCTGTCTGTGCAGCAAATGACATATTTGAATACTTAGTGTCTAAACTTCGCAAATTTCCATTCATAAAAGAATTTTCAAACACAATCATAGTTGATGTCACAACTTTAGATTTCATCAATAACTTTAGTTTTACTGGGGATAATCCCTTAGTATCCTGGAGATAGATCCTTAATATCTTGGGGATAAAACCTTAATATCCTGGGGATGAACCCTTGTTTTCGTGTGCTACAGGCGGGAGTGTATAAACTCCAAGACTTAGAAAGGTGAATACCTTTAAACCTTAGATAGTATGAAAATACCCTTTCGTGAGAGAGGGTGATCAATCCTCATATACCTTAAGGATCCAGGATATAGCCAATAATAACAAAATTGTCAGTCACTGTTACATGAACTGGTCCCGCTATCTTAAACTATTCCTGGATAACTTGCGCTCCAGGCGGGGTGTTTAAACCCAATTCGGGAGAAAGGTGAATACCTTTAAACCTTTGAAGGGATGAGGATCCCTTAAATGTGAGAGAGGGGGCCAATCCTCTAATCTTTTGATTTATCTTGAGTATATATCCTGGAGTAACATCCCGAAGCATATTCTGCAAAATACCGTTAAACTAAGGTGGGTGTTAGCTTAGCTAACACCCCTCCGATGCTTAAGTCAGTATTGGGTTCCAAAGAATAATAAATTAAATAAACATATTAAAAGAAGTAGAATCCATACCATCCTGAGTTAGAATTTAAATTCTAAACTCACTTGAAATAGGATTTAAGGTGTATAGAATTCCAGGATCTTGGCAACACGTCCCCTTCCATATTCTTGAGTCGGTATACTCTTTTCCCAGATTCTGATTCAATTTCATAGGGTCCTTCCTATTTTGGGGCTAACTTCCCATCGGTAGGGTTGGTTGTATTCTGAAAAGTTTTCTTAACACCCAATCTCCAATTTAAAATCTCCTAGTCCTTAAATTCTTGTTATATGATTTGGATATCCTCTGCTGATATGCTGCCATCCTTAGTTTTGCTGCATCTCTTGTTGCATCAACAGTATCCAATTCTTGGTATAAGACTTCAGGATTTGATTCAGGGTCCTGTAAGCTTGATCTGGCTGTAGGTATCACCATGTCCGTCGGGATCACTGCTTCTGCTCCAAACACCAAAGAAAATAGGGTTTGCCCAGTAGCATTCTTCACAGTTGTCCTATCAGCCCATATGACAAATGGTAGTTCTTCTGCCCATCTTCCTTTTTTAGCACTTAACCTCTTCTTCAAGTTGTTGACAATTATCTTGTTTGAGGATTCCTCCTGTCCATTTGCTTGAGGATGTACTGGAGTTGATGTGATCATCTTGATTCCCCAATTTTCGCAAAAATCGGTAGTTCTTTTGCTGATGAATTGGGAGCAATTGTCACAAATTGTTTCAGCCGGTACCCCAAATCTTGTCAGGATATTCCTCTTTATGAAGGATACCACTTCTTGATCCCTAACTTGCACAAAGGCTTCCGCTTCAACCCATTTAGAGAAATAATCTTCCATTGCCAACATGAACACCTTTCCTCCTGGAGCTTTTGGAAGTTTCCCTACTATATCCATACCCCACTTCATAAATGGCCAAGGGGATAAAATAGGGTATAATGGCTCAGCAGGCTGATGTAGTATATTGTTGTGTCTCTGACATGCATCACACTTTCGAGCATACTCTGCAGCATCCTTTCTCATAGTCGGCTAGTAGTATCCTGTTCTTAACACCTTCAAGAACAAAGATCTGCCCCCAGTATGGTTGCCACAATCTTTTTCGTGAATATCCTGAAGTACCTCCTTGGTTTCAGGATCTTTCAAGCATCTTAGGTATGGTCCTGCAAGGGATTTCTTATATAAAGTATTATTTATAATAGTAAAACAGGATACCTTCATTCTGAAAGCCTTAGGATTTTCATCCTTTGGGATATCTCCTTTTTCAAGATATCTCACAATCGGAGCCATCCAGGATTCAGGATTCTTCTCAGGATATTCCTCACCAGGATCCTGGATACTTGCTACCTCCTTATCCTGAGATTTGAAGTGTTCCATTGCAGGATACAGGATATGTAGTATCGGTATCTGAGTTCCTTCAGGTATCCTGACGGTAGATCCTAAATTTTCCAGAGCATCTGTCTCAGCATTTTCCTCTCTTGGTACCTGTTCAAGTGTAAAAACTTCGAAATATGCTGCTTTTTTTTAACAATTTCAAGATATTCGACTAACCTTTCACCTTTGACTACATAAGATCCATTGAAATGGTTAGTGATCAACAAGGAATCAACATACACTTGCAAACATTTTATATTCATCTTCTTAGACAATTCTAATCCTGCTATCAAAGCTTCATACTCAGCTTCATTATTAGTGGCAGGAAATTCACATCTAATAACCTGGGGTAATATGTCCCCATGTGGCGATTTTAGTAGTATACCTAATCCTACACCTTTTATATTAGATGCATCATTAGTGTATAATATCCAAGATTCTGAATTCTCACCTAGTTGTTGTACTTCTAGGTCAACTTCATTTTAAATATCGCTACTAAAATCAGCCATAAAGTCTGCTAAAGCCTGAGACTTTATAGCATTTCTAGGTTCATACACTGTAACGCCCTGCGTCCCTAAACTTTAGGCTATTTGTAAGTTTAGTCCCTGAACTTTGCTTATTGTCAATTTTAGTCCTTGAGCTATGTGATCACTAATACTTTGATACTTGGTGAATTTTATGTCATATTCTATATACTTGGAATGCCTAATTCTATATACTTGGAATATCTAAATCTATATACTTTGGTGCTTGACTCTTGAGGCTCGTGAAACTTGAGACTTGGTTAAACGAGGGACTGGAGTCTTGTCACTGGCGGAAACTATGAAACTTTGAAATCTTTTGTGTTATTGCTATAAACTAGTTATACTATTACCCAATAAATACGCAACGCAATGCTGGATCTAACGCACGAAAGGAACCAAAGACGGAAACGCGGAAAGGATGGACTGGCCGAGTGGCAATCCGATCGGATGACCACCTGATCGGATGACCACCCGATCGAATGGTCACTCGATTGAGCTGCCACCCGATCCGTGTGTACTGCCCCTCTTCACCCACCTTACACTATAAATAGGAGCTGTCACATCAGTCCTTCACTGATGTGACTGCCTTACTCGACTCAGACGCACGCACACCACATTTCTTCGATTTCCTGACGATTTCGCTACGTTTTACACTAGATTCTTGTACTTTCTTGATCTACACAACATTCTCTACGAGATTCTCCTTTGAAATCTCACTTTTCACCGTGAAATCTCTTAGACCTGAGTTCTTAAGGATGACGTCATCAATGGTGGTTGGTACAAACTACTATATGATGTCACTCCTAATGAAATCTAGCTTAGATCTAAGGAATTTCATGCATTTTACACAAAATCTAAGCTAGATCTACACTTTTCAAGCTAAAATCCAAGTTTATCTTCATCTATTTTGAACTTTAACATAAAAACGGTAAGATCCGGATCCGAGCGGACTGTAGACTTGATTATTAGTCTAGAGTCGGCTTGGAAAAAGGGATTTGTTACCGGAGAAGGTAACCGGAGTACGGATTCTGACATAAATATCATTACAAACTGACGACGGAACGGACTGGGGTGATTCCCACCCGATTGGATCGGCTGAACACTGATGAGTTTACCGTTGTCTTAATACGTAACACGTCACCATTATGTAAATCAGAAACTTGGAGTTTTATAAAATTTAGAACGGCACAAGGTAACCTGATCGAGTGGCAATTCGATCGGATAGCCATCCGATCGAACAGCCACCCGATCGAGTGACACTTGCCCCTAATCCTACGCTTTCTTAAAACCTTAAAGCCCTGATCGTCGAGTGGCAACTCGATCGGATAGCCATCCGATCGAACAGCCATCCGATCAAGGCAACCTTGAAACTTAAACTTGGATCGAGTGGTAACCCGATCGGATAGCCATCCGATCGGACAGCCATTCGATTCCCACACTTATGTCAACCTAGAATGGAGTGGCAACCCGATCGGATAGCCATCCGATCGGGCAGCCATTCGTCCCTTCACTCACACTTGTCACCCGATCGACTAGTAATCCGATCGGATGGCCATCCGATCGGACAGCCATTCGATCCAATGACTGATCCGACACTTGTGCAATCTCGTTATTTTGTCCGACACTTATCCGTTGTAATATAATCAGGCTAATTCTAAAGAGCTCCCTTTGATCCAATAACAGTTAAACTGTTAAGCAATCACTGTGAGTATACTCGATCCCTTTTTGCTTTAAACTTTGGGATGTAATACGTATTCTACTAAACTACGATACTTGAGACTTTTGCAAACTAAACTCTATCCTGCTTGTATGTGAAACTTGTGATTCTTGTATTCTATTTGTGCTAAGTGAACGTTTAATCCAGGGTGTGTAGTTCCGCCTTAACAATAGTAGCGCTATAGGAGATGCACCTCCCCATTATTCTCGAGGGTATTGTTAGGAGGATTCTAGTTTTCCTTGAGACTTGGGAAAACAACAAAACATCGGGATACTTGGGCTATCACTTATTGGACTGCGAACACTAGCATGGCTGAAACTATTTTATTACTTACATTGTGGATACGAGTTATTTTAATCTAGTACCCTATATACTCAAACTTGTATACTCGCCGGTACATTTTTGTACTGACCCTATTTTAATACATGTTGCAGGCTAATAGGATGCTGTGGAAAACAAGTGAATCAAGCTAGGGTGATGCTTAGAAACCCACGTAGTTAATCAAACTTTGAACAATATCTGATAATTGGTGTAATTTGATACTTGATATGATGGTTGTTTGTTTTAGACAATGTTCAATCAATTTAATCTATTATGAAATTTCTAGTGTTATGGAATCTCATGAGCAATCTGAACGCTTAGTGCTCGCACCCCGATGTTTCCGCCATCGGTTGGGGTGTGACAGATTGGTATCAGAGCCATAACTATAGGGAATTAGGATAAGTAGGAATACTTGTCCTAGTCTATAGTTCTAGGAATCTTGATTCTTATCTGTTGTTTAAGACTTATCCATTCTACCTTATCTGCTTACTAGCAGCACATTTTCCTGATTAAGCTTACATGGCTTTCCTAAGGATGACACGATATACACTTGATACTTTAAAAACACTATCAATTGGTGTTGGTATTTTGCACGAGATTTACCCTCAAGATAGGAGTGACATCCGAACCTTGATGGAAAATCTTCATTATTATTCTAGTAGGTCTTGTCTGAGGATAAGTACCGACGCTACTAAGGTACGATGTTGTCAAGATAGAGGTGAAACTCAGACCTTGATAACTAGTCCCACTCTTTGATGATTTTATGTCTCGCCAAAATCTTGAAACTTCCATTCAATTAGGGCACGTGAAATAACTAAAAGGACGAATATCGTAGATCTAACATCGATGAGGTATTTTTCTAAGTAAGTCAAGACGCGTTGCTACAATTCGAAAGGGGTTCGAATCACTTTGGTTAGTCATCGTTCCTCTACCCGAAACACTCTATGTTTTATGAGCCTATCTTTTATGTTATCTCGATTTTTAATGTGGTTTTAGACTTAATTCTTCGTTTATCTTGATTCTTCGTTTATTTTGAGACGTTTTCACGAATCGCACGTATGCCCACAATCTAAAATGTTAACGCTAATCTCAGGATCAACTAAATTTATGAAGCTTTATTCTATCATGACAGCCTATGTGGAAATCTTGATCGACTAGGATACTATGTGAACCTATCTGATGAACCTATGTATTGATATGGTTGTAAAGCACTAATGTAACATGGCATGGAAGTACGAGGGAGAAGTGACGTGTCTGAAGCATGGTGGATACCTCGCTGGTACTTCCTATATATAAGTGTTTCGGACGTGTTACCAAATTTCGTACTAAGTGCCATGCGAAACTTAGTGTTTGCAGACCGGGGATGAGTTGTTGAAATCTAATCTATGGGAACTACCTGAGTAATCTATGAAGAATCTATGTGTAATCTATGCGTACTCTAGCGTAATCTATGTATAATCTAAGTATGTGTTGCTTTGAGAAAAAAAATGTGAAACGTAGCCTAGCGCCGAAGACGAGGATGACATGGCATGTCCGAAGCATGGTGGATACGCCACTAGTACTTCCTATATATAAGTGTTTCTGGCATGTTACCAAGTCTTCGTACCACGCGCTAAGCGAAGTTCGTAGTTTTGTAGGTTCGGGTTGAAGTAGTGGAATCTAAATGGTTTATCTATTTTAAATCTATTTGGCTAATCTAGGATGTGAAAAAGTGGTGGAATCTAACGTTGTGGTTAAGAAAGCGTGACACCGATGACGAGGGGGACGTGGCATGAATGAAGCATGGTGGATACGCCGCTGGTACTTCCTATACATAAGTGCTTCTGTCATGTTGCCGAACTTTCGTAGCACATGCCATGCGGGATTTCGTTGTTTGTGGGTTGTTAACATAAATCTATGAGGATCTAATGAATCTATTGGAATCTATGAATCTATCGAATCTATTGGAAACTATTGAATCTATTGGAGTCTATGAATCTATTGAATCTACTGAATCTATTGGAATCTTTGTGAAGTTATTGGAGTAGTCTATGAGAATCTATGATGATGAGTGTGTTTTACGACACGACACGTAACATGACACCAAGTACGAGGCAGAAGCGATATGCCCGAAGCATGGTGGATACGCTGCTGGTACTTCCTATATATAAGCGTTTTTGATATGTTGCCAAACTTCGTACAACGTGCCATGCGAAGGTTGTGGGTTGTGGTGTTAAGACTAATGTGAGCTATGTGAATCTTGTCAAATCTTGAGCCTTTAATCTATCATGTGTGAATCTATATTGTGAGACTATGTGAACCTAGACTTATACGATCCTCTTGTTGGATCTTTAGTATGTCTTCTCGAAAGCTCTTCGACACTCTCAAGAGATCCAGGGAAAAGTCTCAGAAAAAGATGATGTCCTTCATGGCCGACCAGATCTCTCGAGTCATGCCAAAGATCGTCTCTGAGATCCAAGGATCAAACACTTCGCCCTCTTCTGTTGACTCTAAAATGGAGAAAGAAAAGTCTACCAAGTTCACCTATAAACATTTCATCTCTTGCAACCCAAAGTCTTTCACAGGCAGTGATGGGGTGACTGTTATGCTCGAATGGTTTGAAAGCATCGAGATTACCTTCATCAACAGCGAATGCCCAGATCATCTAAAGACTAGGAGTGCGACTGGAATGTTTCAAGGCCGAGCATTGGAGTGGTGGATAAATGAGAGAAACATCCGTTCAAATGAATAAGCCTATGATCTTCCATGGGCTGAGGTGTGAGAATTAATGATGCTTGAATTATGCCCTCCTCATGAACAACTGAAGCTTGAAGAAGAGTTCTGGCACCTGAAGCAGATTGGTGATGATAATCTGGCTTAACTACCCGCTTCAAGCAGCTCAGCTTGATTGTTCCTCACTTGGTTTCTACTCCTAAGCGAATGATAACCAAGTACCTCAATGGCCTACCTTATGCTATGTGTGATTCTATTGAAGCAGCTCAACTCAGAAATATTGAGGAAGTCTATCATCTTGCAGCTAGTCTCAATAACAACCGCGTTCTTGATAAGCAGTTTGCTAACCCTGCTCCCTCCAAGTCTGTACACCAAGTTACCCAGCAGCCAAGTGGCAGCAAGAATAAGAGGCGAAAGTCTCAGAGTTCGGGATGCAATGCCATTGCTCCTACTGCGAATCCTGATGCTAAGCCTACTTCTGCTGCTACCACTCAGAACACTGTTGCCCCTGAAGTCAAGAAACAGTACACTGGGTCTTACCCCAAGTGTACCACTTGTAATTTTCATCATCCTGTTGCTTCTGCATGTCGTTTGTGCACCAACTGCAATTGCTATGGTTACACGACTCCCTACTGTCGTCAGGCTAACCCAGCTCAGCAACCTCAACAAGCCCCGGCTCAGGCATCCCTGCCAGCTCTCCCAGCTCCTCCGCAGAACCGTAAGCCAGTTAACGCTGTTCGAGCATGCTACAAGTGTGGAGATACTACTCACCTCCGTAATCAGTGTCCTCAGCTGAACCAGGACCAGCAGCCAGCCGCTCGTGGACGAGCGTTCAATGTGACACCCCAGGAAAACCAGGAAAACCATACAACTTAACTAGCTTCCTCAGTGAGTGCCTACCAAATTTCGGGACGAAATTTCTTTCAACTTGGGGATGATGTGACAACTCGAAATTTAGAACCTTTCGTTGTATGCTTAACCGTGTGACTAGTTAAACTTATGTGATTTAATGAATGATAAGTGAACCTTTATATGATTTTGTGTTATGTTACATGTATGTTTGTGTGTATGAACTCGGGTATGTATAGGAACCGAAACGACATGAACCCGACTCGAGACCATGTGGTCTCGAGTGAACGATGAAACGATGGGCCGGATGGGCCTTACACCCCATTCAACCCAACCGAGAACCCATTAGGGTGTGTCACATGGAGCGGGTATATAAACTAGATAGATGGCCATGTTGTCATTTTGGGCAACACACTTACACTCCAACACACACTCTCCACTCTCTACAAACCACTAAACCCTAAGCTTCAACATGTTGTCATGTTAAGGAACTGGGTTCCTCGTCCTCCTTGGGTAGGACAGCAAAGGTTCAGGAATGTAATTCCTCGTCCTCACGGACAGATAACTCGTACTAGACCAAAACTCTATCACGAAGTCCCTCATCTTTGTATCGACTTAATCGCCGAGGCCAATGGCGAGCGGGTCATTAGTTAGATAGCGCTATTTAGGTTTGACAAACCTCACACCGTGCCGCAGAGGACGGGCGTGAACTAATGGACTACTGGCACGTCAATGATGATAGACATTGACAGTTCAGGGCACATAAACATGACTACAGTCAGCAGTCGATATGGTAACGAGTCTAGTAGATACATGGGGTAGCCCCCACGGCCGAAATGCCAGATAACTAACACGGGGTAGCCCCCACGGCAGGATTGCCAGAGTAACCGGGAATAAACAAGTCACGTTTTTAACTATGGGGTAACCCCCACGGCAGGATGCCAGCTAAAGGAAACTGTTTTCGAAACAACTTAAAACGAACACCCAACCGTGAACTCACTCAACTTGTTGTTGACTCGTTACTACATGCTTTGCAGGTCCTTAGGTTCTTAGCTGGAGCTTGCATGGAGGAGGATCGTTGTGGGACATGGACGGCTGTGTGCCATGTCAAACTTTGAAACTATTAAACTTATGTTTTAACTTTAAGACTTATGCTTCCGCTTGCAACTTAACTATGTTTTGTTGAACACCAATTGTATTGGTTGAACTTTTATAACTACTTATATGCTTGTTCAATATGATTGGTGGCTGGATCCTGGTCAGTCACGCCTCCAAGCGGTAGTACTCCGCAGGTGGGTTTTGGGAGTGTGACAGATTGGTATCAGAGCCATTGGTTATAGAGAACTTGGTTTTAATAAAGGGGAAAAACGTTTTTGTTAAAACCAGACTATAACCTGTACAGTGCTCAACGGTCCACAACGATGCTTCACTCCACATGCAAGGCTCGACATTCTAGGTAATATGATCTGTGTATATATTGCCTACTTGCTAGTTACATGGTACATTGCTCAATGGTATGCTTGGTTAGTATAACTACTATTGCTTGAACACGTGCGTGCTTACTCTATCCTATCATCGCACTTTCGCGAACCCCACTCACTCGCATTCTTCTTGGTATGAAGATCATGTCTGGACGCGTTAACATGACACAAGCCCAGTTGACGGCTCTGATCAACGAACGAGTTGCCGCAGCACTCGCAGCTGCACACGCAGGAGGTATATCCTGCAGTCCGAACTCATTCTAGGATCTTTAGGATCCTACTCTCGTGAACCAACCTTTGTGTTAAACTCTGTCTTTTCTTTCACCTACGATAGGTCAGCACGTTCAGCCACCCGTGTGCACTTTTAAGACTTTCATGGACTGCCGACCAACTACTTTTAGCGGCACTGAAGGAGCAGTAGGTCTCCTACACTGGTTTGAGAAGCTAGAATCTGTGTTCGAAATGTGTGAATGCCCTGAGGCGCGCAGGGTGAAGTATGCTACTGGTACCCTTGAGGGTTTAGCCCTCACATGGTGGAACGCTCAAGTTCAGATGCTAGGGTTGGTTGCTGCCAACGCCACCCCATGGGAAACTTTCAAGGAAATGATCAAAGAGGAATACTGCAGTCGTGATGAGATTCACAAACTCGAAGTGGAGTTCTTCAACCTCAAGATGACGGGGTCCGAAATTGAAGCTTATGTGAAAAGGTCGAACGAACTGGCAATTCTGTGCCCTACTATGGTGGATCCTCCCATCAAACGCATCGAACTGTTTCTTCAGGGCTTAGTGCCAGAGATCCAAAGTCATGTGACTTCTGCGAACCTCGCCACCTACCAGCAAACCGTACAGTTGGCTCACCGTCTCACGGATCAGGCGGTGGAGCAGAACAAGTTACCAAAACGCATTGGCGCTGCAACTACTACTGGTACCTCTAGTGACAACAAACGGAAATGGGATGGAACTTCAAGTAAGGGTTCGACTTCTGTTCAGTCCCAGTCTCAGCAGAGAAAGACTGAGGACTACAAGAGCCCTAATCAGCAATCGTCTGGTGGTGGATACAAAGGAAATCACCCCAAATGCAATCGCTGCAGCCTGCACCACAGCGGACCATGCACCAGGGGCAACTGTCATAGGTGCAACAAGCCTGGTCATGCTGCAAAGGATTGCAGGAGCTTATACCCTGCCAATCAGAATCGTCAGCAAGCTCAACAGAACCAGCGCCAGCAACAGCAACAGGGTGATAACAAAGGGTGCTTTCAGTGTGGAGCTGAGGGCCACTTCAAAAGAGACTGTCCCCAACTGAACAGGAACCAGAACAACAACAACAACAACAATAACAACAATCAGGGGAATGGTAACAATGGGAACAACAACAACAATGGCGCCAGGGGGCGAATGTTTGTGATCGGCCAAGGTGAAGCAAGGAACGACCCCAATGTTGTGGCGGGTAAGTTCCTTCTCGACGACTTTTATGTTTCAGTTTTATTTGATTCGGGTGCCGATACTAGCTACGTGTCACTAGAAGTTAGTCGAATGCTTAAGCGTATTCCAACCCCTTTGAACAACAAGCACACCGTAGAGCTAGCAAATGGTAAGAGTTTAGAAGCCACACACGTAGTCAAGGGTTGTAAACTTATTCTCGCTGACCAGACCTTCTCTATCGACCTCATCCCTATTGTCTTGGGAAGTTTCGACGTTGTCATTGGAATGGATTGGTTATCCCAACACCGCGCAGAGATTCTTTGCAACGAGAAAGTTGTCCGTATTCCAGGTCCCGATGGTGAACCTCTCATGATTCATGGCGACAAGAGGAGTGCTGTTGAGAACGTTATTTCTCTCCTTAAGGCCCAAAAGTACTTGCGAAAGGGCCACACCGCCATTTTGGCTCTTATTACTGACACCACGGAGAAAGAGAAAAGGATAGAAGATTTTCCAGTTGTACGCGAGTATCCAGAGGTATTTCCTGAGGAATTACCTGGTCTTCCGCCTCATCGCCAAGTCGAGTTTCAGATTGAACTAGCTCCTGGAGCTGCGCCTATAGCTCGTGCACCTTATCGATTGGCTCCATCAGAGTTGAAGGAACTCTCCACGCAACTACAAGAGCTCCTGGATAAGGGTTTTATTCGTCCTAGCTCGTCGCCCTGGGGAGCTCCAGTACTATTTGTAAAGAAGAAAGACGGTACTTTCAGAATGTGCATCGACTACCGAGAACTCAACAAGGTGACGGTGAAGAATCGTTATCCTCTACCGCGTATTGACGACTTGTTCGACCAGCTGCAGGGATCGAGCTACTATTCGAAAATCGATTTGAGATCGGGTTATCACCAGCTGAGAGTCCGGGAAGGGGACGTCTCTAAAACAGCTTTCAGAACTCGATACGGGCACTATGAGTTTTTGGTCATGCCTTTTGGGATGACAAATGCACCTGCGGTTTTCATGGACTTGATGAACCGAGTGTGCAAGCCTTACCTGGACAAGTTTGTTATAGTCTTCATCGATGACATCCTGATCTATTCCAAAAGTCGGGAAGAACATGAGCAGCATCTGCGACTTATTTTGGAACTCCTTCGAACAGAACAGCTTTATGCAAAGTTCTCGAAATGCGACTTCTGGCTTCGAGAAGTCCATTTCCTAGGCCACGTGGTAAACGAGGATGGGATTCATGTTGATCCATCCAAGATAGACTCGATTAAGAACTGGCCTGCACCTCGTACACCAAAGGAAATTCGCCAATTCTTGGGTTTGGCAGGATACTACCGGAGATTCATAAAGGATTTTTCTAAGATTGCACAGCCTCTCACCTCACTAACGCAGAAGGGCGTTGTTTATCGCTGGGGAAACGCACAGGAGTTGGCATTTCAGCACCTAAAGGATAGACTTTGTAGCGCACCTATCCTTTCCTTGCCGGAAGGCACAGACGACTTTGTGGTATATTGCGACGCATCAATTCAGGGTCTTGGTTGCGTGTTGATGCAACGAGATAAAGTTATAGCCTACGCCTCACGCCAACTCAAGGTTCATGAAAAGAACTACACTACGCACGACTTAGAGCTGGGAGCTGTTGTTTTTGCGCTTAAGTTGTGGCGGCATTACCTGTATGGTACCCAGTGCGCGATCTACACCAACCACAGGAGCCTCGAGCACATCTTCAAGCAGAAAGAATTGAATATGCGGCAGCGACGATGGGTCGAACTGCTGAATGATTACGAGTGCTCAATCAGGTATCACCCGGGCAAGGCCAATGTTGTGGCTGACGCCCTCAGTCGGAAGGACACTGTACCTAAACGCGTACGAGCTCTACAACTCACGATCCATTCTAGTCTTCCCTCCCAAATACGAGCTGCTCAGACAGAAGCACTGAGACCGGAAAACGTCAGGGCTGAAGCCCTACGCGGATCGAGGCAACGCTTAGAACAGAAGGAAGACGGTGCGTACTACGTAACGGGACGCATTTGGGTCCCACACTATGGCAACCTACGCGAACTTGTGATGGATGAAGCACACAAGTCTCGCTACTCAGTACACCCCGGATCAGATAAGATGTATCATGATATCAAGACTACGTACTGGTGGCCTAGCATGAAGGCCCACATAGCAACCTACGTCAGCAAGTGTTTGACTTGTGCGAGAGTCAAGTCGGAATACCAGAAACCATCAGGCCTACTCCAACAACCAGAGATACCTCAATGGAAATGGGAGCAAATTTCCATGGATTTTGTTACTGGCCTACCTAGATCCCAGCGCGGGAACGATACTATTTGGGTGATCGTGGATCGACTCACAAAATCTGCACACTTCCTGGCCATCAAGGAAACGGATAAGTTCTCCACTCTTGCAGAAATATACATCAAAGAAATCGTTTCGAGGCACGGGGTGCCCACCTCCATTATCTCAGATCGAGATGCGCGTTTCACTTCAGAGCTGTGGCAAGCAATGCACAAATCCTTCGGCTCACGACTAGACATGAGCACAGCGTACCATCCTCAGACGGACGGGCAGTCCGAGCGCACCATTCAAACCTTAGAAGACATGCTTCGTGCATGTGTGATCGACTTTGGCAACCGCTGGGAAAAGCATCTGCCACTTGTGGAATTCTCGTACAATAACAGCTACCACACCAGCATTGGAGCTGCTCCGTTTGAGGCATTATACGGACGTAAATGCCGGTCTCCTCTTTGCTGGGCAGAGGTGGGAGATAGTCAGATCACTGGTCCAGAATATGTGGTAGATACAACCGAGCAGATCGCTCAGATACGAAAACGCATGACGGCCGCTCGTGAACGTCAGAAAGTTTACGCCGACATGGGCAGGAAACCACTTGAGCTCCAGGTTGGGGAGCGGGTACTACTCAAAGTTTCACCCTGGAAGGGTGTGGTTCGTTTTGGTAAACGCGGCAAACTCAACCCACGATACGTTGGACCTTTCGAGGTCATTGAGAAAATAGGCAGGGTGGCCTACAGACTAAACTTACCAGCGGAACTCGGTGCAGTTCACAACGTTTTCCACGTGTCGAATCTGAAGAAGTGTCCATCAGATGAGACCCACGTAGTTCCTTTGAAGGAACTCACGATCGACGAACAGTTACGGTTCGTCGAGGAACCAGTCGAGATCACGGACCGGGATGTTAAGGTCCTCAAGAGCACTAGGATACCTCTCGTTCGAGTTCGTTGGAACTCACGTCGCGGCCCAGAGTTCACCTGGGAGCGCGAAGATCAGATGAAAAAAAAGTATCCCCAACTGTTCGCAAACAGTACACCCACTACTGAGGCCGAAGCTACGGAATTTCGGGACGAAATTCCAGATCAACGGGGGGTGGATGTGACACCCCAGGAAAACCAGGAAAACCATACAACTTAACTAGCTTCCTCAGTGAGTGCCTACCAAATTTCGGGACGAAATTTCTTTCAACTTGGGGATGATGTGACAACTCGAAATTTAGAACCTTTCGTTGTATGCTTAACCGTGTGACTAGTTAAACTTATGTGATTTAATGAATGATAAGTGAACCTTTATATGATTTTGTGTTATGTTACATGTATGTTTGTGTGTATGAACTCGGGTATGTATAGGAACCGAAACGACATGAACCCGACTCGAGACCATGTGGTCTCGAGTGAACGATGAAACGATGGGCCGGATGGGCCTTACACCCCATTCAACCCAACCGAGAACCCATTAGGGTGTGTCACATGGAGCGGGTATATAAACTAGATAGATGGCCATGTTGTCATTTTGGGCAACACACTTACACTCCAACACACACTCTCCACTCTCTACAAACCACTAAACCCTAAGCTTCAACATCATACTTCTCCTCCTCCTTCTCGGATCCAACCAACCGACCACCAAAGGGATTCTCGGATCTTGCTTGTTCACACCAAACAAAGTTTCACCTTTCACCACCTCACAACCGGTTAGTGTTTATGATGTTGTTAGTGAATTTATGATGCTTGTTGTTGTTTAATAATGGTATGAATCATAGAACTTAACTAGTGTAGTGTATGCTTGATGATGTTTGTGAACCGGATGTATATGGTATATTGAGTTGATAATGATGTATGATTTTCGGTTGATGATGATGATTTGATAACATGTTTGCTTGTTAAGGTTCATACATGATAAATATAGATTCTCCTTGTATAACCGATGTTAAGATTGTTGTTGTTCATGAGGATTATAGAATACATGTTTGTTGCAATATGAGCTTTGATATCTAGTTTGGATAATGTAACCCTTGTCCGAAAATGCAAAATATGTTTAATAGGGGCTGTTTGTGTTTGATAAATATCCGAATATGTGTTGAATGTGTTTTGAATATTTGATGAACATGAAGAACTTGTTGAATATCATAAGAACATGGTTGAATATTTGAATTCTGAATTGTTTGATCCATTTTTAGTAAATTGCTAGACAAGGAACATGTTTAAGGAATTTGGTTGGATAGTACAAACTGTTACATGAAATCAGAATAGTACACTGTTCCGAATCAGTAGTTGTCCAACCGAAACCATGGTTGCGACTCGAAACCATGCATGATGAGTCGAAACCGCCCAGTTGCGACACCAGTTGCGAGTCGCCAACACCTGGTTGCGACTCGGAACCACACATGACCAGCACATAAATCTTGTGACTCGAAACCACTGTTGCGAGTCCGGTTGCGACTCGTAACCAAACCGGCACGAACCGAAACTACGATTGCGACTCCGGTTGCGAGTCGCAAACGCCTGGTTGCGACTCGAGACTATACACACTGTTTGGGCTTTCACCTCAATTCGGACTTAGTTAATTTGGGCCGGACTCTTGGGCCCAATACACAGACCTTGTATGTTACTGTTGAACGTGAATCTGCCATGATTAAACGTGTATGCCATATGTGCACTACTTGAATACGAACCTGATTGTATGATACAACTATGATAGGACGTGAGTAGCCTCAACGTTGCTTGTTTGACTTTTCTGTGTTTTCTACCGAGCAAACCAAGGTGAGTTCACACCCTCTACAAAGCATGGGATTCCCAGGGGTCGGGAATTGGGGTTAAGGAACTGGGTTCCTCGTCCTCCTTGGGTAGGACAGCAAAGGTTCAGGAATGTAATTCCTCGTCCTCACGGACAGATAACTCGTACTAGACCAAAACTCTATCACGAAGTCCCTCATCTTTGTATCGACTTAATCGCCGAGGCCAATGGCGAGCGGGTCATTAGTTAGATAGCGCTATTTAGGTTTGACAAACCTCACACCGTGCCGCAGAGGACGGGCGTGAACTAATGGACTACTGGCACGTCAATGATGATAGACATTGACAGTTCAGGGCACATAAACATGACTACAGTCAGCAGTCGATATGGTAACGAGTCTAGTAGATACATGGGGTAGCCCCCACGGCCGAAATGCCAGATAACTAACACGGGGTAGCCCCCACGGCAGGATTGCCAGAGTAACCGGGAATAAACAAGTCACGTTTTTAACTATGGGGTAACCCCCACGGCAGGATGCCAGCTAAAGGAAACTGTTTTCGAAACAACTTAAAACGAACACCCAACCGTGAACTCACTCAACTTGTTGTTGACTCGTTACTACATGCTTTGCAGGTCCTTAGGTTCTTAGCTGGAGCTTGCATGGAGGAGGATCGTTGTGGGACATGGACGGCTGTGTGCCATGTCAAACTTTGAAACTATTAAACTTATGTTTTAACTTTAAGACTTATGCTTCCGCTTGCAACTTAACTATGTTTTGTTGAACACCAATTGTATTGGTTGAACTTTTATAACTACTTATATGCTTGTTCAATATGATTGGTGGCTGGATCCTGGTCAGTCACGCCTCCAAGCGGTAGTACTCCGCAGGTGGGTTTTGGGAGTGTGACATTCAATCTCAATGCTAACCAGGCGCGTAACAACAATGACGTCGTTAATGGTACGTTTCTCGTGAATAACCTTTATGCTTCGATCCTATTTGATACAGGTGCCGATAGAAGTTTTGTGTCTGTGGAATTCGAATCTTTGCTAAACTGTGCACGCTCAATGTTACCTAAGTCGTTTTCAGTGGAAATTGCCAATGGGAAGTCTATTCTAGTTGATTCTAATCTCCGTGGTTGTTCCTTGATCCTTAACGACCATGTGTTTACTATTGATCTAATACCCATGCAATTGGGTAGTTTTGATGTCATTATCGGTATAGATTGGTTACGTAAGAACCATGCAGAGATTGCTTGCCACGAGAAGTTTGTTCGTTTACCTCTACCATCTGGTGATGTCTTGCATGTTTATGGAGACCGACCTTCGAAAGGATTGTGGCTGATGTCATGCACATAAGCGAGCAGGTGTTTACGTAAATAGAACCTTGCATTCTTGGCCCACGTGGTGGAACAAAAGGGCAAGGGGAAGAACATAAGCGATGTTCCAGTGGTGTGTGATTTCCCCGATGTCTTTCCTGAGGATGTACCTGGTCTTCCACCTCCTAAAACTGTCGACTTTCGTATTGATCTTATACCTGGAGTGACTCCTGTCACCAAGGCCCCGTATCGTCTTGCACCTTCTGAGATGCAAGAGTTATCTAGTCAGCTTCAAGAACTACTTGACAAGGGATTTATTCGTCCAAGTACCTCCCCGTGGGGTGCTCCTGTGCTATTCGTCAAGAAGAAAGATGGCTCGTTCCGGATGTGTATCGACTACCGTGAACTTAATAAGCTTACCATTAAGAATCGTTATCCACTTCCCCGCATCGATGATCTATTTGACCAACTACAAGGCGCCTCCTGTTTCTCGAAAATCGATCTTCGTTCTGGTTACCATCAGCTTCGAGTTCTCGAAGAGGATGTACCCAAAACAACATTTCGTACTCGTTATGGACACTACGAGTTCGTGGTCATGCCTTTTGGATTGACCAACGCACCAGCCGTGTTCATGGATCTCATGAATCGTGTTTGTAATCCTTATTTGGATCGTTTCATGATAGTCTTTATTGATGATATTCTAATTTATTCTAAAACTAAAGCTGATCATGCTCGACATTTACGCTTGATGCTTGAACTCTTATGTGGCGAACGTCTGTATGCTAAATTTTCTAAGTGTGAGTTTTGGATTCACGAGGTGCATTTTCTTGGTCACGTCGTTAGTAAGGAAGGTATTCATGTTGACCCGTCTAAAATCGAAGCTGTGAAGAATTGGACTACACCTAAATCGGCATCTGAGCTTCGTTCCTTCTTAGGATTGGTGGGGTATTACCGCCGATTCATTTCAGACTTCTCCAAGATCCCTATACCTCTCACTTCGTTGACCCAGAAAGAGAGACCTTTTGTTTGGGGTCCCGAACAAGAGGAATCTTTTCAAACTCTTAAGACTCTTTTGTGTAATGCCCCTGTTCTGACTCTACCTGATGGGAATGATGATTTCGTGGTATATTGCGATGCCTCGAACCGCGGTTTGGGTTGTGTGCTCATGCAGCGAGACAAGGTTATTTCTTATGCTTCCCGCCAACTCAAGATACATGAGAAAAACTATACTACTCACGATCTGGAGCTTGGTGCAGTTGTGTTTGTGTTAAAGATATGGCGACACTATCTGTATGGTACTAAGTGTGTGGTTTTCACTGACCATAGGAGCCTTCAACATATCTTTGACCAAAAGGAACTGAACATGCGACAGAGGCGTTGGGTAGAATTGCTTAATGACTACGACTGCGAAATTCGCTATCATCCTGGCAAGGCGAATGTAGTGGCCGATGCTCTTAGTCGTAAAACTCATGTGAATGCTATTCGTATTTCTAATGATCTCCATGTGTGTATTCGTGACGCTCAGTATTCGTCAGCAAATGAAGGAAGTCTAGAAGTGGAAATCCAAGGCGCTAAGATTAACCAGCTTGAAACTAAACCTAATGGGCTGCAATATTACCTCAATCGCATCTGGGTACCGGATCGCGATAATCTCCGTGAGCTTATTATGAAGGAGGCCCACAAATCCCATTACTCCATTCATCCGGGCGCTGATAAGATGTACCATGATTTGCGTACAACTTATTGGTGGCCTGGCATGAAGAGGGACATTGCTGTGTATGTTTCTAAATGCCTCACTTGTACGAAAGTTAAGGCTGAACATCAACGTCCCTCAGGACTCTTAGAGCAACCCGAAATCCCAATTTGGAAATGGGATAGCATCGCTATGGACTTTATTAACAAGCTACCTCGAACACCTTCTGGTCACGATAGTATCTGGGTGATAATTGATCGTTTGACCAAATCAGCCCACTTTCTTCCTATTCGTGAAGATTATTGAGTGGAGAAACTTGCTCGAATCTATACTGATGAGATTATATGCCGTCATGGCATACCTCTTGACATAATCTCGGACCGTGATGGTCGTTTTACTTCACGTCTGTGGCAAACCTTTCAATCCGCTATGGGTACTCATTTGAATCTTAGCACAGCTTTTCATCCTCAAACGGATGGACAGACCGAGCGTACTATTCAGACCCTAGAGGATATGCTCCGTTCTTGTGTCATTGACTTTGGTGGTAACTGGGATGTACATTTACCATTGATTGAGCTCTCATACAACACCAGCTATCATTCAAGTATTCAGATGGCTCCTTTCGAAGCTTTGTATGGCCACAAGTGCCGATCTCCACTCAGCTGGCATGAGATTGGTGACAAGCAGTTTACTGGCCCTGAAATAATTTAAGAGACAACGGATAAGATTCTTCAGATCCGTGATAACTTGATCAAGGCTAGGAGTAGACAAAAGAGTTATGCTGATAATAGGCGTAAGCCTCTGGAATTTGATGTTGGTGACCGAGTTCTTCTCAAGGTATCTCCCTGGAAGGGAGTAGTTCGTTTTGGTAAGAAGGGAAAACTCACTCCTCGCTATGTGGGTCCTTTCAAGATACTCGAAAGGATTGGCAAGGTAGCGTACAGACTCGACCTGCCACAAGAACTAAACAACGTGCATCCAGTGTTCCACGTATCCAATCTACATAAATGCCTAGCCGACGAGGAACTGCAGGTTACCCTCGAAGACTTGCAAATAAACGAAGTTGTACACTTTGTGGAGAAACCGGTCGAAATCATGGATCAAGGAGTCAAGCGATTGAGGCGCATCAAAATCCCCATTGTCAAGGTTCGGTGGGAAGGAAAGCGTGGCGCCGAATTCACTTGGGAATTGAAAAGTGAGATGAAGGCCAAGTATCCGCAGCTCTTCGAGCAGTCCTCCTCTAAGATTTCAGGGACGAAATCTCGTAAAGGAGGGGAGACTGTAACGCCCTGTGTCCCTAAACTTTAGGCTATTGGCAAGTTTAGTCCCTGAACTTTGCTTATTGTCAATTTTAGTCCCTGAGCTATGTGATCACTAATACTTTGATACTTGGTGAATTTTATGTCATATTCTATATACTTGGAATGCCTAATTCTATATACTTGGAATATCTAAATCTATATACTTTGGTGCTTGACTCTTGAGGCTTGTGAAACTTGAGACTTGGTTGAACGAGGGACTGGAGTCTTGTCACTGGCAGAAACTATGAAACTTTGAAATCTTTTATGTTATTGCTATAAACTAGTTATACTATTACCCAATAAATACGCAACTCAACGCTGGATCTAACGTGCGAAAGGAACCAAAGACGGAAACGCGGAAAGGATGGATTGGCCGAGTGGCAATCCGATCGGATGACCACCCGATCAGATGACCACCCGATCGAATGGCCACTCGATCGAGCTGCCACCCGATCCGTGTGCACTGCCCCTCTTCACCCACCTTACACTATAAATAGGAGCTGTCACATCAGTCCTTCACTAATGTGACAGCCTTAATCGACTCAGACGCATGCACACCACATTTCTTTAATTTCCCAGCGATTTCGGAACGTTTTACACTAGATTCTTGTACTTTCTTGATCTACACAACATTCTCTACGAGATTCTCCTTTGAAATCTCACTTTTCACCGTGAAATCTCTTAGATCTGAGTTCTTAAGGATGATGTCATCAATGGTGGTTGGTACAAACTACTATATGATGTCACTCCTGACGAAATCTAGCTCAGATCTAAGGAATTTCATGCATTTTACACGAAATCTAAGCTAGATCTACACTTTTCAAGCTAAAATCCATGTTTTTCTTCATCTATTTTTTAACTTTTACATAAAAACGGTAAGATCCGGATCCGAGCGGACTGTAGACTTGATTATTAGTTTAGAGTCGGCTTGGAAAAAAGGGCTTTGTTACCGGAGAAGGGGACCGAAGTACGGATTCTGACATAAATATCATCACGAACTGACGACGGAAAGGCCTAGGGTGATTCCCACCTGATCGGATCAGCTGAACACTGATGAGTTTACTGTTGTCTTAATACATAACACATCACCATTATGTAAATCAGAAGCTTGGAGTTTTATAAAATTTAGAACGGGACAAGGTAACCCGATCGAGTGGCAATCCGATCGGATAGCCATCCGATCGAATCGCCACCCGATCGAGTGACACTTGCCCCTAATTCTATGCATTCATAAAACCTTAAATCCCTGATCGTCGAGTGGCAACTTGATCGGATAGCCATTCGATCGAACAACCATCCGATCAAGGCAACCTTGAAACTTAAACTTGGATCGAGTGGTGACCCGATCAGATAGCCATCCGATCAGATAGCCATCCGATCGGACAGCCATTCGATTCCCAGACTTATGTCAACCTAGAATGGAGTGGCAACCCGATCGGATAGCCATTCGATCGGGCAGCCATTCGTCTCTTCACTCACACTTGTCACCCGGTCGACTGGTAATCTGATCGGATGGCCATCCGATCGGACAGCCATCCGATCCAATGACTGATCCGACACTTGTGCAATCTCGTTATTTTGTCCGACACTTATCCGTTATAATCTAATCACGCTAATTCTAAAGAGCTCCCTTTGATCCAATAACAGTTAAACTGTTAAGCAATCACTGTGAGTATACTCGATCCCTTTTTGCTTTAAACTTCGGGATGTAATATGTATTCTACTAGACTACGATACTTGAGACTTTTTCAAACTAAACTCTATCCTGCTTGTATGTGAAACTTGTAATTCTTGTATTCTATTTGTGCTAAGTGAACGTTTAATCCAGGGTGTGTAGTTCCGCCTTAACAATAGTAGCGCTATAGGAGATGCACCTCCCCATTATTCTCGGGGGTATCGTCAGGAGGATTCTAGTTTTCCTTGAGACTTGGGAAGACAACAAAGCATCGGGATACTTGGGCTATCACTTGTTGGACTGCAAACACTAGCACGGCTGAAACTATTTTATTACTTACATTGTGGATACGAGTTGTTTTAATCTAGTACCCTATATACTCAAACTTGTATACTCGCTAGTACATTTTTATACTGGCCCTATTTTAATACATGTTGCAGGCTGATAGGATGCTGTGGAAAACAAGTGAATCAAGCTAGGGTGATGCTTAGAAACCCACGTAGTTAATCAAACTTTGAACAATATCTGATAATTAGTGTAATTTGATACTTGATATGATGGTTGTTTGTTTTAGACAATGTTGAATCAATTTAATCTATTATGAAATTTCTAGTGTTATGGAATCTCATGAGCAATCTGAACGCTTAGTGCTCGCACCCCGATGTTTCCGCCATCGGTTGGGGTGTGACATACACTAAATCATATGCACTTAGTTTTACGGACCCCTTAGCCATCCTACCCGACATCTCAGGTTTCCTAAGCATATTTTTAACCAGATAATTGTTTTGGTCAAAAAATCTGATAAGTATAATGCAACCAAACTCTTTGTTACGGGGAATGATGCTTTAATGTGGAACAATGATAAGGATCACTTCAATGTAAATTGCACAAACGACACAAGGATTTATACGGGGAAAAAGCCCTTGATCAAGAGTTGATCTCCGGCACAAAAAACCCCGGGTGATGGAAACTACCGATCACCAAGCTCAAATAAATCAATAAATGTTTACAACTTCGGATAGTAACGAGCCAGGTACAAGGATCACTATGGTGAAATGTGTGAAAGTGAGTATAAACTGTTAAGTGTTTGCCGAGAGCTTCAAGAGTGCGATTGTACGAGAGTGTGTGTAGCTGAAAATGGCTAAGTGTTCTAAATTCTAGCTCGTCACCCCTTTAAAAATAGAAGTTAACTAAACTAACAAACTATCCGACTTTTGTGCCAAGCTCCCACGTTCTCCACAACGTCCATTTCCAGTCAAACGTGTGCGAAATACCCGTGGAATATTCCATAGTAACGTTGCCAAGACCAAGTCAAGCTTGTTACTCCTGCAAAATATTGCAAAACACAAACAAACAATCGTTAGTATGAGGATCCTTAAGGTGATCCATGATCCTGATCCTAAAGCTCTTCTGAGGATCACTATCTGTCACAGAAGTAAGGATCATTAGTTAGGATAACAAGTAAGGATCACTAATTGTTAGAAAATCCTCCCCTAACAATTGCCCCCAAAATATAAGGAATGATATGTAAAATGAGCGAATTATATTTTCTTGATCTTATCCGCAACTAACTATCGGAAATATAGCCGTTATTGTAGAACTATCCGTTGCAACCATGACGTCACAGAAGTGACAACCCTGCACAATCATGATTATAAATAGGAGATAGAGATATGATCGTTTGCATTTAAATTTCAGAGATACTCCCTTTATAACTGCATCCGAAGATAAACAGGTATTCTCTCTTCATCTTCTTCCTTCTTTTACTCTGTTTTCCGTCTCTTCCCATTTGTCTATCAAAGATGTTGCTCCGGAACTCCCCAGCTAAGGATCACCCTAAAAACAGCCCACTGAAGAGCCAGGGGATCATCGAAGATTCCATAAAAGAACGCTGCTGTTTCAATGATGCGCATATTGATAGGATCCGCCACTGCTTCCCGGCGAACACCGTGATTAAGTCTTTTGATCCCAATGCCCTGAGTGATCATATTTCCGACAAGTGGGTTGCTTTTCCTGTCACTCCGTTCACCATAGGCTATACATATCCTTTTCCAGCCTTCACCCAATCTTTCTTTTCCCTAACCGGCATCTCTTATATCCAAGCCATGCCGATGATATGGAGGGTTTTGTACACCCTTGAAAGGATCATCGAGCAGGAAGGGATAGACCTAGGAATGTCAGAGCTGGGAGAGTTGTATGATCTTACTACCTTTGGTTCTCATCGTTATTTGTTTAAACGTAAACCTGGTGAGGAACACCCGATCTTCAAAGCTACCAAGAATGATGCTAACTGGAAGCGGCGTTTCTTTTTCGTCAGGAGAGATTCTATTGATGACGGAAAGGATCTACCCAAGAAATGGGCTACCCATGGTAGGGTGGAGGATCCTGAGAAGGATCACCAGAGAACTTTCTTTTTATATAAGGATCACTTATATATTTTTGCTTTCTTGTTATGCAGCTATCACCGTCTCACACCTCAGACTGTCTCCTGCTGCCAAAGAGAGACTCATCGCTTTCAAGAAACTTGATCCTGAAACAAGAACTTTCAAGACAACAACCCAAGACTCTCAGGAGGTATCCTCAGGCTCTGTCACGATGTCAAGTAAGTATCTTTGTTTAAAATTTAAATAAATAGTGAAATATAAGTGAAGTAAAGATACTTATCTTGTTTTGGTTGTGTAGGTGCTGGAAAATCCACCAAGCCTGCTTCTCAATTCAACACGGCTGACCTTGATACTGTTAGACCCAGGAAGAAGAGGTCCACTACCAGTCCTAGCATCTCCATTCCCAAGGCACCCACTAAAGGAAAGGGTGGCAAGAAGAGAAAGGCCTCCGAGGCTGAGGATCTGCAGGGTCTGCCTCTGATCCGTCACCAATTCCTCGAGTACTTCAATGATGTAAGGATCATTGTATCTGCTTGTATATCCTGCTGGCATATCCTGCTGATTTGAGGATCACTTGGTCCTGACCTTATCTTTTATCCCCTTTGCAGAAATTCGCTGAGATTGAGGACTATGTGGGAAGCGTCGAGGAGCAGGACAAGAAGATTGCTGACCTCCAACAGGTTGCAGTGCTTAAGGACCTCAAAATTGCTGATCTTCAGAAGGAACTCCAAGATGCCAAGACTAAGACGGCTAAACTTCTGATCGACCTTGACTATGAAAAGCATGATCTCATAGAAGGTGCAAAGGTCTCTGCTGCCATCACAATGTATCAAACAAAACTGAAGATGGCCCAGGAAGCTCAAGATCCTAACTTCGACAGAAGCAGCTGGGATGTTGAGGGCTGGAAAGCAAGGTTGGCTGATCTTGAAGATGATGAAGAGGCTGAGGAAATTTTGGCGATTGAGGCTGGAGGCAAGGGTGAAGGTGGTGAAACAAGTGGAGCCGGAGGTGGCGATGCAGGGAAGGTTTAGGATGCATGATTGGGCGATGATGGAAACTTCTAGACATAGCCGGAGCCCAATTTTTTTCTAGTTTGATGGTTATTTTGTTGAACAATTTGATGGTTTGTACTGAACAATAGTTTTTAGGATTAAGGATCATGTATGATCCTTTGGACAATAGGCAGGATTGCAAATGGTGGAGGGATCCTCTGTTTGGGGGATGAAGCCATTGTGATCCTGCTGCCTTTATATTCCTGCACTACTTTCGAACCTATTATCATGGACACCCTTTACCTACCCCAGCGGACGGGCCACGTATTGCTGGTAGATGCTCGGGGTAGGTAATTTTGACAACCTTTAAAGGGCTAGTCTTTTGTTAATAAATAAAATCTTAATCTTTTGTCGCTTATCTTGTATTGTTATCCTTTTTTATTCTTTAATTCTCAATTGTTTTGATGTACACTTATTGAATAAGCAATTTTGAATAAGTCAGATTGAAAATATTTCGGATATGATCCACGATCAAATATCCTATAGTTAAAGAATCCCAAAAAGTAATGTATTTTAAGGATCACAAGTTTAGTTGTCAAATACTAAGGGTTATTCAAATGAACAACGAATAGAATTGAAAATAATTAAGGATCATACCTGAGGATCCAAGTTAGGATCCTAACCATAATCAGGATAACTATAAGATAAACCTTAGAAAGAAGTAAGGATCAAGGATCCCTAGTTGCTTATCTTCAAGGACCTGAAATAGAGCATAACTTGGGACTAAGCCAATATAAGATAAGAGTTAGCAACTTGGGACAAGCCCAAGGATAACTGGGGACAAGCCCAAGGATCGTATGTAAACTGGAGTATGGCCCTAACTGGCGACTATCCAAACTTAGTGACATGAACATGCCAAAACCTTAGCTAACGTGAAAACGTTAGAAACCTTAGGAACGGATGTATGGTATGTCTACCATTATACATAGGATCCTAGGTATAGCCAGTACAATGGAATTATCAGCCCCTAAAGCGAGTACTGGTCCCACTGCCTTGAACTATACCAGGATCATCATGCGCTACAGGCGGAACTGGGGCAAGCCCAAATAACTGGGGTTAAACCCAAGGTACGGATTGCTTCTGCAGATAACCAATATTATGCTAAGGATACCTGAACTTTCAAAACTTAAAATTACATGAGAGATGGATAAAGGACACATGATCCTTATCCTTATATGAGAAAATAAAGAAATGAAATAGTTCAAGATTAGGATATTACCAAAGTAAGGATCACCGACACTTTAAGGATCCCTCAAGGATACCCCTAACGTAAGGATCATCTGTGCCATGCGGATCCTGCTCACATGAAATATTTCTTCAAGTGGACAGCATTCCAAGCTCTTGGTAGCAAATCACCTTCCATGGTTAGCAATCTATATGCCCCCTTTCCTGCTTCAGCTTCAATCAAATAAGGGCCTTCCCACTTTGGAGCCAATTTCCCATCAGCAGGATTGGTGGTATTCTGAAATGCTTTCCTTAATACCATATCTCCAACTTGAAACTTCCTGACCCTGACATTTTTGTTGTAGGCACCAGCCATTCTTTGTTGATAACTGGCCATCCTTATCCTAGCCAGATCCCTGATTTCTTCAATAGTATCCAGGTCTTGAGCCAAGTTTTCATCATTTTCCTCAGGATCACGGGTACTTGTTCTAGCAGTTGGAACCACCATTTCTGTTGGGATCACTGATTCTGCCCCAAATACCAAAGAGAATGGCGTTTGACCAGTAGCATTCTTAGGGGTTGTCCTATCAGCCCAAAGCACATAAGGTAGTTCTTCTGTAGGAATCTCTCCATGTTGTAAGTATCTCATGATTGGTGAGATCCATGATCCTGATCCTGAATGGGATTGAGTATCCTCACTATGGATAATTGCATAATTATTTCCTACCTCCATAGCCACATGATCCTCGATAGCCGGGGTTAGGATATGGATAATAGGGATCTTGATATCCTCCGGGATCTTCAAAGATGATCCTAAGTTAGCCAATGCATCAGCTTCTGTATTTTCTTCCCTTGGTACCTGTGTCAAATTGAAGGAAACAAAAGAGAGTGCCAATTCTTTGACTATCTCTAGATATTTGGTTAGCTTTTCACCTTTAACAGCATAGGATCCATTAAAGTGATTTGTAATTAACAATGAATCTACATGTACCTCAAGATACCTGATCCCCATATGCTTAGCAATTTGCAAACTAGCAATTAAGGCTTCATATTCAGCCTCATTGTTAGTGGTTTGGAACTCACAAGCTATAGAGTGGGGTATTATGTCCCCCTGTGGCGATTTTAGTAGTATTCCGAGCCCTGTGCCTTTTACATTTGAGGATCCATCAGTGTAGAGTATCCAAGGATCCTTGGTCTCCTCTAGCTGCTGGACTTCTAACTCAGCTTCTTTTTGTAAATCACTACTGAAATCAGCCACAAAGTCAGCTAATGCTTGGGATTTGATGGCTGTCCTAGGCTCATATCTTATATCATAGGCACTAAGCTTCACTGCCCACTTAGCCATCCTTCCTGACATCTCTGGTTTCCTGAGGACATTCTTAATTGGAAAATTAGTTTTAACAACAATAACTTGAGTTTCAAAATAATGTCTCAACTTAGTAGATGCCATAATTAATGCAAGAATAAGCTTTTCAAGGTGTGAATACCTGGATTCGGCATCAAGTAAACTTTTACTTACATAATAGACAGGACGTTGTGTACCTTCGTGATCCTTAACAAGGACCGCACTTACTGCTTTTGAGGATACTGCAAGATATAAGGATAGCACATCGCCTTTTTCTGGTTTCATCAAGGCCGGGGCTGAGGATAGGTAATCTTTGAGAGCTCTTAAGGCATTTTCATGCTTCTCAGTCCACTCAAATTTCTTGTTCTTCCTTAGGATATCATAGAATTCTTTGCACTTCTCTGAGGATTTGGATATAAATCTGTTCAAAGCTGCTATCCTGCCTGTTAGCCTTTGGACATCCTTAGCATTGGCCGGAGATTTGATGTTCACTATTGCTTTGATTTGTTCCGGGCTAGCTTCAATGCCTCTCTTTGTCACCATATATCCTAAGAATTTACCTGCTTTAACACCAAAGTGACATTTTGAAGGATTAAGTTTCATGTTATATTTGTCAAGGATATTGAATGCTTCCTCCAAGTCCCTTAGGTGATCCTCAGCTTTTATGGATTTTACCACCATATCATCTATGTAAACCTCCATAGTTTGTCCAATCTGATCCTTGAACATCATATTCACCAGCCTTTGATATGTTGCACCTGCATTTCTTAGTCCGAACGGCATAGCAATATAGCAATATATACCAGTTGGAGTCATGAAGGTTGTATCCTCTTGATCGGATGGTTCCATTTGGATTTGTTGAAATCCAGATGAAGCATCCATAAAAGTTAACAGTTCATGACCCGCGGTTGCATCCACCATGGAGTCAATGTGGGGTAATGGGAAAGGATCCTTGGGACATGCCTTATTTAAATCGGTAAAATCGACACATACCCTCCACTTTCTGTTTTTCTTTTGAACAACAACCACATTGGCCAACCATCTTGGATACTTGACCTCTCTAATCATACCTGCCCGGAGCAATTTCTCTACCTCTTCCTGGATAATGGCATTTCTTTCCGGTGCAAACTTTCTTCTCCTTTGATGGATCGGTTTGAAGGACCTATCAATGCCAAGTTTGTGAGTGATAATATCCTTAGATATACCTGTCATATCCTCATGCTTCCATGCAAAGGTAGTTTTCCTCCTTTTGAGGAAGGATACGAGGTCTTCTTTCATTTTGCCAAGGATCCCTGATCCGATATAGATTTTGGATTCAGGATCATGAGGATCCGTGAGGATTTCTACCACATCCTGCTCTCTTGCCTCCAAGACATCCCTTAGAGGATACTTTGATTGCTATTGCTCCCTTGACTTTGAGGCTGGTTTCATCGATGAAGTATAGCAATTCTTGGCCTCCTGCTGATCACTATCAATCTTGACTATTCCCCAAGGACTAGGGAGCTTCACACATTGATGGTAAGTAGATGGGACTGCCTTCATATCGTGTATCCAGGGCCTGCCAAGGATAACATTACAACAAGATAAACAGTCAATAACACAAAATTTTTTATAAGAGTGTAGGCCTTCGATGTATATTGGGAGCTTAATGTCCCCCAGGGTATTCTTAGTTTCGCCACTAAATCCCACTAGCACGGAGGATCTTGGTATGATATCTGATTCAGGGATACCCATCTTCTTTAGAACATCAAGCTGGATAATGTTCACTGAGCTTCCTCCGTCTATAAGGATCCTGCAGACAAAATGGTTAGAAATGAAAAGAGTAATAACTAAACCATCGTGATGAGGATCCTGAATATCAACAAGATCATCCTCATCAAAGGTTATGACTTTTCCTTCGGAGACACTTGATGTTCGAACGGGTCTTTCTCCATTATCCATTTTAGTTTCCTTTGCATGCCTTTTAGCTGCTGAGAAGGATGTTCCACAAATGTCCGATCCTCCAGAAATAAAGTTTATTACTTGTGCATCTGCTGGAGGGGCCGGAGCTTTCTCAGGGATCCTTTCAGGATCCTGAGTCCTTGACTTTTTTCTTCCCAACAATTGTTTCAGATGCCCCTTGCTCAACAAGTATCCAATTTCCTTTCTTAGTGCAATGCATTCTTCTGTGAGATGCCCAAAATCTTCATGGTATGCACACCACTTTGATTTATCCTTAGTTGCAGCTGGCCTATCATTCTTTCTGGGCCATCTGGCTTTATCACCTAGATTCTGCATCGCAAGGATTAGTTCATTGTTATCAACAGAAAAACAATATTCAGAGATTGGAGGATAATCCTCATCATCCTCTTCTTGATCAACAGCATGCACGTTCTGGTTATCAGATCTGTTATAGGATCTGAACTTGTTGTTCTTGAACGAGGATCCTTGCTTCTCTTGTTTTGAGGATCCTGCTAATCTTTCCTGGATCCTTTTGTCATCCTCTAGCCGGATGAACCTAAGGGCCCGGGTTCTTACCTCATCTAAGTTCCTGCATGGTGTCATAACAAGATCATCATAAAACAACGAATCCCTAAGCAGTCCCATTTTGAAGGCCTCAACAGCCGTGGCTATATCCAAGTTGGGAATGTCTAAGGATTCTTTACTGAATTTGGTAATGTAATCCCTTAATGATTCATTATGACCCTGGGTTATCCTATATAGATCACTAGTTAATCGTTCAAATTTTCTACTACAAGAAAACTGATTATTAAATAGGTTAACTAGATTAGCAAATGAGGTAATAGAGTAGGGGGGAAGACTTAGCAGCCATTTGAGAGCTGATCCAGTAAGAGTGGATCCAAATCCTTTGCACAGGCATGCTTCCTTTAACCTTTCTGGGATTGGATTGATCTCCATCCTCTCCCTGTATTGTGCTATGTGTTCTTCAGGATCCGTCGAACCATCATACAGCTTCATAGTTGGGACATGGAACCTCTTGGGTATCTCAGCATCACAGATTGGTGGTGCAAAATGAGATATCTTGTGGCTCCCATCTGCAATCTCTGGGATAGGTTTGACCACTCCTGGAACACTTGATATCATATCCTTCAGCTTTTGCAATTCTCTGGCCATGGCATGATTGATACCTGGATCCTGCATAAGGCCATGATTAGTAGTATAAGAATTATTAAAAGTGTTACCTCCCATTGGATTCAAATTAGGAAGAATGGATGTTAATCCATATTGTTGGGGCTCTGGAATGATCGAAGGACCAGTAGAAGCATTGGTCTGCATTGGAATAAAATCTCCCTGATAGACATCTGAACTTCCTGTTTGCAAACTCCTCAAGGATCCTGGCATCTGGAAGGATCCCTGAAACTGGGACGATCCTGGAACAAAGGAGGATCCTTGAACCTGGGATGATCCTGGAACAAAGGAGGATCCTTGAACCTGGGATGATCCTGGAACAATGGAGGATCCTTGAACCTGGGATGATCCTGGAACAATGGAGGATCCTTGAACCTGGGATGATCCTGGAACAAAGGAGGATCCTTGAACCTGGGATGATCCTGGAACAAAGGAAGATCCTTGAACCTGGGATGATCCTGGAACAATGGAGGATCCTTGAACCTGGGATGATCCTGGAACAATGGAGGATCCTTGAACCTGGGATGATCCTGGAACAAAGGAGGATCCTTGAACCTGGGATGATCCTGGAACAAAGGAAGATCCTTGAATCTGCTGCGCTCCTGAGTATCCTCCTGAATTCGTGAGGGATCCCATATGCTGAGGATAGGATCCTGCTGGCTGGAAATATGAACCTGATGCCTGGGTCACTGTTGTTGTTCCGTAGTGCACTCCTTTTGGTCCACCCACATATTGAACATCTGGAACCACTGATGGCTGAGAAGTAATCACCGGAGTATCAAAATTCAAAGATCTGGGCATCAGTGGGGAATGATCCTCTGCCGTTTTCTTTTGTTTCTTGAGATCTCCGATTTCTTTGAGAATCCTTTCATTGGTCTTATCATGTTGCTGTATATGATCCTTCATCTGCAAAATCAAAGTAAACATGTCACTAGTAGTGGGAGTGTAAGAAGCAGAAGAAGTTGGAGGTTTTGAGAAAATGGGAGTTGGTTTCTTCGCAGCATTCTCAGCATTCTTCTGGGATCCAGAAGGTGGTGGAGGCAAAGGGGGAACGCCTTGTGAAGAACTGAATGAGGGCATCAAATTTGAAGCATTCTTTGCTGAGGAAGCCATCTGCTTGGTTGTAGTGAACTGAAATGAGCACAGAAATACGAATCTTTCTAAGAATGAAGCACCAATTGCCCCACGGTGGGCGCCAAACTGTTTTGGTCAAAAAATCTGATAAGTATAATGCAACCAAACTCTTTGTTACGGGGAATGATGCTTTAATGTGGAACAATGATAAGGATCACTTCAATGTAAATTGCACAAACGACACAAGGATTTATACGGGGAAAAAGCCCTTGATCAAGAGTTGATCTCCGGCACAAAAAACCCCGGGTGATGGAAACTACCGATCACCAAGCTCAAATAAATCAATAAATGTTTACAACTTCGGATAGTAACGAGCCAGGTACAAGGATCACTATGGTGAAATGTGTGAAAGTGAGTATAAACTGTTAAGTGTTTGTCGAGAGCTTCAAGAGTGCGATTGTACGAGAGTGTGTGTAGCTGAAAATGGCTAAGTGTTCTAAATTCTAGCTCGTCACCCCTTTAAAAATAGAAGTTAACTAAACTAACAAACTATCCGACTTTTGTGCCAAGCTCCCATGTTCTCCACAACGTCCATTTCCAGTCAAACGTGTGCGAAATACCCGTGGAATATTCCATAGTAACGTTGCCAAGACCAAGTCAAGCTTGTTACTCCTGCAAAATATTGCAAAACACAAACAAACAATTGTTAGTATGAGGATCCTTAAGGTGATCCATGATCCTGATCCTAAAGCTCTTCTGAGGATCACTATCTGTCACAGAAGTAAGGATCATTAGTTAGGATAACAAGTAAGGATCACTAATTGTTAGAAAATCCTCCCCTAACAATAATTAGTTTAACATGAATCATGTGTGTCTCAAAATAATGTCTAAGCTTAGTTGACGCCATAACTAGAGCTAATATCAATTTTTCTAGGTGTGAGTATCTAGTTTCAGCATCTAACAAACTTTTACTGACATAATAAACAGGATACTGCTGACCTTCATGATCCTTTACCAAAACGGCACTTACTGCATTCCCTGATATTGCAAGATATAGGGATAAGGGTTCACTATCCTTGGGCTTCATTAGCAGAGGTGCACTTGAAAGATACTGCTTCAATCCTTGTAGAGCAGCTTCATGTCTTTCCCCCCATTCAAACTTTTTATTCTTCTTTAGGATATCGTAGAATTCCTTGCATTTTTTCGAGGATCTTGATATGAACCTATTCAACGCCGCTACTCGTCCTGTTAACCTTTGCACATCTTTCATGTTGGATGGTGATTTGAGATCCAGGATAGCTTTAATCTGTTCTGGACTTGCTTCTATTCCCCTCTTAGTCACCATATATCCTAAAAAATTTCTTGCCCCCACTCCGAAATGGCACTTAGCAGGATTTAGCTTCATATTATATTGGTCCAGGATATTGAATGCACATTCAAGATCCTGGTGGTGATCCTCCGCCTTCTTGGATTTTACCACCATATCATCAATATACACCTCCGTGGTGTCCCCCGGTTTGTCTTTAAACATCATATTCACCAGTCTTTGATATGTTGCACCTGCGTTTTTCAAACCAAAAGGCATGACAGTATAATAATAAATACCTGTCGGTGTCATGAAAGCTGTATCTTCTTGATCGGATGGCTCCATTTGGATTTGATGGAATCATGAGGATGGATCCATAAAGGTCAGCATTTCATGACCTGCGGTAGCATTTACCATCGAATCTATATGAGGCAAGGGGAATGGGTCTTTAGGACATGCTTTGTTGAGGTCTGTGTAGTCTACATAAACTCTCCATTTCCCATTTTTCTTTTGGACCATGACCACGTTTGCTAGCCACTTGGGGAATTTGACTTTCCTAATCATCTTGGACTTCAATAATCTTTCAACCTCTTCCTGTATGATTGTATTTCTTTCTGGAGCAAATTTCCTTCTCTTTTGCTGAACGAGCTTGAAAGACCTGTCAATTCCAAGCTTGTGAGTTATAATATCTTTTGAAATACCTGTCATATCTTCATGTTTCCATTCGAACGTGGACATCCTGCATTTTAGAAAATTAGTAAGCTGATTCTCAATATCCTGAGGGACATTAGCTCCTACAAGCACTGAGATATCTGGATTATCCTAAACCAGGATAATTTTCTTAACATCCTGCTCTGAGGCTTCCATGATATCCTGGGCTCGTATCTTTAATTGCTATCCTGCTTTGGACTTTGTTGAGGCTTTCATCGAAGAGGAATAACATTCCTTTGCCTCCTGTTGATCGTTTTCCACTTTGAGTACCCCCCCCCCAAGGAGTAGGGATCTTGATGCACTGATGATAGGTTGATGGCACAGATTTCATATCATGAATCCACGGCCTGCCCAATATAATATTGTAACAGGACAGTGAATCCATGACATAGAATCGTTGCATTGAATTCACTCCTTCAACATATGCAGGCAGTTTTATTTCTCCAACAGTGTTCTTTGCCTCTCCACTGAACCCTACAAGCACAATGGATTTTGAAGTGATCTACATTTGGGGGATGTTCATTCTCTTCAGGGTTTCCAACTGGATGATGTTGACCGAGATGTCGTTGTCCACCAGTATCATGCGTACAAAATGATTAGCAATATATAAAGTGATTACCAAACGATCATGGTGAGGATCCTGAATGTTGTCCCGTTCATCACTATCAAAGGTTATCACTTTGTCAGTTGTAAGTGTTGTCATCCTCGTTGGCTTGTCCCCTCTTTCAGCTTTAGCCTCCTTGGCATGTCTCTTTGCTGCAGAATAGGAGGTTCCGCATATATCGGATTCTTCGAATATGAAGTTGATTATCTTGGCGTCTGGAGGAGGTGATGCTGCTCGTTCAGGATCCTTCTCAGTATCCTGACCCTTATTCTTCTTTCTGCCCAGGAGATCTTTCAGATATCCCTTGCTTAGCAGGTAGCTTATTTCCTTCCTTAGGGCTATGCAATCTACCATCACATGTCCAAAATCCTCATGGAAGGCACACCACTTGGATTTATCCTTCCAATCGGCCTTTTGCTGGTTCTTCCTTTGCCACCTCGCTTTATCTCCCAAACCCTGCATAGCATACATTAGTTCGGGTATATTAACAGAAAAACAATACTTTGACAATTCAGGATATTCTACAATATCTTCTTCCTTGACAGCATTCACTTTCTTGCTATCATTTTTACCATACGGCCTAGAGCGGTATGGTTTGTATGAGGACTCCAATTTCCTGTTCGTTGATTCATATGTTGAGGACGAATTCATCCTCTCCTGCATTTTCTCGTCGTCTTCAATTCTGATATATCTCAAGGCCCTGTTTCGAGCTTCATCCAGGTTCCTGCAAGGATTCATCACAAGATCCTGATAAAATTGGGAATCCTTTTGCAATCCCATCTTGAATGCCTGCACAGCTGTAGCAACGTCAAGGTGTGGGATATCCAAGGATTCCCTGCTGAATTTGTTCACATAGTCCCTTAAGGATTCTTGAGGACCCTGAGTTATCCTGTAGAGGTCACTTGGTTTTTTGAAACTTCTACTGTAAGAAAATTGACTATTAAACAAATTAACCAAATGAGCAAATGATGTAATTGAATGTGGTGGAACGTTTAAGAGCCATTTTAAGGCTGATCCTGTTAGAGTAGAGCCGAAGCCCTTGCAGAGGGATGCTCCTTAAGTTCTGGTGGAATAGGGTTAATCTACATCCTCTCCCTATATTGAGCAATATGTGCCTCAGGATCCGTGGTTCTGTCATACAACTTCATATTGGGAGTTTGAAATCTCTTTGGAATTTCAGCATCACATATAGGATATGCAAACCGGGATATCCTGTGACTGTCCTGGGATACTTCTGGTATAGGCTGCACTACCCTAGGTACACTGGATATCATATCCTTCAGCTTCTGAAGCTCTCTAGACAGTGCCGACGTCACACCTATATCCTGCAAAGATCCAAGACCGTTAGTAGCAAGAGTGTTAACATTATTAGATAAGTTACGAGTTTGAGGATTCTGGTCGTATCATGGAGCATATCCTGGTCCCCTGACAGTCGATATCCTGACTGTTGAGGGTATTTCAGGAGTATTGGCCTGGGAATGACTTGGCACAACATTGCCCTGACTATCCTCAGTATACGCTGCTGAACTAAAGTTCAGCGTTCTGGGCTACAAGGGAGTGACAGTATCCTCAGCAGGTCTCTTGGAGTTAGACTTCAAGAGTTGTATTTCTCTTATTAACATCTGGTTAGTTTCCTGCTGTTGCTTCATCTGATCTTGTATACTACCAAACAAAGTTAGAATTTCATCATTAGAAGCCATAATAGAAGTTCTCCCTGGAACACCAGATCTGTGGACATTTTGAGCAGGAACAGTGTCTCGGGATATATGAGTCTCAACCCTCCTTAGAGAAGCTTGAGCCTGTGAAGAAGCTTGCATCTGTGGAGGTGGTGGAAGCACTGAACCGGTTGTGGCAGAGGTTGTAGCAGGCATGGTAGAAGAGCTCATGTTTGATTTCGAAGTCATTGAAAATAGTTGTGTAAAAAGTTTTGAAAATAAGAAGCCAAGTAGTGATTTTAACAAAGCTTTTAGTAGAAATAGCACCACTTGCCCCACGGTGGGCGCCAAATTGTTTTGGTCAAAAATTACCGAAGCAATTAAATGATCAAATTAGTTTGTGAGGTAGTGTGCTAACAATGCTTGTGAAAAATATGTTGGTTTGTTTGTTTGCAAAACAATTTCAGGATATAGTCTTAGGATATGAAACTATATCAACGATCAAACAATGAGCTGAAAAAGTAAAAATGGACATAGGATGTACGAGGAAAGCCCTTGCTCAATCTAGATCTCTGGCATAAAACCTCGGGATGTAACACCATTGGTAATATTTTACGTTTTTCATACAATTTAAGTCCATAATCATGTAATCACGGTCACAATTACAATGAAAATATGGGTTTATTAAAAACTTTTACAATTTAAAAAGATACAACTTAATGTGAATTAATTCGTCGTATTAGAATAACGACGAAACAACTTGCGGAAGCTTCAATTAACGCGTGTTCGGTTCTTGCTCGACGCTTGATCTTTATCCGGGACTCTCGACATTCACCTATGTTCAAAACCAACTTAAAAGTCAGTTTTGATAATTAAATAACTAGTATCACAAGGAAAATGGGTCGAATAATCGAATTAAAGAAAAATCAGGAAATCCCAACATTAATCTCTTGATCCCAGAAACAAGGACTCGAATCTGGCCTCCACCGTAACTTACGGTGGGCACCGTAAGTTACGGTGGCCCCTGATTTAAAATGCCCCCACCGTAACTTACGGTGGGCACCGTAAGTTACGGTGGCCCCTGTATCAGACCGTTCCATTTTTGCCGTTTTTTACACGAAAACTTTCGTATCTTTCAATCCGCATATCCGTTTGATCTCTCGTTTCTTCCTACGTGATCGAAATTTGATTTTCCATCTCGTGGAGTTTAAATCCAACCTTCAAACTAAAAAAAATCCGCGATTTCTAAGCATTCGGTTTATTATTCAAAATCCACATGTTGACCCGTTTGTATTTAAGACCTCCAAACGTGTTTCTAGTTATTCGTATATCATAAACCAAGGTATTTAACTCAAAATAACTATCTTGGATTCATAAGTTTTGTGAATTACACGGCAAACACCCAAGTCACGCGCGTAATTCATTTTGACCCGTTCAGGGGATCTTTTATGCATTTTAGTCTAAAACTAACTCTTTTCTTTTCATACTTCATAAGGCCACATCTACACATCTGCTTATGTTCCAACACAACTATTTTTATGGTGTATTTAGCATAACTAACCTATTATCCAAAATTTACCCATCGGTTGGTCATTTTACGTAAATGACCATTTTTATGCATTTGACCCATGAATGTGTATTCCTGTAAATTTTATTCATATCTAATGATTTCATAATCTTAATGCAAGTTCCTAAACAACCCCTATGGGTCGTTTACCCAATATACCCTTCAAGGATGTTTTGGTCCACTTTAGTCCCTCACTTTACGACGAAGGACTTTCGTTAAATATTTGACCATAAATTATATGTTTAACTAAAGCTTATTTATGCGTACCTGGCTCGGGTCAAGGTATTGACCCGTTTACATAACTTTTTGCTTTAAATCTTTCTAGTTAAAGCAACGCACGTTTATGTTGTTTCCTGTGATTACAACACTCAACAAGCAATTGTCAAATGGTGTTAACAACACCATTTGACCCATTTAACCTAATTGACCATTTATCCGTATGAGATGGTATTTAGTTACCATTTCATCCCTTTAAACCTATCCCGGTTTTCCCTTAAATTCGTTTTACTCAAAACCGTTTTTATTTGTTCGTCATTACATGACTAATTTACCTTTTTACCCCTTTTACCATAATTCATGATTTCCTAACTTTTTATTCATTCCGACTTGCATTGTATCATGCCGGAACATCGTATTTCAATTATTTAACATTATTCACGACCAATTTTCGCTAGTAAGTGTATAGTAATTAAAAAGGCGGTGTAAGTTTAACTTACCTTGTATCCAAGTTACGTCTTTTCTTCTTTCTTGTTTTGTTTGACCCGCTTCCTCCCAAGCCTCCATCTAGCTTGTCATGAGTCAAACTATCATCATAATCCGTAAGATGGTGAGTTTAGTCATTATTAGCTACGACTATTCCGTCTTACAAATTTTATGTCGAATCTACCATTCGACTTCATCATTGGTTAGTTTAACTTTCTAAAAGTTAACTGCCGTTATCCATATGACAAAATACCATTTAAATTAAATCAACATCATGCTTAGAATTCATATTACCCCATATCATACGGGATAAATCGAGTTTGGCAATCTCGCATTTCATTTACAGTTTCAGCACTTTAGTTTTCATTTAGGCATTTAACAAACACCTAGTGTGCATAATTTTACATATTTACTAACTAGTTCATAACTAGTTATCTTTACCAAGGTTAACATCAATTTGGCAATTTCACATCAATTTTAACATCAACAAACCTGAAATTGCTTTATAGAATTCAAATTACACTAGTACAACTTTCATAATCCTAGTGTCTTCATACTTCTACATCACCCACTTAACACCTTCAATGGTGATTATGGAATTCTCAAGTATTGAGCATAATTTCAACAATCTAATGGCTAGGGTTTATTCCTAGACACTATTTTATTCTAATTTCATCCAAACAACATTCATGCAAGCCAAATTTTCGATTTCATATGTTCATCAAAATTTCAAGATGTAACTAGGAGATGAAATTTGACATACCTTGTGATCCTTTCACTGAGGTGATCACTAATCTAAACTTAGATTTCGATTTGGAGTCGATTTGGCTTCTCAATTTGATCAATTTGTTGAATTTAGGGTTTGAGCTCCCATGGAGCTTTCTCCTGGTCGACCTCCACGCACGCACACACCCTTCATGTGTGTGTTTTGTGTTAAGTTTTATTTTTATAAAACCATTTTCAAGTTATCCAACTTTGGCCCCTCATGTTAGGTTAGTTATTAAGTAGGCCACAACCTACTTATTTTAAATCCACATTCCCCTTTATTAACTAGGCTAAACATTCCTAGTTAACTTAGCGGGTTCGGGGATATTTACGACTAAGTTTATTTTAGGTCCCGTTAACTCGGGCCTTTTATAAACTTTATTTATTCATAGGCCTTTATTTGACTTTTTATTAAATACTAGGTTTATTTATTTTTAAAAATCCTAATTTCTCACCGGGTAAATTTTACCACTAACGGTACTTTACCCGTCTTTTAGTATTAACGGGTGATGTGTATGCATTTGGTACGCCTAAATGGTTAATATTTATATGTTTTAGCATCGAATTTGTATCAAGACATGTTACTTTGATGCATTTTTACATGTAGGGTAGCGGTGGAAGATTGCGTGATGATTCCGGATCATAAACCTATCACATGGAGCTTTACACACATTAAAGGAACTCAAGGAAAGTGATCTAGGCTTGTTTGGAACACCCCGGCGTACACTTCAACATTGAACCAGCGTTTGACAGTGAAGCATGGGCGTTTGGGTATCTGCCCGGCGTTCCATACTCCGGGTGCAGATACAAAACGGTTTTGTTCGGGTTTGGACAAAAATAAAGTGGTTTTCTTGGGATTTTTCATTCATTCTTGACCATTGGAGGCTAGGAGACATCAAGGGACAAGGAATACCCATTCACAAAGTGTTCTAACATCAAGATTGCTCCAAGTGCTACCGAAATCGCAACATTTCTTCATCAAGCATGATCATGTGTGGCTAAAACCCTTGTGATCACAACCAAGGGCTAGGGTTTGTATGCCATTTAGTTCAATTTGAGTTGTTTATCTATGTTGGACATGAATTCGTAGTGTTTGTTAGAGATCTATGACATTTGCTAAGTTTTTATGTGTTATTTAATGTGTTGATTGTTCTTAAACGTTGTTTTCTTGAATCACTTCATGTATTTTGAGTTAATTGATGTTTAATCATTGAATGTCAAGATATATGATTGAAGGTTATGTTAACATGTTTATATTTGATGGTGATTATTTTGTGATAGCCTAATTACATCGGTGTTCAATCGTTGTAAGCTTAGATACACAAGTATAGGTCTTTCAATACTCAATTCACATATGATGTCACAAGATTATGTCTATATAATCTACCCAACCAGATTCACAAACTTAAATTACTAATTGTGCTATCAAACTCGATACTTGGTTGTGCTCATTGTTACTTTATTGAATTTACAGTTGTAGTTAATTCTAATTTCTCAAATCAAAACACAAATCCAATTTTAAGTTTTTACCATGTTTTGCAATCGACTGAGATCTTACACCTACCACTAGCTCTTCGTGGTTCGACACTCTATTTGCCACTACTAATTTAGGGTACCTAGGAGCATATAATCTGTTTATCTTTGATCGGTACTTCGACGTCGATCAAATTTTGGCGCCGTTGCTGGGGAGCGCGTGTGCTTGGTGTTTGTTTTTAGTTGATTGTTTTTCTGTTTTTGTTAAATGTTGCTAAAAATCCAAAAATATCATAAGTCTTGTATCTTTTTACTCTTTGTTACGTTTGGTGTGGTGATTGCGCAGGTAGTAGTTTCATTGCATGCACACTAGACATTCTGGAAGATCATCACCATTAGCATTTGTTCTGGAGATAGGAAGATTAGAAAGGCATAACCGAATTGTCCATAGAGCAAGCTTGACTTCAAGTCCAATCTCTTCATACATTTCTGATTCTGAAGAAAGCGATACCGAAAGCACAAATATGGCAGGTGGTGAAGGTGATCCACCACTACCCGGAGTAGACACTCATTTCAGGCCGACGATCTTTAGAAACCCATCTCCAATTGTTACACCGGTTTTAAATGGGAGAGTATTTGAAATCCGGCCTCAGTACTTGGCTATTTTACCAACCTTTAGGGGAGTTGCATCAGACGAGCCTTACTCACATTTGATTGACTATGCAGCAATATTTAGCACCATTGGGAAACAAGGCTTTACACCCAAAGAGGTAAAATTACGTCTTTTTCAATTTTCACTCAAAGATAGAGCTAAACAATGGTTTTCAGCTTTACCATCCGATAGTATTCGAACATGGGATGAAATGCAAAGAACTTTTCTTGAGGAATACTATCCGATGAGTAAAACTAGTGAAGCTCGAAATGCTATCAAATCTTTTAGTCAACATGTTGGGGAAACATTTCATGAAGCCTTCAAACGTTTTAATGAAATGCTTAGAATGTGTCCTCATCATGACATCCCTAAATGGGATTTGGTCAAAAAATTTTATGATGGTTTAGTTACCGAGGATCAAAAAGTTGTTGTTGCATGTAGCAGTGGAACCTTTTTAACTCATGATGAGAATTATGAATGGAACTTTTTAGAAACTTTAAGTAAAGGTTCAAAAACTCAAGCTTCCGCTGATCGAAGTGTTAAACCACATCAAATTAAAGTTATAAATGACCAACCTAGTAATGAAAGGTTTGACGCATTAGAAAAGAAAATTGATATGATTTGCCAAAAGTTGGGAAAGGATGTTTCTCTTGTTTCGCAGGTACAAGAGTTATGTGAAATATGTGGAGATATGGGGCATGTTGCTTTTAATTGCCCTATGAATTTTGGAAGTAGTGAAGAAGTTAATCAAATACACGGGGAAAGGAATATGAATTCTAACACGTATCATCCCGGATTGCGGAATTATCCAAATTTCCGATACGGCAATCCCGCGAATCAAATGAATCCTAACTTTCAAGGATCAAGCCAACAAGGTGGACAACAACAATTCCAGCCTCGTCAACAAAACTTTCAAGGTAACTATCAACGGGGGCAATTCAATCAAGGATTTAATCAAGGTTTCAATCAAGGTGGGTACCAGCAAGGAATACCTCAACAACAAGGGTACTCAAGAAATTTCCAACAAGGTCAAAGTCAAAATCAAGGCCAAGCAAGTTCATCACAAGGAAATGCAAACAATGAAGGTTCAACCAAGTTAGATGAGATTTTAGGAATCCTAAAAGGGGTGGTGCAAGAACAAGAAGTTCAAGGTAAGACCTTAGGATCTCTAACCCAACAAGTTGGTTAACTAGCGGAAGAAGTAGCTATAAGACGACCGGGAAAGCTTCCAAGTGACACAACAATCAATCCACAACATCAAGGATCATCATCAAAGAGCAACAAAAATGCACACGTCAATGAGGTATGTGTTCTTAGAAATGGTAAGCCTTATGAGAACAATGTTGAAACTCCATCACAATTTGTTGAAGGTGTGGTGGAGGATGTTAGTGACGAATCCGATAATGACCAATAAATAGAAACTCATGTTACTAAAACTCAACCTAATCAAAGTTTTAAAAATTCAACAAATCAAGAGGTTGTGGGTAACGAGTCTACTAAAGTGACGGATAAGGGTGTGGAGACTAATACCGCCCCATATCCTTTCGCTTTAGTAAATCCGGTGAAAGCATCGATTTATGGGAAAAGGGGACCCCAATCTGAGGAAATATGGGATGTATTTAAGCAAGTCAAAATTAACTTACCGTTGATTGATGCGATTCCTCAAATCCCTTCTTATGCAAAATTTTTGAAAGATTTATGTACTCAAAAATGACAACATAAGTTACCTAAGAAACTCGATTTGACAGCTAATGTAAGTGCAATTTTGTCAAGTTCTCTCCCACAAAAACTTAAAGATCCTGGGGCACCCCTCATTTCCATCCAAGTGGGTGATGTTAGCATTAAACGAGCACTATTAGATTTGGGAGCAAGTGTTAGTATCCTCCCGGGGAGTTTATATGACCAACATGACTTTGGTCCACTTAAGCAAACTGACATTACTGTGGTAATGGCGGATATGTCACCTAAACTCCCTAGGGGAATGCTACATGATGTAATTGTAAAAATTCAAGACTTTTATTATCCCGTTGATTTCTTAGTGCTTGATTCCACATCAAAACAAGTAGATAAACAAGCTAATGTGATTTTGGGAAGACCTTTCTAGGCTACAGCCAATGCTCAAGTTGGTTGTAGGGATGGGACTGTGGATCTCACTTTTGGAAATAGGAAATTAAGACTGAATGTTTTTACTAATGCTACTAATCCTTTTTTCTGAAAGTGAATGTTTTGTAGTGGATGTGATTGATGATTGTGTCCAATCCTACACTTCATGTGTAGAGGAGGATAACAACACCAAGGAGAAGAATTTTGTTTATGACAGGGATGCTTTGGAAGAAATTAGAAGCATGATGGATGATGAATGTCCCGAAGTGGTCATGGCAATTGAAGAAAAAAGACCACCTTGGACCGTACGAGTTGAAAGCCTTCCCGATCATATTGATACAAAGCTTAAGCCATCTCTTGAAGAATCACCTAAGGTAGAGTTAAAAGAGTTGCCTAAACACTTGAAGTATGCATTTTTGGGGGAAGGTCAAACATTACCGGTGATTATTTCTTCAAATTTGCAACCCGAGCAAGAGCAAACCTTAGTGGAAGTTTTGTCAAGGTATAAATCGGCTATTGGATGGACCATAGCTGATTTGAAAGGGATTTCACCTTCTATTGTCATGCACAAAATCATCACTGATCCGGATGTCAAACCAAGCCGAGATGCTCAAAGGCGACTCAACCCAAATATGCGTGAAGTTGTTAAAAAGGAAGTTCTTAAATGGCTAGATGTGGGTATAATCTACCCGATCTCGGATAGCACATGGGTTAGTCCAACTCAAACTGTTCCCAAGAAATCAGGTATTCAAGTTGTTAAGAGTGAGGATGGTGAGCAAATCGCTACTCGACCCGTAACCGGGTGGCGAGTTTGCATTGATTATAGAAAATTAAATGCAGCAACATCTAAAGATCACTTCCCACTTCCATTCATTGATCAAATTGTTGAGAAGCTATCCGGTCAGAAATTCTATTGCTTTTTAGATGGTTACTCCGGGTATAACCAAATAGCGATTCACCCGGAAGATCAACAAAAGACTACATTCACATGCCCGTACGGCACATTCACATTTAGGCGAATGCCGTTTGGGTTGTGCAATGCTCCCGCCACATTTCAGCGATATGTATGATGAGTATATTCTCTGATATGGTGGGCGAGTCTTTAGAGATCTTTATGGATGACTTTTCGATATTTGGTCATACTTTTGAGGGTTGTCTCGTTGAATTAGAAAAAGTTTTAAAAAGATGCACCGAGACAAACCTTGTGTTGAGCTGGGAGAAGAGCCATTTCATGGTTCAAGAAGGAATTGTGCTAGGCCATGTGATATCTCAAAGAGGAATTGAGGTGGACCGGGCCAAAGTACAAGTCATCTCTACTCTTCCCCCACCAACAAATGTGAAGGGTGTACGATCATTCTTAGGACATGGAGGTTTTTATAGACGATTTATTAAAGACTTTAGTGCAATTTCAAAACTTTTGTGTAATTTATTGCAAAAAGATGCACCGTTTGTTTTTGATGAAGCATGTCTTAAGTCCTTCAATGCATTAAAACAACACCTAGTTGAAGCTCCCATTTTGCAATCACCCGATTGGTCTTTGCCCTTTGAGATAATGTGTGATGCGAGTGATCATGCAATTGGAGCTGTCCTAGGGTAACGGGTGAATAAAAAGCTCGTTGCAATCTACTATGCTAGTAAAACCCTTTCCGATGCCCAACTTAATTATACAACCACCGAAAAGGAATTACTAGCCGTTGTTTATGCTTTGGACAAATTCAGATCGTACATTTGGGGTAGCAAGGTAATTATATTTTCTGATCATAGTGCTGTTCGTTATTTGATGGAAAAGAAAGATGCCAAACCAAGATTGATTAGGTGGGTGCTTCTGTTGCAAGAGTTTGACTTTGAAATTAAAGACAAGAAGGGTTGTGACAACGTCGTCGCGGATCATTTATCAAGGATACCCGAAATTAAGGAAGATGATACAAGAGAGATCAATGAAGAATTCTCGGATGAGCATTTATTTGTTGTTTCTAAATTACCATGGTTTGCTAATGTTGCTAACTTTTTGGCCACATGTAGGACACCGGATTCATGGTCCATAAGGCAAGTGAAACATCTCAAATCCCAAGCCAAACAATTTATTTGGGATGAACCGGATCTTTACAAGGTTGGAGCAGATCAAATCATAAGAAGGTGCACACCAGATGAGGAAATTCAAGAAGTCTTGGCCCATGCTCATACATATGCATGTGGTGGCCACTTTAGTGCTAAGAAAACTAGACATCGGGTTCTTTCTTGTGGTTTATATTGGCCTACTATTTTTCGTGATGCCTTTTTGTTCACCAAGCAATGTTCTAAATGTCAACAAGTAGGTGGAATTTCCAAAAGAGATGAAATGCCCATGAATCCCATACTTGTGGTTGAAATTTTTGATGTGTGGGGGATTGATTTTATGGGGCCGTTTCCCAACTCTTTTGGAAATTACTTTGTTTTAGTGGCGGTCGATTATGTATCAAAATGGATTGAAGCAATCGCCACTAAAACAAATGATCATGCTGTTGTGTGTAAATTTGTCCAAGCAAATATCTTCACTAGATATGGTGTTCCTCGTGTCATTATAAGTGATGGAGGGACTCATTTCAAAAACTTCAAGTTTGGAAAATTACTCAAACAGTATGGTGTTTGCCACCGAATTGCTACACCTTACCATCCACAAACTAGTGGACAAGTGGAGGTTTCCAATAGACAAATAAAAGAGATTCTTCAAAAAACGGTTCGCCCGGATCGTAAGGATTGGTCCTTACGCTTAAATGATGCTTTGTGGGCGTACCGGACAGCCTTTAAAACACCTATTGGAACCACCCCATACCGGTTGGTGTATGGTAAGGGTTGTCATCTTCCCGTTGAGATTGCTCACCGTGCCTTATGGGCGGTGAAAGCTGTGAATGTTGATTTTGATGCCGCAGGGAAAGAGAGGAAATTGCAACTTTGTGAACTTGAAGAATTGAGGAATGAAGCTTATGAATGCTCTTCAGCATACAAGGCGAGAATGAAAGCGGTTCATGATGCCAAATTAAGGGCAAAGACTTTTGAAATGGGACAACAAGTTTGGTTATACAATTCGAAGATTAAGTTCTTTCCCGGTAAGCTAAAAAGTAAATGATTGGGTCCTTTCACCATCGTGAGAATTGGGAATCTTGGTGAGTTTGAGATTGAAGACAAAGATGGTAAGAAGCAAGTGGTGAATGGTCACCGGTTAAAACCATTCATAACCATGATTGACAACAAAGGAAAGCAATTGGATGTAGTGAATTTTCTCACAAATTCACCATCTTATGAAGCCACTTAAGGGCCAGGTATTGTCGGGCTCATGACATTAAAATTAGCGTTGTCCGGGAGGCAACCCGTTGTGTGTTTGCATGTTTTGTTTGTTTGTTTGCATTTGCATTGTGTGTTTTGTGTGTCCCATCATTTTGAATCACTGTCATCACATCATTTTCACTCATCACTTTTGCAAAACAACTAAGTTGGGGAAAGATAGAGTCGAGTCTTCGTATGTTATTTCATTGGTTCCGTATACTCATTTTTAGTTTGCTTGTGCATTAGGGACAATGCACGATTTTAAGTTGGGGAAGGGGTACGTTTTGTATACGGCTTTTCAAACCGAAGGTCTTAAAAAAAAAGTGTGTACGTTGAATAAAAGGAAATAAAATTTTAATATAGAAAATAGTTTTTAATTTACCCTTTTACTAAAAAAAAAACAAAAAACAATGAATTTGAAAAAAAAAAGAAGGTCATTTTGTAATTATTAAAAAAAAAACTATACTAATTAAAATTAGTGGTTTAAAAAGTCAATCTCAATCTTGTTAGTGGTAAAGATGAACACAGAGGTACATTCCAATCAAAGTTCTAAAGCTTTTTCCCAACATTTCAAAAGAGCCCAGCTCTGAAAGCAGCGTTTCAAACGTCAGAAATCACCGTATCAAACGCCGGAAATTTATCACTTCATTTGAAACGCCGATTGTTCACTGTTGAACGTCGGTACCCTTCGAAAATAATACGCCACCATCAGGTCTGATAGCACCGTATCGTACGCCGAACCCCACCGTCTCATACGCTGCCGTTATTTGATGCAATCCGGAGAATTCGGAAAGAAGTTGCACTCATTCCCAGTGTTTAACCCTTTTTCAACAATACGTCTCTTCTCTTCTTCATTTTTTTTACATAAACCCTAACTTTCTCCAACTCATTGCCTGATCAAATCTGAACCAAAACCCACAAATTTGGTATCAATCTCGCTTAGAATTTCAAGGAGAACGCAATTTATGAATTAATTTTTGGTAATTCTTCGCGATTGGTGAGAAATCAGAGCTTTAAAGTTTCGATTTTTTGGGTGTTTTGAGTGTTCTTCACTCACAGTTGCACGCTTCATCTTCTTTTGACACCAAGGTATGGGTTTTCTTACTCTTTGTTAATTTTGAAGGTAATGTAAACTTAATAGTTCATTACATTCATGGTTCTAGGAGTAGAAAAAGAGATGTTTATTGTTCAACAGTGGGTGATTATGGGTAAAAAGCATGAAAAATTTAGATTGTCATGTTAAATTTGCTTATGTAGCTGGAAGTTTTGCAAGAAAAGAAAACACATGGTGTTAAACTGTTGAATATTGAAATGTGGATTATGAGGGTTGACAACTGTTGTGAGATAAATGATGTTTATTTAAGCTTGATGGAGGGTAGTTTTTGTAATTTTTATTTGCGCTTGAACGATGGATTGGGTATTTGAATAATAACAGTTTAGATCCTTTCTCAAAATTTAAATGCAATGTGAGGTTTCGGGATAACTTAACTATTGGAAGGGATCAAATGTTGAACATTGGCGGGTAAAAGGGTCTGGTTGTGTTGCTGAGAAATTGATATGGTTATCAATATGAGTTCGTGACACCACTTTGTATTCTTGAATTATAGGATATGGCTGAAAACAACGGAAAACGCAAAGCCCCGGCTTCTAAGAAACAAAAGGGAGGAACAAGTGCTGCTCATAACAGTGTCGCAGAGGCTATGGAGGTCGAGTTGCCTGAATGGTCAAGGGGTGAACGGTTATCAAAGTTTAAAAACTGCCAAAAAGAGTTATATCTTGACAAGATTTCAAAGGTACCTCGAAACAAATTGGGAGTAGCTGAAAGATTTACAATGATATCAGACTTTAAGTACTATGGGCTGGTCAAATGCTTCCAACGATTGGGATGGGAAGCGGTACTCACTTACAACAATAATAACAAAAGTGAGGTCTATACCGATGAAATTGTTGAATGGATGGCTACTCTGGAGAAAAAAGATGGAAAAAACCCCCCATTTACTACTAAACTGATTGGTTATGTTGGAAATAAGAAGGTAGCATTGTCTTTTGAAGCCATGGACAAGATAGTCAAATTCGATACGGGTGCGGTCAATCCTCAAAGAGAGTATGAGTATTTGTCGGCAGAGAAGATATATGGTAAAGGAGATGATTGGCTTACAATGTTATGATTGGCTTACAATGTTGAGGGAATTGTTTCAAGTTGATGACATTAGGGAAGATATGAAATTATACAGGAAGGATCTAAAACCGCTCCCTAAATTACTGACCTACATCCTTAACTGGAATGTCATTCCAAGAGCGGGAGATAAAGAGAAGATTAGGAATTATGAGATACGAGTTTTGTATGCTCTAATAACCGGGAGACCCACCATATCTTTCAAGCATCTTGTGCTACTTAATGTGTGGGAGTCGCGTGAGGATTATGACAGGAAGAGAATTCCTCACATCAGATTATTGACTCGAGTGCTTGTGGATGCAAAAGCCATACCTGCAGGGGCGAAACCCTACAAAATGAGGCAAACTCCATTTTGTATTGACAAAACGGATGTAGGTGACTGGGATTTCCGAAAGGGAAGATCAAGATGTGTCCTCATTGACATGAAGAGTGGGCGTCGGGAAACTTTTGAAAGAGATGATGTATCTGAAGGATCTGGCGAGGATGATAATGAAGACGAGGAAGAGCAAGAACAAGGGGATAATGCTATGGTGGAAAGACCACTCCAAAGGCAACGTGTCTTGTTACCCAGTACACCTAATCCTCTTGGTTATGGAAGGTGGTCAGCAGGTGAAAAGGCTTTGTGGCAAAGAATCTCGAAATAGTGTGAGACAAATCGTCTGTGGAGGGAAGAACAAGAAAGACTTGCAGCTGAAGAAAGAAAATTGGTAGCTGAAGAAAGAGAAAAGCAGGCTAAAGAAAGAGAGGAGCAATCTCGGTGGAGGATTGAACAGGCAAGACTTGCTGCTGAAAGAAGTTCTACCCAGACCCAACACCACTTGCCCACATTAGACGCTGAGGTTATCTTGGAACCGCCCCCGGGCTCACATTGATTAGGTGCATGTCTTCTTTCCTTACCTTTTTATTTTTGTTTTGCATGAAGTGAAGTGTGTGATGTCGTGTTTTCTTTTGTTTTATGTGTTGCATGTAGGAAAGTAGTAATTTGGCTCTCTAGTTTGCACTTCCATGTAGTTGCATATGTTTTAAGTTTTTAATAAAGATATCGACTCTAATCGACTAAGAATCACATGTGTTGTGCTTGTTTGGTGAGATGATGTTGCAATATTAAATCGTTGAAAAGAAAAAAAAGAGATTGCATGCAAAATGGGAAATGATGAAATTCTAGTGTGTGGTACTTAGGCATGAAATTGATCCGAAATGGAGGGAAGATAGGATTTGTGATGATTGTACAAAAAAATAATAATAAACCTTCAAGTAACTGAATTTGTGCATGTAAGTATGATTAGATAACACAATTCATTGCATGTCATAACTAGTGATTAAGCATAGGTCCTTTGGCATGGTTAGCCCTTCAAGTGCTTTATAAAATATGCTTAGTAAGTTATATAGATAGAAATGCCTATTTGAGGGTAATATGCCATATGCTTGTCAACACATGTTTCACACTTTTACCCATATCCTTCCATTACTGTGAGAATTTGAGCCTATTCGAGCACTTTCATATATATGTATGTATCATGCTCATTTCTTTGTAGAGGGTTACCCAAAATTGTTCATTTCATTAGAACTAGTGCAATTATACATTCCAAGATCTTGAACTGAGATTCGTGCAAAAGTGATAGAGGCATTAGGATACCCTTTCTTGATTAACACCATTTCATTTGATTAACCTACCTTAAATTACCCATTAGATCACCAATTTGAGCCTATTCCTTTCATTTGTTAAAACCCACAAATATTCACCCATTCACCATGAAGCCATCTCTACCTTTTCTTTTTACCTTTTTGATGAAATCCGGATCAAAGTTGATAGCTTGTTTAGTTTATTGTTTCCTAGAAAAAAAAAGAAAAAAAAACGTTGCTATTTATGAGGCCAATTGACCAAAGTATGTGGTTACAAAAATAGCATAAAGTGAGCATTGTGTATACGGGTCAAAATAACCCGAGTGTTTGTAGGATCCGGATTTCTTCACCTTTTAGCTATTTTCCAATGTTAATTCCAAACCAAACACCCAAGCCAACCCATAAAGTCCTCTTGATTTGCATTTAGTCTTTTGTTAATAGGTGGCGGTTTGATTTTTGTACTAGCATATGATAATAATGTTGCAATTGCGGGTTGAGTGTTTCAGAAAAAAAAAATTTATTAGTACTATTTTTACTAGTTCACAAATGAACCCGAGGGGAGTGACACATTGTGAGGAGTGTGAAACTTTAAGTATTGACAAGTTGAGGCATATTAGGTTTAATTAGGCAATTCATATCTATTTGCTTACTCGTTTTTAAACCAAGTCTTGTGGGTTGGGTATGCCTTATAACCTTAGCTGCATTAGTGAAAAATATGTATATGTTTGTAGCTAATCATTACCCAAGTGTTACAATGAAAGTTATTTGAAGGTTGCATCTCATAAAATTGTACAATCCCTATCAAACCTATTCTGAACTCCTCGGGTAGACAAAGTGTCTTAGGATTGCAAAGCAATCTGATCCCATTGCAGTTCTCTTTTTCGGGATGAAAAAGAATTAAGTTGGGGAAGTTTGATGTCTATGCATTTGGTACGCCTAAATGGTTAATATTTATATGTTTTAGCATCGAATTTGTATCGAGACATGTTACTTTGATGCATTTTTACATGTAGGGTAGCGGTGGAAGATTGCGTGATGATTCCGGATCATAAACCTATCACATGGAGCTTTACACACATCAAAGGAACTCAAGGAAAGTGATCTAGGCTTGTTTGGAACACCCCGGTGTACACTTCAACATTGAACCAGTGTTTGACAGTGAAGCATGGGCGTTTGGGTTTCTGCCCGGCGTTCCATACTCCGGGTGCAGATACAAAACAGTTTTGTTCGGTTTTAGACAAAAATAAAGTGGTTTTCTCGGGATTTTTCATTCATTCTTGACCATTGGAGGCTAGGAGACATCAAGGGACAAGGAATACTCATTCACAAAGTGTTCTAACATCAAGATTGCTCCAATTGCTACCGAAATCGCAACATTTCTTCATCAAGCATGATCATGTGTGGCTAAAACCCTTGTGATCACAACCAAGGGCTAGGGTTTGTATGCCATTTAGTTCAATTTGAGTTGTTTATCTATGTTGGACATGAATTCATAGTGTTTGTTAGAGATCTATGACATTTGCTAAGTTTTTATGTGTTATTTCATGTGTTGATTGTTCTTAAACGTTGTTTTCTTGAATCACTTCATGTATTTTGAGTTAATTGGTGTTTAGTCATTGAATGTCAAGATATATGATTGAAGGTTATGTTAACATGTTTATATTTGATGGTGATCATTTTGTGATAGCCTAATTACATCGGTGTTCAATCGTTGTAAGCTTAGATACACAAGTATAGGTCTTTCAATACTCAATTCACATATGATGTCACAAGATTATGTCTATATAATCTACCCAACCAGATTCACAAACTTAAATTACTAATTGTGCTATCAAACTCGATACTTGGTTGTGCTCATTGTTACTTTATTGAATTTACAATTGTAGTTAATTCTAATTTCTCAAATCAAAACACAAATCCAATTTTAAGTTTTTACCATGTTTTGCAATCGATTGAGATCTTACACCAACCACTAGCTCTTCGTGGTTCGACACCCTATTTGCCACTACTAATTTAGGGTACCTAGGAGCATATAATCTTTTTATCTTTGATCGGTACTTCGACGTCGATCAACGGGGTTTGATTACCAAACCCGTTTTCGGGGTGTTACAAGGGAGCTGACAATCGTCGGCTGCCTTGTTCTTCTTATTACTTGAATGTTCAGGATATAGTGCAGGATAATGCTCAGATCGCTACTAAGTGGTATAATGATTGTAAGTGATGAGTGTTAGTGCGTGATTGCAAAAGAAAGAAGTAAGAGTTCGAGAGCAAAAAGTGAAGTGAAGTGTTCTTACGATCTGGCCTTCCTATTTATAGTTACAAATATGAAACAAATTCTCCTATAAACTAGGGATGCTCCGGAATATTCCTTTCTGAACGTTGGTGACCTATTCTTCCGGCTTTAACGTTTATTTTCCAACCAAATGGAGCGAGTCTTCAGGAGAATGAGTCCACATGAACGTTACGATCTTGCAGCCATGACCTGCAAGTAAATAATTAGTAACTGTCAGGATACTGCATCAGGATGTTACCAATATCCTGATCTGGTATCCTGATCATAATCAGAAATAATCAAGTCAATATATAATTTCAGGATATGGGCTCAGAAAACCACCCATAACAGTTATCAAATCTCAAAACCCTAAAAATTAAGGCATCAACTTCAACTTGCGATAAGTGTTGCCAGATCATGAATTGTCTAACATTGTTATCTAGATTGATGTTCATTGTGGAGTAAAGTGAAGAAATTAGAAGGATGAATGAGGGAGAGAGTGAAATATGAAGGTTGGAATGTGAGTGGTGAAGAATATAAAGGGATGACAGCTGTAATTAATGGTGTAATACCAATAATGCCCTTGCCTTAAATAAACCCTAACTGAGTAATTTAACTCAGTTTGGTGTAAAGGACGTAAAGTGTTATATAACATGTGTTTTTTTGGACATAAAATGAAATTAAATCTTTTAAAGGGCACGTTTCAAAATTCAGATAATACATAAAGGACACAAAATGTAATTTACTCTTAAATTAAAATGAGATATAATAAAGTAACAATACGCAATTCACAACCAAATCAACATGCCGTCCAGAAAGTAGTTGTTTCACAACCATATCCACGCACCGTTGTGTACAACCAAATCGAAGCACCGTTCGGACAGAAAAATAATCAATCTGTCGTGTCTCCTCCCACAACGATTTCTGACACTATTTCACATCCCTATATAATCCACACCGCACCAAAAATATCCGTCCATGACGTTTTCGGTACCGCAGTAGCGCGTGGTGGCGGGGCAACGTTAGAGACGGTATTTGCAAACCTGATTTATGTTGTGCGTATTTTCAATTCCAATATGCGGTTTGTAACATTGTTTGATTTGAAATAGTTGTTTTTCGTATGTTCATTTTATGCTAACCCTTTTACCATATATAATTGGATTATTTGGCGTTCTTCTGTAGTTTGAGTGTTGAATACATGAATTTAATAAGTTTTATAACAATTATGTGATAAGCGTATGTCAATTTTTCAAATGGCATGTTTGACTGAATATATTGTGTGTTTTTTTCCTAGGGTGTGATTTTTTATATCTCTGTGAATTTATGATGCATATTCTTAAACTCATGATTTATAGTGGATTATTGCTTTATGGGTTTGTTTGGTTAATTTGTTCGAACATGATTTAAGAGAGTTCATTTGCATTCTGTGGCGATTTACATGTATGGGAGGGTGGGCATGTGCCCACCATATAGACTCCGGCCACTGCACAAACGTACACCGATGTAACACCTCGAAAATTCACGTCCTATAATGTATTGACACGTGTCATAAGCTTGAACGTGTGAAATAATACTCTAGAGGGACTAAAGTTGACAAACAAGAAAAGTGTGTGAATATAAGGGTTCAAAACGTCAACAAGGGATAAATATACTTTACAGTAACCATACATAATGCTCATACCTTCAAACGAATAAATCATGGATCATACGAAGCTAAATATGAAAGAAAGTGAGAGATTACAAACTACAGGGGTTAAATGTGTCAACATGTTTAAAGTATACCTCTGAGTGACCTTTTAGCAAACCCGAAGCTTTGTAACGGTAAATTATGCTCACTAGAATGTGTGATAAAAATTTCATAAGGTTTCGTTATCGTATGAGAAAGTTATGATCAAATTCGTATATAAGGGGTTAAAGCGTCAACGATAACAATTATGACTTTTCGGGTAAACACAAAGCAAACCAAGGACTTAACAAAATAGGTATAAGTCTTGAAGCCCTTATATGTCAATTTGGAGGGCTCAAATTGCAAGAAATAAGGGTTGGGTGACCTTTCGAAGAGCCAAGAGCCAATATGTGAAAACTAGAAAATGTTTAACCTGACCTCCACTCTCAAGCGGGCCGCGTAAGCCCAGGAAGACACTTACGCGGGCCGCGTTCGACGCCCAGATGCAGAAATTTGGGACAGCAGCCTGTTTATGCGCAATAACCGACTTAAATCAGATATTTTCACTCCATGGGCGACCCCTACATGCTTTTTAGACCTTAGGGACACATGTTGATGATCAGGGATCAATGGTAGCATGATTTGTCAACAATCTAATGAGATTAAAGCACTATAAAAGGCCCTCATGTTGCAACCATTTGAACACACCTTCCATCTGCATTCTTGAAGACTTCTGGAGCTCCAAAGCAGATCCAAGTCATCACTAATCGTGCATAGGACTTTGGTAAGTGCCCTTAACCTTTCTTAATTGAGTTTTGCTTAGTTATTAGCTTAAAAGTCAAACCGTCGTAATTACCGTTTGACTTAGCGATTAATCATTAATGGTCCAGTGATTAGTCGAATTGAAGGTAGTTATAAGTTGGTAATTATGTGGGCACTAAACCCTTAAAAGGGCACCCTCTGATTCCCGCTCTAACTAGATCAAATGCCGGGTCAAAGTTGTTTAGAAAAAGTCAACAGAACTATAATTTGCGAATTAACATGTAATTAGCAATGTAGAAGGCATGTAACCTATTTTATCACTCATATAACTTGTTAATAAGTATAAGAACTGGTCTAAGCTTGTTTGATCCGACAATTTTCTGTTTAGACCCGGTTCGGAACCGAAAGTCGCAAAACTTTGACTTTTGCTTTGACTTCAGTTCTGACCCGATTTAGTATGATTTGGAAATGCCTTAGAGCTTCCTTAGGACCAGGCTACATGTTAGTATAACCCTCTGTGGTTGGTTCATTGATTGATCGATTCGTTTACATGTTTCCGTTAAATTGCTTAATGTTGACCATAATGCCCTTTTGACCATAAAATGAGAATTTTAGAAATGTGAAAGGACAATAATCTTTATTACTGATTTATAAACATGTCCCTAAAATTTCACATCAGTTGGAGGTCTAGATTAGGAGTTATGCTCGTTAGCGTAATTATAACGCCTTTTAGTAATTAAACGGCGCAATTAGCATAAAGCCTATCTAAACCAAATTTTGACACCAAAACTTTTACCCACTGATGTAATATAATATTTTGAGATTTTTAAAGATTTTTAATTATTTTTAAACTGATCATAACCTAAGGTTATGGCGTTGATTCGGTAAATACCGATTATACCCTTTTTGTGTATAAAATGAGTTCTACATAGTATTTTAACACCAATCCAATTGCTACTGATTTTATATAATAAATAAAGTATTTTGAACTTTATAACCTGATCAGAAAACTCAGATTTCCTGTATAACCCGGAAATCATTTAAAATGGCTTTTTACGCGTATTAAACGCATAGTTTGGGTTTAAAACCATTTTTCCATATAAGACTTATTATCAACTGATATGACTTATTAAAATAAGTTATTTTACTGATGTATTCGGACCCGAATCTCAGAACTTCATTTTAATCTCTTTTATAGTCTTAAAATGACCAAAATACCCCTACGGGGCTTATTTTGAGATTAAACTCGTTTTGGGCATAATGGAAGAGATCCTACTGATATCACAACATATTTAAGGCATATTAACTTAGGAAACCTGTATATGACTCTTTTGGTTACTCGTTACGCACTTGTCGCGTTCAGATCGGCTTATGTGACTGGTTTGCATATATTAGCCGAAACGGGTCAAACCATATTATCTTTATCTCAAAATCCAGAATGTGTTCAAGTTACCCATATTAAACAAGCATACAAGCTTGTCAGGTCAAAACCACATTCTAAACCGGTCTTCGCCTTATCATGCGTTGATTCATGTCTTCCTTTTGAAAACTAACCGGTCTAAGTCTAAGCTTAATTAAAGACCCGTTAGGATTCTAATAGGTTATTAAAAACCTTCGTTCCAGATTAGGAGCCCAGTAAAAGCTACGTGCACTTACTGTATTGGACTTATACTTTGCTCAGGTAAATACTCTTAACTTATTTTCCCTATACGGGCTTGGGATACGGTACTATAAATGTACCGCTTGGTCGGGTGTATGTAGTCATGTAAATCGGATTGTGATTGATGTATGTACATAACCTGTTTAATATGTATTATTTGGTGTATGGCCTTTGGGGGTTAATGACCATGTCCCGGATATCCTTGGCATCATTTTACGAAATGGCCACGACCTAAGCACGGGGTGTAGGCGTACACCTGACAGATGCATTATGTAAAAACTGGTAATCCACTAAAGGAATCAACCTTGTGGGCATTATACCTGTGGCGTGTCAGTTAATCTAGACCGGCCCTACAAACCGGCTCTGATGGACGACAAATAAGTAAAACTGTATACAAGATTATATACAAATGATTGTCCCAAGTTATAAAAGATATTTTTGCCGAAGTGCATCCAAATCAATTTTCAAACTCTTTTCAAAATGAGTCAGTTAAGTTGTATTTACCAGTGTAAACTGACGTATTTTCCAAAAAGGCTAAGTGCAGGTACTAGACGAAATAGGCTGGCTACTCCAGGCATCATTACTCAAGTCTCGCAAGCTCTAGATGTCAAAGTCTGTTGAACACTGTTTCATTTTATTTTCGATCCGCCTGTGGATCCTTTACTTTCCATTGTAATACTGGATATTACTTTATATTCGGATCGTAATATATTTATCTTTTGCTTCCGCTGTGCATTTATATATATTGTGTTATTTGACTATGATGATATCAACTACGTCACGATACTCCCCACCGGGCCCACCGGTAATACGTGGAAATGTCGGGGTGTGACAACCGAAACTTTCCGAAGAGTTTCCGGTGGGTCCAGTGAGTTTCGAGATAGTGGCCATGGTTTGTTTGGCGCGTGCGAGAGTTGTTAAGGTGACCAAGAGCGTTGTGGTGTTCTATCAGGGGAAGGTTGCCGATGGCTAGGGCTGCAAACGAACCGAACGAACACGAACAAGACCTTGTTCGTGTTCGTTTGCTAAGAAATATATGTGTTCGCGAACCGTTCACGAACACTTATCGAACGAGATTTTATGTTCGTGTTCGTTTGTTAAGGAAATGAACTTGTTCGTGTTTGTTTGTTAATTTTAGGCAACAAACAAAAATGAATGTTGACGAACACAAATGAGCACCAACTAATGTTCGTGAACACATATGGAAACAAACAAACACAAACAATCGTTCAAGAACAGAATATATAATACACTGACCCTTATTATATATTTAATTTGCCGGAATTTTGAAGTATTTAAAAAAATATAAAAACTAAAAACACTAATGAACTATTGAACACAAACGAACATGTTACCGAACGTTCACGAACATAAACGAACGAACACGACATCTGTTCATGTTTGTTCATTTAACGAAACGAACGAAATTTCTTGTTCGTGTTCGTTTGTTTAATAAACGAACGAACACAAACGAACTTCCCGCCGAACGGTTCACGAACTGTTCGCCGAACGTTTGGTTCGTTTGCAGCCCTACCGATGGCTAAAGGTGGTGGTGGTTTCATGGTTAGTGATGACTTCATGGTGGGTAAGAGAAGATGGATTGAGATGGTGATTAACAATAGTGGGCATTCATTATTTCATTGTCTTTTTAAAATAAAAATAAAGTGGCTCTAACACTAATAAAAAATTTACTAAAAGAGTCATTGAAAGTTAGTATTTTCTTTAATTGTCTTTTTTTAAAATAAAAATAAAGTAGCTCTAACACTAATAAAAAAAATTACTAAAAAAGTCATTGAAAGTTAGTATTTTCTTTATACACGAATATGTATTTTACATGAAATCTATTTTAAATATGTATACACATTTGCAATTATAAATTATAAACTACTATAAAGGAGTAGATTATAATATCAATTTCAACACTTTTTAATATAAAATAAATGATGATGTGTCCAACCAATTGTATAGTTTGGTACAATTTCTTATATTGTACATTTAATATCTGTAAGTTTTTATTGGCTCTAATATTATTTTGAGTAAACTGTCATTTTGACCCTGAGGTTTGGTCACTTTTGACACTTTAGTTCAAATTTGAAACCTTTTGCATCTGGGTCCCTGTGGTTTTACTTTTATTGTCATTTTGGTTAAAAATGAAATTAAGTCGTATTTCTCAAATTAAATCCTGGTATTTTGTCCTTTTCCTCAGGAGAAAAATAATCATTTCATTCTTATTTTATTTAAAGTTTTATCCAATGCTCCATCGAATCACTCAATTCAAGTGTTGAATAACAAGTGGACTCCACAACAACCTACCTTAATCAGTCATGGGTGAATAAGATCAAAGACGTCTTCACTGAAAAAAAAAAACATTTTCATCCACTAATCAAGACGCCACATCGCAATCATTCACTCTCCTCCGTAAGTGTCACCATCTGTCAATTCCGATTTCCCTATTTTAGCCCTAATTTTATACACAAAGTTGACGATTATGTGAAGCACCGTAATTAGAGTTGTAATTAGTAATGATGAATTAGTTTTTATATAGAAGCAGAAGTGGTAATACAGTTATTATGTTTGGTTTGTTGTTATTGCTTAGAGCATTCACATCCTGGGAATCAAAATCTGTGTGTGGGGTTTTTAAAGTGTAAAAAGTATAAAAAGTGGTTGTGAGTGGAGGAGAGAGAAAATGTTACTGTTCATCTGTATATTTGAGGGGACACTGTTCACCCACTATAATTTTTTAATATATATTGAAAATGGTTGTGAGTGAAGGAGAGAGAAAAATGTAATGATAAAGGTATAAAATATTATTTAATTGAAAATGAGAGAGAAAAAATATTTGTTTTTAGTGAAAATATATTGATATAGGAGTTGTTTTTTAGTGGAATGTATGTAGATTAAGTGTTTGATGAAATGATTGTATGCAGTGGCGGACCCAGAAAATTTTTGATAGGGCACTACTATACACACCCCTCCCTATTACTAACTACACCCCCCCTCCTCTCACATAACTTACAGGTGGGGCCTGCGTGGGACCGACAGTTTCCTCTCACAAGGGGGTGTGTGGTTAGTAATAGGGGGGGTGTGTATAGAATGGGCCAAAATGTTTCATGGGGGTGCGGAATATTTTTAAAGAATTTAGGCCCGTAGGTATATAAAAAAATTCGGTTCATATCGGGTCGGGTCATGTAAAACAAAAGAACATCAAGCTAAAATTTATATAATCATCAAAAACATGTCAAACGTCATTACAAATATATTTAAAATGTCGCCATACGGGTTTTCATTTTTTGAAATCTATCCGAAACTTCTAGAGTTCATTTTCTAAGCAAGTCTTTCTCTATATAACATATACAACTAATTTTCAACACTAAACACTTAAACAATAATCACCAAACTTAATAATTTTCAACTTTAAAATCAAGTCCTAGTTTTAATTGTTGATTCCTTCTAGCTAACCATTTAAACACACTAAACTTTAACTAAAATAACAAAATCAGCCAACTAAAGTTTAAAAAACAACAAAACTACTAAAATTTCAACCTTTTTTAACAATTTTATTTCTTCTAAAAATCCAAATAAAACAAGAAACAATAAAATAATCGAAACATACCCGGAAAGAGTGATGAAGATGTTGTTTTCATGAGTTTGGTGACCGGAATTGCTGTGGGTTGGGTTATTATATTTCTGTTCAAATTAGATTATCAGATTGGGTTGGGCTTGGATTATGGTGTGTTTATTGGGTTAAAGGTTAAGAGAAAGTTAATTAGTTAAGTGGAAAGTTAATTAGGTTGTATTTTAAAAAAAAATCAGTGTTTACATCAAAAAAGTTTATAAATTCATAAGATTTTTTTTCGTAAGGGGAGCGTTCGAAAATTTCCAAGGGATGCGGACGAAAATTTTCAAGGGGTGCGGTCGGGATTTTACCAGGAATTTAACACTAAATTTTCTCTTTTCAAGGGGTGCGCCCGCCCACCTTAATATATATGTGGGTACGCCCCTGATTGTATGTTGTTTTTTTGGTCGATTTGAAGTGGATGATGGTTATGGTTAAAGTATAGGGGAGAAAAGGTCGATGAGACGAAGGTGGTTCCGGTGGTCGGAGATGGTGTTTGGCCGGCAGGAATTGAAGGTGGATTGCAAGAGTTTAGAGATTTGTGATTTGATGCGTTTTTCCATTTTTGAGGAGTTTGTAAAGATGGAGAAAGGGGGTGACGTTGAGCAGTGGTGGAGGTGGAGATAGATGGTGGCGGTGGTGGAGATTGATGGTGGTGGAGGTGGTGATGGATGGTGGTTGTTATGCAGGAGAGATACTGGAGGTAGGTGAAGAAGTGGGGGTGTGGTGGGATCCACAAAAGATTATTGTTTTAACAAAAGATTTAAATAAAATAAAAAAGAAATGACCATTTTGCCCCTGAGGAAAAGGACAAAGTACCATGATTTAATTTGAGAAATATGACCTGATTTCATTTTTGGACCAAAATGGCAATAAAAGTGAAACCACAGGGACACAGATGCAAAAGGTTTCAAATTTGTACTAAAGTGGCAAAAGTGACCAAACCTCAGGGACCAAAATGACAGTTTACTCTATTATTTTTTATCACATTCGTTTACACGATCAAATAAGTACGTCTTTTTAAATTACAAGTTTACACAATTTAGAAAGCAAAACCAAATGGTATGTTCTTTTATCATATTCGTTTACACTAAAGAACTAATACCAATCAAATTCCCGTCGTGTCCTCATTGTTGATTTGGATTTAAAATCCAACTTGGGTTTAATCAACATCACGCTGAAACGTGCGGGTTAGCGTTAACACGTTTTAAACAAATGGTAATATGAGAGTGTGGAAGATCCACGAAGGCTGGTGTGGGTCGAATTAGCGGATGTTCACACTCGGGCTTTCGAGTGCTACCATTTTTTGTGAAATTGGTCACATGGGGAAGAGGGAGACATTAAAGTCAATCCCAATTTTCTAAACATGGCATTGGTCCTTACCCATATGGAATGAGAAGATGTGATAAAGATCACGTATCTGTAACCAATGGGATTAATATGCGTGGATATCTAATACGACATTTTTTATGAACGCAACAATGCATACACACAGCTGATATAGGATTTGTCTAGGGTGTTAACGGTGATCTATACGGCTAAAGAGAAGTTTAGTGGAGACAAGCTCTTGGCTGGACAAATATACTTTATGTGATGATTACATTTCTATTTTGTATCTACTTCGTCACACATCAGACGTTTAATAGTCAAGCGATGGTAGAAGAAGATGCACATTTTATTCGTGACACTAAAGGTGGTGTTCATTACAAGTACGCATATGCCAGAAATAATGGAGGACGATTTCCAAAAGGCAAGAAGACACATGAGAAAATGGGAGAACAATGATTACATATACGCAGGCCATATGTTGAACCGTACGTGTGATGCTCTCATCAATTGACCAAGGAATAATGGGAACCACTTGAATTAAAATAGGGCCAAACTATCCACACACCAATTTTGCTTATCTACACACCTAAAAGGTGATTTTTGTCTTTACATGCACACCCTGCAGTGTCGAACTGTGGCCAAAACGGGACGTTTTGGTCCGATTAACCAGACAAAGACTGACGGGTGTCTGACGGGTGGGTTGTTCGGACCAAAACGCCGAGCTTTGGCCGCGTTTTGGTCCTGTCAACCAGACCGGGTATCAGTCTTTTGTCTGGTTGACAGGACCAAATCGCGGCCAAAGCTCAGCGTTTTGGTCCGGTCAACAGACCCGTCAGACACCCGTCAGTCTTTGTCTGGTTAATCGGACCAAAACGCCTCGTTTTGGCCACAGTTCGACACTGCAGGGTGTTCATGTAAAGACAAAAATCACCTTTTTGAGTGTGTAGATAGTGAGATGAGTGTGTGGATAGGTACACTCAAATATGGCAAAGTATGCTTCTACTAGTGAGTGTTTTTTTTTTTTTTTTTTAACGGCCAACAAATCATATATTTTATTTAAAATAGGACTAACAATGTATTAAAGCATATAATTTATTTAACATAGGACTAACAATGTATTAGCCACACTAAATGTATGATATAAAAGACTTGTATATCATTAACAATTTGTTGGTAATATTTGACACAAGGGATAGATTGCGCAATACACACTAATTCAATGTAAAGCTCCATCATTTCTCAACTAAGCCAGTTTATAGTTGCTAAAATTTTTGACAAAGAACACAGTAGTATTTCGGTAAATACAAGTGTAACAAATTCTACCCTTTTGAAGAATTTCTTTGACAAGAGCCAAAAAAGCAGTACAATTGTACAAATTCTACATATTAAGTCTCCACATAATCATATAATCCAAATATAAAATCTCTTAATGACACGAAGGGCCATGTTTAACATCATACAAATATACAATAAAACAATAGCACAAATCTCAAGGGAAACGACAACGAAGCACATAATGCAAAGAAAGAAATAAAAAAGCATCACACGATACGCCAAAATGCACCCAACTTGTATCTAAACACATAAAATATGTAGCAAGAACCATACCACATAATGTTCGAACCAATTTACTGTAGTGACCATGGTTTATCATCAGTGAGTGGTGCCACGCGATAAATTGTCATGTATGACTTGAATATACCCAAGAAGAAAGAAGTTACACTTGATGATGCGATTGAAGAGCGCCTTGAAGGTTTTTTACAGCACTGTCGTAGTTAACAAAACCCATGAACCAGAATTCATGATTATCAACTGAGATAATCTGGATGTACTTTTCCGCAGGATTGGCTTTGCTTTTCGAAGCATTCACAGCTTTCAGCTGATGCAACGGGATAACCACCTGTTATATTAAGGTTTTAGTCCAACAGTTTACCCGTTTAATAATGAATGGGCCGCCTCGGGTTATGTTAATCTTTAAATGGTCAAATGGGTCAACTATAAAAAATCTGAAATTTTAGAAAGCAAACTACTTTTAGAGTCAAGTACACGGATAGTCCTTGTGGTTTACCAAAATTTTGAATTTGGTCCCTAGCTTTCCAAAAGTACACGAATGGTCCCTGTAGTTTGCACTTTGTAACGCATTTAGTCCGCAGCCAACAAATCTAAAGGTTTTATCAGGTCCAAGTTAGAGACTAAATGCGTTACAATGTGCAAACCATAGGGACCATCCATGTGACTTTTGGCAAAGTTGGGGACTAAATGTGTTAGAAGGGCAAACCACCGGGACCATCCGTGTACTTTTGGAAAGCTAAGGACAAAATCCAAAATTTTAGTAAACCATAGGAACCATCCATATACTTTACTCCTTTTAAGAATGGTAAGAAGATATGGGACCTTATAATAGCTCCATTGTGTCTCTTCACCAACTTTGTATGAAAGTGGATTGTCGCTTGAAAAAGCAAGTTTTGCAGTTGACATGTAGAGGATTCCCATGACCGGACCCGCAGATGTGGAAAGGTAGCAGGGATAATACTTGACAAGTTTCTCATCAGGGCCCGTCTCAAATGTTGTTGCAAAGATTTTTTCATAACCACCTTCTGCAAGAGCTTTGGTTCCTTGTGCAATTCTCCCAACCGCCGCATCAGTAATACTTGGTGCCGTTTTCACTGATTCAATATTCATTATATTTAAAAAACTGATAACAGATGAATATAGTAGCATGTTTTGGATTCGCATATATGTATTATCTAGATGTGGCAATTTCGACCATTTGGGTTGTGTTTTTCTTTAACGAGTAAAACCAATATGCGGGATTTGAAAAAACAAGTTCCCATAGTGTATCTTTAATGCATTAAATCATTTAAATCGTTCTATTATAAAAATAAGTTTACGATCAAAATAATATATTTTTTCTACTCAGAACTAACACTCTAGTTAGTGTTCATGTCAACCTGATCCGTTTCTACCTGTACCTAAATATTGCATGTTTTGACCCCCAACCCGCCCATTTTGCCACCTATAGTGTTCTCTGTTATATGAAACAAGTTACAATAGCTACATAGAGCAGGAGAGTATATATATTAGCGTATATTGCATGTATACTGAATGTAAATTTTCACTAAAATATAAATCGAATGAAAATAAGCTTAATGCAACATATATGGTGGTACTAATAAACTCATTGACATATGGAATCATGAGAGGAGAATCTGTATTTTACTTTTGTTCTTTCACAATCCCATGACTGGGATGTCACGTGAAAGTTTTTAAATTAATATTATTAATTTTCTTATTACATTGAATCAAGTAAATCAATGGTATTAATCCAGGTCCACATGATCCCTTGATGCCATATCTGTTGAGCAGTATGCGAGATATTTAACAGTAATGTAATACTATTTTAAATCATGTATCCGATCAAATGACACAGTTTTAATTAGATGGAAATTTAAGCATTTCTTTTTGTCTTCTCAGTTTTTCATTAAAGACTCCACAGAGAAAACAGAACATTTCAAATCCAATTATTGGAATTGACATTTTGCATTTGCACAACTTTGTTTGTATATTCTTATTCATATGCACCTGTTTCCTCTGCTTGTTTATACTATTTGCCTCCCTTCACTTATTTCTTGTTCAGTTTTCTCAATAATTTTAAGCTTTTTGTCCATTTGTTCATTAAAATATGACACCCTAGCAATGCCAAAAACAAGGACTATGATGATTACTTTGACAATCTTTATTTGTTAGGTCATTATTCTCAGTGACTCCAAATTTACCCTAAGCCCTTTGGTACACACAATGCGTTTGTTTTCATCAAAAGAAATGCACCTGTGAAGCCTTAAGAAAGATAATAGAAGACATACATAATTCAAATCAACTTCAAGCCCAAAGAAAAAAAGAGAAAAAATATAGACTGTACCTACATATATCTTTGAATTTAAAACAATCTAAAGTGGACACCACCCGATTATTTACTATTTGGTTTCATTAAAATACAAATTTTGACCAAACAGGCCACATGACAAAAATGCCCCCAAAATTTTTGAAAAGCCAAAAATAACTGACGAGGGTGTCAACATTTTATAGGACTTCACATACAATATCTTAATTATTTTTAAAATGCTATTCTCGGATGTACTAAAGTTATTACAATACATTTTCCTAAATGCCGTTATAACTTATACCAATACAAAGTGTCGTTATAACAATACAACCACATTTGAAAAGTTGAGGTCTTGAACCAACACACTTCATATAAGTTATACTTGAAAGATGCAACTAAACAACGTGCCATAATATAAAAGGTCTGTTCTTATTTAAATGCCTGTTGTTATTAAAATCCATACATATAGCATGACCAGTTATCAAACTTGGGCTTAATATTACCACTCGCATTCTAAAGAATTATACTATCCAAAAATGATCAAGATTCTAAAAAGATAACATCATAAAACCAATCAACTTTTTGAAGACAAACTTGTCATCATATTTTGAGATTTTATATTCAGAACACCTATAACAAAAAATAACGATGTAAACAAGTCATTTTTGTAGATTTTTTTTTAATACAGTGTTACTTAGACAGCTTATTATAATATGTCATGTTTTAAACTTTACTATGAAGCAAAGCACTCACGCTATACAGATTCACAAAATAAAGTATTTTGTACAAGTACTGGCTTTATACAAATTTCGGCGTAAAACCACTGATGTTTCAAAAAATATGTTTTCGCAAAGGTGATATCCAAAAATATATAGAGTTACCTGTGACCTCTACAAGATGGCTTTTTAAAAGATAAAAAAATACACAATTACACAGATACAAAAAAAACAAAACAAATAACCTTAAAGAAAGAGCATAGTTATTAAAGGCACAAGGCGCGTAGGCCTCGCCTGTTGCCTAGGCGCAAAAAAAGCGAGGGCCTGAGAAAAGAAAAGCGCACAATGAAAAAAAATTAAAAAACATTATTTTTCAGAAAAACTAATACTATTCTTCAAATATATAAACAAAAGCTATTATATAACATCAATATCATCTATTTAGTACCAAATGTTCTAAAATATTAGTGCATTAGTTAAGAAAAGTAGTTCTTATATAAAAGTAGAAATCTGGCTGGAATCTTGCGGGAATTTAGACAATTTGGCCGGGTAGTCGGCTACTCTCTGAAATCTAGGAATCTCGCCGGAATGTGCACCTAAACCATCACCTGGAGAATTAAAGCGCAATTGCCTCGACTTAAAGCGCAAGCTTCGCCTCGCCTGGAAAATAGGCTTAGGCGCAAGAGACGATGGCTTTTAACAACTATGAGAAAGAGAAGAGAGTAATACGTGGGATACTGGGATCAGTGTTTGAAAGTAAAATTATAAAGAGATGGTAAAAAAATAAAATAGTTATCATTAATTATTTTGATGAATTAATTGACCAAAATGGATCATGGACCAACCCTAGTATTGAACAGCTTACATAGATTATTCATTATTGCCATTGATATATACTTGGAGCCAATTCTGGGATTCAAGGATTATACATGACACAAGGATACGTCTATATAGGCATATAGTAATATACATGGTTTTAAAAAACGTTTGAGGCGTGCGCCTCAAGGCGCGCCTCGCGGCGAAACGGCCAAAAAACGAGTCTGAGGCGCGCCTCATGGTGTTTTTAATGTATATGCGCCTCAAAGGGGTTGAGGCGCTAAGAAAGATGCGCCTCAGGTGCGCCTCAGGGGATTTGGATAGTTGTTTTTGATGTTTTTGACTTTTTGTGTCAATTTCAAGTATTTCATGTCTTTTTTAAGTGTGTTTTTGATGATTTTGATGATGAATTAGTTAGAATTATTATTTTATAATATATAATTTTTATATTTATTTATTAATACCGCCTCGCCTTACGCCTCGTTTCGCCTCGAGGCTTACGCCTCGTGAGGCGAAGGGAAAATGCCTCGAAACTCGTTTCTGTTCTTTTAAACGTTGGTAATATATGTTCTTTTAAATGAACTACATCTTCCCAAAAGAAGTCATCTCAACGAGTTCTTTGGTAGCAAATATAGCTGATAACTTTTAACATTTAAGACGATATGATGTTTAATGAAACCATGAATAGATGAACATTTAGTAGATTTGTATCTAACCACTGGTAATTTATTAAAAATCCAATTGCATCTACTTTGATTATGTGTTTATCTATATAATTTTATTAATCCTATCATTTAGCCAACTTAGACAAAACCAATATACAGTCATCATCATACTCGGTAAATCCCACCAACAGCAAAGCTAAGGTAGAGTCTGAGAAGGGTAGATGTAGACAGCCTTACCTCTACCCCGTAGGAATAGAGAGGTTGCTTCCAGTGAGACCCCCGGCTCTATTGTAGTTTTGTATCAAGCCTTGGACCTAAGACACATAACACTCAAACAATCAGGACAGAGACTGATTGGTGCATGTATCCCCGTGTCTTTCAGCTATCAACGTCACCACATGATGCATGATTAACCATCCGCCGCTTTTAACGTTATTTTCACGAAATTAGTAAAATAATGTAAATTAGTACCATTTCACTTTTGCCCCCTGAGCGCCCACACATATATACATTATAAATGTGCACACTGCAAGCGGGGCAACAATTCAGGTAACGGATATTTAACAAATCAAGATAAGTAAAGTAAGTGAAAACCTACAATTCAGCCATCAATCATCATGTTAACTTTAAGCAGATAAAAAAATGAGTAGCGTTTATTCAACCAAAACGAAATTTTTATCCAAGTTAGCAGCTTTGCATTCACCTTGTGTAGGATTCTGTATGGCACCAATTCCCAATTTACTTTATCGTAACTCGTTATTCTTAATACAACCAGACTCAAAACACGGAGCTCAGAACTTCTCTTGGGCACTAAACGATATGCTAAAAAGCCCATCGCCTTAATGATAAAGTAAACCTATTTACCTAAACTCAATAAACAGATTACCTTTTTTCATCATTCGTATCATAGTAGTCATCGTTTGTCCTTACTCCTTATGTTGCATTTTGTTGAAACACTTAAGTAATATATACACTACTAAATATGAAAGCACTAATTCTAGATAGCCGTCAACATATTGCCCATGGCCATATGCATATATGATCTTCATTATCTGCTTAACTATAAAGATGCATTTCAAACTTAAAGTAGTCATACGATGCTTCATATATAGAGTCAAACGATATCTAAAAAAAATTGATCAAAAACATTTTAAGCGCTAAACTTACAGTGTTGCCAGACTTCTCCAGCATAATCTTGACCCTTCTTTGTTGCATCAGCAGCCGCCTTTCCCCATTTCCCAAGCACATCCTTCACTGTATCAATCGTTTCTAAAACAACAGGAACACAACCATGTAAACATCAAAATACATTTAAACTAATCAACAAACATCTAACCAAACAGATAGTTCACAATCAATATTAGCTTTCATACTCATATCAGTTAACAACAACACATAACAAACCAGATCTATAACAAAAACAATTTCAACCGCACACTCACTCTTTGAAGAAGATGCTGGCACCGGAGCCGGAGATATGTAAGGATTAGATTCACTAGGCATCGTCGTCGCCTCACCTTGCGGCGGAGCATCCGATGCCCTAGCAGCAGCCGTATACACCGGTTGTCCGGCAGCAGCAGGTGGCGGCGGTGGCGGAGCTTCAGGTTGAGAACCGACGGGGACGGATGTCCAGCTCTCAGCGGCCGGAGGAGGAACGACGTCGTTTGGATCAATTTTTGGATACGGAGCGTAATCGGTGGAGTGAGATTCCTCTGGTTTCGCCGATTGATTTGGATTCATTGCGTTTGAATTTTTGGATTGATCTGAAGGAGAATTTGAAAAAATTGATTCCTGTGTGGTTGAATTGCCTGATCGATTTGACTACTAGGGTTTTGAGTTTTGTTGTTTGTAGCAGGTGTCACGAAATCGAAATTAACTGTCGAATCTTCTGGAAACTAGATTTTTATATACTTTAACTAGCCTAATGCCCGCGTTAAACGCGGCTTCAACCAACCTATTATTTTTATTCAAATTTAAATTATATGTAAAGACATATATTGGATAAATTTCATGTGTGTTACACGCGTGGTCTTACAATAAATTGTTTTAAAAAAACATATTGTTTTAACTTTTAAAACCGTCATATGCCAATGAGCACGGAATAATAGGCTTCTTCCATATCGAACTTTCAAGCATGATTTGTACAAAAGGAATGTATTTGGCCTTTCTAGATGTAGGTTGTCATTCCATTGTTACTTGTTCTTTTAGGTGGACAAAAGGGTTGTCTTCAACGGTTCATCTTTTAGTCGGACATTCCGCCTTCACTCGGCCTTTTTGTGGTGGCTGTGAATCTGCAGTTGAATACATTTCTGATGTCAATGATTATATAGTGCATATTAGTTTTTTTTGCTTACCAGAGAACTGCAGCTGCCTCTCGTTCCCAAATATAATGTGTATGGGGCTCGTCAAGTTAACTGAAAATATAAAAATATAGATGTGACTTCTAAATAGAAAAACACATCTTTTTATGAGATCGACTTTTTTAGATGGAACCAACACTACATGGTGTCCTTTATAGTAGGGGTCGTTTATAATAATTTCATATTTGTCACGTAATGTTGCTGGCCGCACACTCCCCTGCCAAGATCACTAACTTTGAAAACTTCATTTTTTTTTCTTTTATATTAAATCAAAAATAGATTTGGGAGTCTTAAAGGTAATCAGACAACATTACCAGTGTTCATATCTACCGCCTATCAGTTACACTCAATGGTTCCGGAGACCACATGGCTTTGGTAATGTTGCCTCCTATCAGATAGTAGTGAAAGCACCCTGTTGGAGACCACATGGCTTTGGTAATGCTGCCTCAGTAAGCAATTTTGCCATCCAATATATCAATGTATTCCATCATAATGCCAGCTAAATCATACACTTGAAAAAAGCCAAATATATGAAAAAAAAATATTTAAAAAAAAAAAGACTATCCCAGGTAATTAATTTATGATTATTGTCCTAATAAAACTCTTGTACAGGTCACCTCTCCACTTGTCTTGGACCAGATTTGACACTCAAATAGAGCTGATGGACAATCATGTCGAACTGCGCTAGCTATGGTTTAGTTTATAATTTCATTTTTTGAGTTTACTAAAGAATGTATTTGGAATTTGGATACTTTTATACAAGATGAATCATACTTGGCACTCAAATTCTCATTTGTAACATGAAATCGAACAAAGATGAGAATCTTGTTGATCAAATTTGAACTATTATATATCTGAAACCTGTTGTGAAGGTAATATCTCAGAATTCAAAAGCTTCTCCACCTCATCATTTGCCTCTGCTTGAATTCTCCATCTCTATAAGCAAAAAAAAAAATAACAATAAGGTATTTATGTTTGGTTCAAAACTATCATAGACTTTCTCTAAATAATGATTGTCATGAACTCGTGATGAAGGGGTATTCATGACATTTAAGTAAATAGTCGAACGCTTGTGCTAATGTGATTGTAATTTATGGGATTTAGTAGAGAAGATATTTCTGAGTGACTCAAAAGGGGAAATCAAATGAAAGAAAAGTTTATATGAAAGCAGCATTACAAGAAAAATGCTTCAGGTTGATAAAAGCTTACCTCTTCAAGATTTTCGATTTCCATTATCTCTTGTATCTGTTTAGCAATAGTCTCCTACACAAGAAAAGAAACAAAGATAAATGTTATTATATTAATATTTCAATGACAGCTGGCATCTAATATTTGCCATTTAAACAGTTCCTGCTTGAAAGAACACTTAAACTGTAGGAAATCAGTAGCAACTGTTAACTGACCGCATGGCTGGCTGACTCAGCAGCAAGAACATCAGAGTCCATTTCCACTTCTATTTCAATCATAGAAGAAATTTGTAAAAGGGGTATAATTGGAATGAAAAATATATAGTGACATGATGGTTCTAAGCTTAATAAAGATGTTATTTTGTATAGGATTTTAGTGGTGTAGAAGACATACTCTTACATAGCTTTCGATTAGTTCAATTCGAGATTTCACGGAGTTTTCTAATCCTTAACGCACCCTTTTGACTCTACTTCTCCGTGCACTTCATGCAAATAATTAAGCAAAACACATTTCGTTAGCTTTCTTTTTCGTTTGCGGAAACCGAACAATTACCCTACAAAGAAGTAGTTACGAAAATTGATTGAGGAGATTACCGATAAGAAGGTTCTCCAACAGCAACAATTTTGTTCTCTAGTTGGCACATACGGGCCAGCATTGTCACACCCCAACCGATGGCGGAAACATCGGGGCACGGCACTGAGCGAAACAGATTGTCCAGGAGAAATCCATAATAACTAATTTATCGGATAATTAACATCATGTCCCATACCATAACTCATCTAAGTAAAGCAGTTATTACAGACATAGATATCTCATAGACAAATAAATTGTTTCGACAACTCAGAATTTAAATTGTTTGTTTCTAGACTCTTCCTACTTGATTCCACATAGCAAGCATCCTAGCATCTCAAACACTTGTCACATACGTTAAAATAGAGGTCAATACACATAGTGTAAAGGTGAGCATACAAGTTTAATAGTAATATAGATAGCGAAAGCGAGTTTACACATAACCAGCATGTAACATGTATAATGTGAAGCAAGTAGGTTATCGACAATGAAATATGCACAGACGTGACTGCGGGTTGTAGAATGCGTAACACATATCACCACTGTGACACGTGAAGAAAAGCCCTTAACAACCCCTGTCCACGACAGGTGCTGAGTCCAAACTATAGTACTATCGTTGCTAAGGTGCCAGGCAACAATCACTGTGTAAACATAACATACAAGCATTCATCGAATAACACGTAAACATGCAAAGCGGTCAGCGTATAAAAGTGTTTGCGTTGTGTGATCGTTGTGATTTCATATAAGTAACGTATGTAACACCCAAAAGTGCTTAAAGCAAAAATGGGTCGAGTATACTCACAGATTGTGTTTAGTAAATAAACACTCTCTTGGATTGAAGGGAGCACTGGAGAGTTAGCCTGAACAGAAGTGATAGCATAAGCGATAAGCGGTGCGTAAAACGGTACGAAGTGACTGAGTGACGAAGGGTCATCCGAACGGATGGCAATCCGGACGGATGGTCATCCGGTCGGATGGCCATTCGGTCGGTTTGCCATTCGTTTGGGATAGATGTGTTTGTGTATGATGGCTTTGAAGTTTTCGTTGTAGCATTTTAAAAACAGCGAAGTATCTCTACCTTTCAGGTCGTCCGATCGAACGATCATTCGGTCGGATGGCGATCCGTCCAGCAAGACATTTCAGGAAGACAAGTTCACAGCAGGATGGTCATTCGATCGGATGGTCGTCCGATCGGATGACCATAGAACTGATGAACTTTGAAATTTGTTAAATTATTTGAGTATTGAGACCACAAGTCATCCGATCGGATTGTCGTTCGATCGGATGGCAGTCCGTTGGGTGACTTGCTCGTTTTGAAAATTCATTAAGTTTGAAAGTTTATGGTTTGATCGAGACGGTCATGACCACATGTTAAACAACGGGAACTCCTTCAAGTCCAAGTTATCCGATCAGACGGGAATCACCCCATTCTGACCAGTTAGCAGTTCTTGACGGTTGTTCATGTTCAACCCGCTAAGTCGGTTATCTCGTTGATAGGAATCGGATCTCAGACCGACACATCCTTAGAGAATGAGTGGAAGGACTGAATGAACTCCGATTCCATCGGTTCTGAGTGCATGAGTGTAAAAGAGTTGAAAGAAAGTTATGAAAACATCTTCCAATCCTTTTAATCCTGAAAATGTTTAGATTTCGGCAAAAACATTGCTTAAATATGTTGAAATCTCTTAGATCTGAGTTATTCTTGGTGGAATGAGGTCAAGTCTTGAAGTTCATAAGAACCCCATGATGGCATCATCTTAGAACACATCAAATAAGCCGATTCCATGGTTAAAAGTGAAGATTTGATGGTGAAAAAAACGAAGAAGTGTGTGAAGATCAAATAAGTACAAGATTTGGAGTAAAAACTTATAAGAATCGCGAGAAATCAAAAGAAAAGAGGCTGGGAGTCGAAGGGTTGCACCAGGGCTGTCACATCACTGTTCAAGTGATGTGACAGGTGCTATTTATAGATGCCAAAAGAGGAAAGGCGGTGTAGGTGTGCGAACGAGGGGCAGTTCGATCGAATGGTCACTCGATCGGATGGGCGGTGTGAGTTGGTTTTCGACGTTTCGTTTTGTGCGTTAAGCGTTACGATACGTTGCGAGTAAGCGATGCGATAGTATCACTCATTAGTTACACAAATAACCTAACTACTAAATACCATAAATATAATCCTTGAATCTCGAGTTTGCGATGAGATTGTGTTGTGATAGAGTTGCGATTGTGTTGCGATTAAACACCTCAATTTAAACGTAACATGCACAAGTAACACATAATAGCACACAAATGTAAAACAATATCCATAACCTATAATTCGAGTTGCGATGCGTTAGCGATGCGATTAGCGATAAGTCAATTAGCGATTAAACTGCGATTTATTCACATATACTCCACATAATACAACTAAAGCAATTTAAATTAGGGTAATCAATAATTAAGCAAGGAGTGACAGATCGCAATTAGCAATCTTTTCTTCCTTTGACTTTGACTATGACTTGTACTTTGACTTCAAAAACGCGGGTTGTTACAAGCATCCATACCTAATGCTATCGGAATCCCCTTCGCTCGTCGAAAATATGCTACAGTCAGGCTCAGAGTTTACACAAAAGCGAAAGCACCATGGCTGCAAGGGAGGTTGCAGATGAAGATCTACCATCCTTCAACCCTGCCAAGCCAAGGTGCCATATTCAACAATATTTAATCAGAACTTCGAACTCATCATTGCCTTATAGAAAACTCTAATATAGCAAAAGGGGGAACAGAAGAAACAAAGAAGGAAGGACACAACGGTAATCAAACCACAGTAATCGTGTCCGTATCATCTCAGCTGCAGGCCATACCCTTTTCTATTCATCATCTGAAGGTAAAAATCAAAATCATATAAACAAACAACATGATATCAGCTTTCCTAACAAACAAACTGTAAACCAAAAGAACATCAATCGGCTACCATAATCCAACAAACACAGAATCAAACAAAACGATGTAATCAAAAACATCGAAGCAACCAAAACAAAAGCGTTTGTAAAAGAAGAACATTCGGTCAATCAACATATAACAAAACAGTAGATGATTCAGTAATCAATCATAAAAGAAGAAGATATGGGAATCAATACTGTCACGACCCCCGACCCACCCTGGACGGAATCGGGTGCCGCGAACAGCCCAGTGGTACCGGTGATTATTTTGAAAAATATTGCAGCAGAAATTTCATCACGACCGTGAGTTAGGAAAAATATCAGAGTTTAGAAAACACCGGATTTTATTTATTAAATAAATGGGATAAACCCATGTTTTACAAAGGTAGCTTTAATAAGGATAAATCTGATTACATAAAACAATATTTCTTAATTTGATTTAATTAATAAAATAAGCCATTTCTTGATGCCTTTCAGTGCCATATCCATCTCTTACTCCAATCTACTGTAATTACCTGAAACGCGTTTTAAAAAGGTTCTGTCAGCAGGAAATACTGGTGAGTTCATTCATTTTAATTAAAACATATTTGTTATAATTTACAGCATTAAGAGTTTTTACATTAGCTTCTTAAAGATTGGCAAAGACTTAATCACTGCAAAGTATAACTAGAAAACAGTGTTATAAATTACAGTATTAAGAGAGATTACAATGTTTCAGATATCAAACCAACTACCCACAGTATTTGTCACTCGACCATCCATCGGTAACCTCTTTGTCCAATGGAGTCTGTGACTATGGTCATATCACTCATTGGCTAAATCGTTGTCCAATAGTGACGGTTATCAAAGTAATGTATACAAAACCCTACATACCGGCTGTAACTTGGTGATTACATAAACTTAATCACTGTAATTATAATCTTTGAAAATAAACATTATTTTGAAATTAATTTGATAAAAAGAGAATGACTCACATTATAAGCATGCAGATTCATACGGGCAAAGTTTAATCTACAGATAAGCCTTGATATATTGCAGATTGATACAGGCAGAGCTTATCCTATTGATTTAGCCTTGTAACCTAGTGCACACGAACTAGGTAATTAACTAATACAGCTTTTACGATAACTCACGAGATTAAAACCCTCACAACGAATGACAAAGTGCAATCACTTAAACATCCATCGGATTCACAACGAATGACAGAATATTCCCTGAGTTCAGGTGGTACTCAAACATCCTGTCGGAATCACGACTAATGACAAAGGATAGCGCTTAAACATCCATCGGATAGTTTCCATCGATCGGACATTGAATCGTAGCAGCGATTGAGTTAATACCCTGTATCGTAGCAGCACCCCGCTATACTAATTAGTGATTCGTGTGTGTTTTTAGAGTAATTCTACGATATCTCAGCGTGTATTACTAATTTCTTCGTCGTTTCAGTGCCCAGAATCAAGTCCCAACTCCTGCTATTTATACACAAATTTGACATTGCTTACGGACCGTAAGACTAATCCCTTACGGTCCGTAAGGGACACATTTTCACTATAGGGTAGCCACGTGTGGGTGTAGGCTTGCTGAATCGACGAAATATTAAAATTCGAATTTGATAACGAGATATGAAGATAATCGTCAAGTAGGGAATACCCCCCCCCCCTGAATTTTAGGGGCCCTGATCCTGATTCTGATTGTTCTGAAATTTTTAGGGATTGTGCAGAATTACTTGGGTGTCTCAATTAGGGTTTCCTATTGGATAAAATAATAAAATAAATAGGACTTTTAATGAGGGTTGTTACATTCTTCCCACCTTAATAAAAATCTCGTCCTCGAGATTTGGGTTATGATATTTCTTTTAGACTTATGTCATATTTTAGTCAATAAACACAATTTTTAAGGTAGATGACACAGAATTAAAATATCGAATTTTGCGAATACAAGTTGTACAATAGGTAGGATTCAATGGTTCAACTGAATTAGTTTAAGAAATCGATGACAAATGGATGAGAGGAAATGATATAATTTCCAAAGGGACTAGGTTCAAGTCAAAAGATATATGATCAATAGATATTAAAATGAATGTGAAGGACTTTTAGAATCAATAAAAATTCTTTGTCAAAAGAAAACTTACTTTGATTGGCAACTGAGGAAAACTTAAAATTGACAGGTTCTAAATGAAATAAAAGCATGAAAAATGATTTGTCAAATATTGAATTATGATATGAGAAAATCAATGTGCTGAGATAAGTGAATTGCAAAGATATACGAAAAGACAATAGAGTTAGTGTATCATTATTTAGAGTTCCAAGTTATTTTAATTGTAAAACAATGTGATAGTACACTATTAATGATCCTATTTTTCATACTATGTCATAAAGATCGAAATATAATAAGAACAAGTTGTTTTGGCATGACCAACCATTATATTATATTTTGTAAAGCAAATATATATTATTTGTTACGCATTTTTACTATATGTAAATGGTCACTACTTTTAAATAAATGTTATTTTAGTATTTTACTATACTATGTATAATAACTTATATTTACTATGTAATATATATTACAAAATATTTTAGTATTATTATTTTGTAAAAAAAATCACTTTTATTTATAACGTTAAATGAAAGTTGTAAATAAAGGTGTAAAAATATTTATTGTACAAAAATATTTATAAAATATTTTGTAAATATATAACACTTAATGGGTTAGTTCTATGTGATTACTTATTTTCATTTTGAAACCATATAACGTTGTGAATGTATTTACAAATGTTGTAAAGCGACTATTCTTATATAGTACAATGTTCCCATAACCCAACTTAGTTTAATGACTACCATATTATTCTTATATGGTTATTTTCTTGCTAGAGCGTTACTGTAAATAGTTATCACAAAATATGTGATATATAATTATTTATATAATTTTATTTGTCCCTCAAATTCTTGTACTTATTTTATGAAAATATGTCTTCTCCTTACAGTACAAAGTAAAATATTTTTATATATACTTAAAATTTTCTAAATAAGTATGATGACTTAATTTATATATATTAATTAGTTATTATCATGGTTGGATATTGGTTAGTGCTGCCTTGTTTAAACATAGGTGGCCAGTCCATGCCTAACTAAGGCTAGGTTACCCAATATCTGCCCTTGACAATAACCCTAGTATTTTAAAATAATACTAACACTATTACTATTAATATTTTCTTACTAATAATAAAACTAATATTAGTAATAAATAACTAAACATACACTTAAATGAGAGTATAATTTAAACATAATTTTTATATATATGTATAAAAATATAAATTCTTCACCTCAATGGTTTAATAAGAATATAGTAATACTATTTTGTAAATTAGGTAATCACTTATGTAAGTTTCCATATATAATTAATTTTATATAATGTTTTTCGATTGAATATTGTTAAAGCAATAATTATCACGAAAGGCTCGATTGATATTGAAAGAATCATTAAGAGATACACTGAAATATGACAAGAATTTGTGTATCATTATCTTAGCACACGATTTGTGTTAAGATGGCTTTTATAAGATAAATCAACAAAGCAATTTAATATATAATTAAATAAATAATTAAACCCGTATATGATATATATAAACGAGATTAGTGCAAGCTTTAAATTTTGTGAAAATGTCAGTACAAGGTGATTATGATCAAAGAAATGATTCAATGAAGTCGAAGACTAAACAAGCCTATTATGGTTCAAAACAAATGAAGTGCTTGTTGGGACTATTTTGAATATGATAGCTTCCATCCATCATATGAAATTTTGAAATGAATATGTAATGTGAGCAAGTCAAATAATTTGAACTTGATTTAAACAAAATAAGTTTTAATAAGAAAGTTCGGACATGGTCACTATAGAAACTATGTATGTCAAAGAAAATTAAATTTTTCAAGAAATTCATTGACTCGATATCAAGGAGTTATTGTTTTGCAATAATGCGGTTCACAGTACAAAAAGCGGAATGATATTTGAGTTTGGATAAAATAACAAATCGGAATGAAGCCCTCCAGTGATCTTTATAAATCAAATGAACCAAATGCATAACAAACAATGCATGTGTAACGTGTGGATTTACCAAGAAATGAAATAGATCAATATTCGCTACTATGAAAGAAATCCTCATGGTATGATGACTATTAGGGGAAGTAGAAACACGAAAGTTAATTTATTATATGCAAAAGTCAGAATTTCAACGAAAGAAATATAAGAACTTTTATCTGGAATTTCATGTGATAACCGTTGTTAAGTGAAATTACCAGGGAATGTCGAAAAAAAATAAAATAGGGAATTTGCAAAGGTATGTGACTCCTTTTTGCAGTGATAATAATTATGACTCTGATTAGACTGTGCACCGATGATTGTGAAATCTTGTTCTAGCGTACCTTAGCGAGATTCATGTTGTTTGTAGGATTACGTGGCAATGTGCTTCTTTTTTATTAGTAGTTTTTCTACTAACGGAATTAGCATTGGTGTCATCGTGCCCAATTTATATTTTCCAAAGGTCTTGCCTTGGAAGTCGTGTGTGATATACTTCGACGTTTATGGACGTATAATTTTAAGTTTCATGTGGTTTCTTGTGTACTAGCACAACTTTACATGCTTCTTACTTGCGTTAATAGTTTATGGTAACGCATTGGAAATTCTTTATACTTTTGATGGTGTCCCAACTTTAAGGGGTTCTCATTGTACGAGCTACGAGGTAAATGATCAAACGAAATAATGTTTGATATCGGAAAATAGATTCTTGATAAAGAAATCTAGACACATATGCTTGTGCTTTATTCCTAATTGACTTTTTGGAATTTCTTATAGATATATATATATCTATATAATCATATATTTCACATGCTGAAATAAACATACCATCTATCAGGTCAATGTATTTAACAGATTCATATTTCCAAAAACTAGTCAGATATCTGGTCATGATACTATTTAGGGAAATCTTGTCACTCGTTTGACATATTACATACCCTGTCTTATCCGATTCGCGCCGGAGAGGTAACCTCAGTATATCCGAACAAACTGGAGAGTCTACTACACCATACCCAGTCTTGCCGGAGAAAATTTTCTATTTCCCATAAATAGTATCTTTTCAAGATTTTAAAAGTGCCTATCTTATTAGGGCTTTTATCCAGAATTAGGGAAATTTGTATTCCCGTAACATATCTTATTCTAGACCAAATAATATCAATAAGCAAGGATTAATAGCAATTTAAATGTTATTGCTTATTTATCGTATTCTAATTACCATTCCTATGGCATACAAAAACCCATCATAATTTATTCACATAAGTACTTAGCTTATCTTGAAGTTTATACTAAGGCATCTTTTCTTAAGTTCAAGTCTAAATGCTATCATGTGTGCTACCAGTTAACAGCAATCTCCTAACTCTTTTATACAAATTTAGGTATTATTGTCACAACACCTAAAGGCTTAAATCAGTGGCTCTGATACCACCTTCTGTCACGACCCCCGACCCACCCTGGACGGAATCGGGTGCCGCGAACAGCCCAGTGGTACCGGTGATTATTTTGAAAAATATTGCAGCGGAAATTTCATCAGGACCATGAGTTAGGAAAAATATCAGAGTTTAGAAAACACCGGATTTTATTTATTAAATAAATGGGATAAACCCATGTTTTACAAAGGTAGCTTTAATAAGGATAAATCTGATTACATAAAACAATATTTCTTAATTTGATTTAATTAATAAAATAAGCCACTTCTTGATGCCTTTCAGTGCCATATCCATCTCTTACTCCAATCTACTGTAATTACCTGAAACGCGTTTTAAAAAGGTTTTGTCAGCAGGAAATACTGGTGAGTTCATTCATTTTAATTAAAACATATTTGTTATAATTTACAGCATTAAGAGTTTTTACATTAGCTTCTTAAAGATTGGCAAAGACTTAATCACTGCAAAGTATAACTAGAAAACAGTGTTATAAATTACAGTATTAAGAGAGATTACAATGTTTCAGATATCAAACCAACTACCCACAGTATTTGTCACTCGACCATTGATGCGTGCGAAGTGTTATATATATTAGGTGTATATTTTAAGCCCCTTTAACACTTATTTTAGCCAAGTTTTAAATTTATAAAACACGATATTTTACTAACACTAAACACACATATGGGCAAGTGCACCCATCGTGAGCGTAGTATAGCGTTGGTAAGATACCGAGGTCGTCCAAGGACACAAGAGCTTTTAATACCGGTTTATCCTCAACGTCTAATCAAAATCAAAAGTTAGAAAAAAGGTTTTTAAACTAAGAAAAAAATAAAAACTAACTAAAATGCTGAAAATAAAAATAAAAGAAAAACAGATAGACAAGATGAATCACTTGTTTCCGACTCGTATCTAGTATAACCTTTGATTATTTCCGCACTTTTGCACATAATTAAGAGATTATCTTAGTTGTTGTAGTAGGCCCCTCTTTTGAAGGTGACGTTACCCTCACCCCAGTAGTTTGAGTCAGCAAGGATACAATCCTAAAAGGGTGGATTATTGGAAGATAATGAATTAAGTTATTAATGCAATATTATGGTAGGCCCCGCTTTTGGCGGTGACGTTACCCTCGACTAAGTAGTCTGAGTCAGCAGGGATACAGTCCTAAATAGCCGGGTTATAGTATTAATAGTAGTTAACTTATGAGGGGATCAAAGAGTTTGGACCCCCGCCATCCAATACCGTGAAGCATTGAAGGAGGTCCTACTAAATTTGACCCAGGTCCATTGCAGGACCTCTAAACGCTGAACAATGGCAAGACCCTTACCAAACCGTTCCCTTAACCCCCGACCAGGTAGCCAACATACCTCCATATAGACCGTGGAGATATGAATGGTGAAAATCTTTTATTTTATATAGACAGTAAAATAATGCCAAGACACCACGGACAAACGATAAGGAAAGATCACCTTCAACATAAGTAACTAGTTATTAAATTCATTAATACAAAACCAAATAAAAAGTGCAAAAGATTAGAAATAAAAAGTATTATACTAGACACTTTGTCTTCACCAAGTGATGTAAGAGACTTAGGCAAACATGGCCTTGATTGTCAAGAACTCTTACGATCAATCTTGGATCCCGAGACGACTCACACACTCTACGATGGACAATGGATGATGGTGGTGGATGATGGTGTTGTGATGGTGGTGGGTGGTGGATGAAGTGTGAGAGAGGTGGTGTGCCAAGGGATGAGTTGAAATAAAACCAAGCACTCCTATTTATAGGCTGAACAGAGGGCTGGGCACGGCCCCGTGCCTGTCTGACACTCTCTCTCCTCATTAATTGTAATTCGCAATTACAATTAATGCGCCTGCTGTACTTTCGCCACGCCCCCGTGCTCACTGGACACGGCCCCGTGGTGGGCAATAGAAGCTTCTATGGATTTGTCTTTTCTGCTGCTTCTTGGGCACGGCCCCGTGCTGGCTGAGCACGGGGCGTGTTCAGTCTTCTGCCTTCTCTATTTTGCTTGGGAAGATGCCGTTGAGGGGTCGGGCAGTCCACTTATGTTCCTTTCCTTGTATTTATGTTAGATTTAGTTGTCTTTTTGCTTCTTTTGTGAATTTGAGCTCATTTAATCCTGAAAATACAAAAGGAAGACAAAAACACTCTTTTTCCAAAATTAGTACTTAAAAAGGGTTAGTTTTGTGCCTTATTTGATGTAATTTATATGTTGCATTTTACATACATCAAATACCCCCACACTTGAACTTTTGCTTGTCCTCAAGCAAAACTCTTTAATATGTGGCTTACACTCCCAAATGGAATAGGTAGAAGAGAAGGTTTTGGGCTTGTCGTAGAGTGTCGGGATTTCCAAGATACTTTGGGAAGTTTTTATTTTTATTTATTTACAATCCTATTCGTCATGATTTATTTAAAACTTTTCATAAGAGAAATTATTTATTAGGGCATAGCATGCCTTTTTTAAAATTCTATTTACATACAAGTTCACATACCTCACGGGAGAACTCACTCACACTCGGCCGAAGGTGTATTTTTAGTGAATCACTCGAGAGCGGCATGGAACTTATTCCTACCATAAGCTTGCTAAGCAATCAATCCTCCTCCTTTTTAACTTATATACCTTTGTAAATATCAAGAGGACTTTGTGGGTTAAGGGTTAGGCTTGGGTTAAAGGTAGGTGGTTGGGTTAGTGGTTAGTAGCAAAAAGGGTGAAAAAGCGTAACAAGTGTCGGTTTTCGTAGGACTTTCTATTTTTGTAACTCGTATTTTGATGAAGCTATTATTCAAACAAAGTTATTTTTGATAAACTTGTTTGTTTATTTTCTTTTGCTTCATCATCAACACATTTTTTTTTATTTTTTTTTATCATACGAAAAACCGAACTTGTTACTAAAACAAAGGGTAAAAAATGAAAAAGGTTTTGGTGGGTAAAAGGTTGTTTGAATTGGGGTATGAAATGAAAAGGTTTAGGCTCAAAGGGGCTAACTAGGGGGATTTTTTTTGGGTATGTGGTAAAAGAAAAAGAAAAAATAATGGTGTAGAAATAAAAATGGTTAGTCCTAATGCCTCCATCATTTACTTACTCGGGTTTAAGTTGATAAGGACCGGGAATGTATCGTCATGGCAAGTTCTAGAGTCGTAAGAACCAAGCGGCTATTCACACAAGAAACGAAAAATGAGCATTTAGTCTAAAGATGTAATTTTGTATGCTCAATAAAGGCTCAAAACTCACTTTTGTGGGAATGGGTTTTTATGTGACCAAGTATATATAATCAAATTTTAACTAAGCTTGTCATGCCCTTTTTTATAATTTTCTTATGTTGGTTCTTTTTATCACGACGCTATCGGTTGTAAATTCGTAAAAATATAACCTTTTTGAGAACTTGGATTTCCCGAGTTAAACCTAGACAAGTAAAAAAAATGAAATTTTTGAAAAAAATTTGGGGTGATTAGCGGTTCCAATAGAGTTTTGTGTAAGGCTTGTTATTAGGACTTGCAAAATTTCCAAGGTTTTAGCATCCCCCCCACACTTAAATTACACATTGTCCTCAATGTGTCCCAAAAATAAATTTTTAGGTTGATTAGATGTGTAAAATAGTGTTAAAAAGCAAAAATTTTGTGTTACTGGGCGCTGAACACGGCCCCGTGTTGTCCGGGCACGGCCCCGTGTTCAAGTGCCAGTAACAAATTTAAATCAAGAGAAACAGAAGCCTGGACACGGGGGCGTGTTGGGTGAACACGGCCCGTGTCCAGTTACCTGAACTGGGCAGTTTTCTGCAGGGGGTTCAGCACGGGGCCGTGTTGGTTGGGCACGACCCGTGTTGAACCTTCTGTAATGGAGAAAATTGTCGGGTTGCCTTGTTCTTGTGCATGAAGTCATTTTTCTCGTTCCCCTTTTCATCCCTTATCACCATGAGTGTGTTTTATTCATTACGAACCATCCAATCTTTGAAAACCATCATTTCATTGCATCATAGAGATAACTTACATAGTCCTAATTTTAAACTAGATAAAACAAAAACTTAACTAAATAGGTCAGGAGGTACACGAGGTTATCATAGAGAGTTCTACTATTCTAAGAAAATTTCGAGAATAGTTTCCCGATATAGTAGGACTTTTAGCCGAAGGATTTCTTCCCTAAATGTTGTTTAAAGCCATTCTTCGATCTTCCTAGGAAGAAAGAATGCGGCTTCATTTTCTTCCGCAACTGGTGGCTGAGGAGGAACATTCACCGGGACTCCTTGCACCACTCTTCGCGGAGGCTCTTGGTGCATGGCGTACCATTCGGCCGGAATGACAACTTCGGGCACCACGTTCCACGCCCTTTGGGTTATTATAGGTACCAAAGGCGGGGAGGCGGGAAGGTTCAACCTCTGGTGCAAGAGGTTTACTTCTTGGAGACAGCCCTCCAGCCCCACTGTAAGATGGTTGATACGGTCGACCAATGCTTCCTCCACTCCCGTCATTTCGTCAATAGCCTCCCTTAGCGCGTAAACATAGTTTACAAGAGAGTCTTCTGCTGTTGAAGATCTCCTCCCATGTCGGTTACTTCTTGAAGATGATCCGCTTGTTCTGCTTGCCATTTTCTGAGAAAGAAACCGAAGAAAGCTAAATTTTTACAAAACAGTGCCTCGGACACGGCCCCGTGCTCAATGAGCACGGCCCCGTGTCCATTTGTCTGCAGGATTTTAGGCTAAGGAATCTTGGAGTTTTAAATTATTTCCATGATTTTTATCTGGGTTTTGAGCTTAGATAATTTAAAATAAAGTTATATAACTAACTTTAAACAAGAATCCTTAGCAAATAGTCTTACAAACTCCTCATAGAGGGTTGGAATCAACAGATTTCCAAGCTTCCATGGAGGAAATGTTGAAAAAATTTTGAAAGAAGAGGAAATGAATAAAAGTGGAAGGGACAAGATGGTCCTTGGGAACCTTCTTTTAGCACTTACCTAGGATGGTATGAGTGAAGATCCCAGGAATCTCTGTCTTTTGAAGTGGTAAAAAATGAGCAGGATTCAGGCTGCATTTAAAGAAAATGACAGCGCACTGGACACGGCCCCGTGTTGACTGGACACGGCCCCGTGTGCAGAGGAAATCCTGACACATTTTGTCCGTATTCTGACCAAATCAGCAGAGAATCTTTTTGGTGAGCACGGGGGCGTGTTGACCTAGACACGGCCCCGTGTTTGGAGACTGTTTTATGGAGTTTTGCTTCTTCTAAGGATCTCGTCGAAATCGGGTGGTTCCTTACTGGTTGGAACAACCCCAAAGTGCCTAAGATACCTTAATTGTCCTAGACTAAGGCGAGAACGCAAGAGGTTGTCGGTGAGGGTAATTCCTATTTTTATTCTAGGTGGACAAGTCCAACCCTTTTCCGGGCTCTCGTTAAAGAAGGTGTATGCCGAATCGCTCAGGTCTATGTATGCACCGAACGAAGTCGATGGAGGGTCCTTCACGGCACAATCGGCACAGGGATGACTATCGTCCACGTCTTTGCTAGGTATGAAGGTAATTTTGGGAGCAACGAGGTTGTCGGAATGCGGTTCCAACATTTCTTCATGGTTATTGTCTTGGGGTGGATCAATAAAGTCCTTCCCAAGCTCTTCTAACCAATTCAGAATTAGCTCTTCTAGTTGAAATAACTCGTCAAGGAGCATTTCTCCTAGAATATCTGGCTGGGCGCATTCAAGGGAGAAATAGTGCTTATTTTTACTTTCGCCCATCTTAAGGTTATAAGGAATCGGTGGGTCTATGTAGTGGGGCCTATAATTTAGAAAGTAACATTTTAATTCTTTATGTTCGCCACCACATAATTGACACCACGTACCATAAGAGTGTCGAAAGTAAAAACAATTACTATCACTCATGTTTATGTCAGAAATTACCAACCGCCGGGATCTAATGGTTCTGTTTTCAGTAACTGAAACTTGGGCACGGGGGCGTGTTGAGTGAGGACGGCCCCGTGTTCAGCTTACTGTCTGACTTAAAACAGGATTGCCAGTTCCAATGATTTAGCACGGGGGCGTGTTCAGCGGGCACGGCCCGTGCTGAGCTCTGCAGAAGCTGAAAAACTAAGAAAAATCCTAAAAAAAGAAAAACGATTAGGCCGTTGATTCCTAACTTTCTTAAAATCCTTGTGTCCCCGGCAACGGCGCCAAAAACTTGATGCGTGCGAAGTGTTATATATATTAGGTGTATATTTTAAGCCCCTTTAACACTTATTTTAGCCAAGTTTTAAATTTATAAAACACGATATTTTACTAACACTAAACACACATATGGGCAAGTGCACCCATCGTGAGCGTAGTATAGCGTTGGTAAGATACCGAGGTCGTCCAAGGACACAAGAGCTTTTAATACCGGTTTATCCTCAACGTCTAATCAAAATCAAAAGTTAGAAAAAAGGTTTTTAAACTAAGAAAAAATAAAAACTAACTAAAATGCTGAAAATAAAAATAAAAGAAAAACAGATAGACAAGATGAATCACTTGGTTCCGACTCGTATCTAGTATAACCTTTGATTATTTCCGCACTTTTGCACATAATTAAGAGATTATCTTAGTTATTGTAGTAGGCCCCTCTTTTGAAGGTGACGTTACCCTCACCCCAGTAGTTTGAGTCAGCAAGGATACAATCCTAAAAGGGTGGATTATTGGAAGATAATGAATTAAGTTATTAATGCAATATTATGGTAGGCCCCGCTTTTGGCGGTGACGTTACCCTCGACTAAGTAGTCTGAGTCAGCAGGGATACAGTCCTAAATAGCTGGGTTATAGTATTAATAGTAGTTAACTTATGAGGGGATCAAAGAGTTTGGACCCCCGCCATCCAATACCGTGAAGCATTGAAGGAGGTCCTACTAAATTTGACCCAGGTCCATTGCAGGACCTCTAAACGCTGAACAATGGCAAGACCCTTACCAAATCGTTCCCTTAACCCCCGACCAGGTAGCCAACATACCTCCATATAGACCGTGGAGATATGAATGGTGAAAATCTTTTATTTTATATAGACAGTAAAATAATGCCAAGACACCACGGACAAACGATAAGGAAAGATCACCTTCAACATAAGTAACTAGTTATTAAAGTCATTAATACAAAACCAAATAAAAAGTGCAAAAGATTAGAAATAAAAAGTATTATACTAGACACTTTGTCTTCACCAAGTGATGTAAGAGACTTAGGCAAACATGGCCTTGATTGTCAAGAACTCTTACGATCAATCTTGGATCCCGAGACGACTCGCACACTCTACGATGGACAATGGATGATGGTGGTGGATGATGGTGTTGTGATGGTGGTGGGTGGTGGATGAAGTGTGAGAGAGGTGGTGTGCCAAGGGATGAGTTGAAATGAAACCAAGCACTCCTATTTATAGGCTGAACAGAGGGCTGGGCACGGCCCCGTGCCTGTCTGACACTCTCTCTCCTCATTAATTGTAATTCGCAATTACAATTAATGCGCTTGCTGTACTTTCGCCACGCCCCCGTGCTCACTGGACACGGCCCCGTGGTGGGCAATAGAAGCTTCTATGGATTTGTCTTTTCTGCTGCTTCTTGGGCACGGCCCCGTGCTGGCTGAGCACGGGGCGTGTTCAGTCTTCTGCCTTCTCTATTTTGCTTGGGAAGATGCCGTTGAGGGGTCGGGCAGTCCACTTATGTTCCTTTCCTTGTATTTATGTTAGATTTAGCTGTCTTTTTGCTTCTTTTGTGAATTTGAGCTCATTTAATCCTGAAAATACAAAAGGAAGACAAAAACACTCTTTTTCCAACATTAGTACTTAAAAAGGGTTAGTTTTGTGCCTTATTTGATGTAATTTATATGTTGCATTTTACATACATCAACCATCCATCGGTAACCTCTTTGTCCAATGGAGTCTGTGACTATGGTCATATCACTCATTGGCTAAATCGTTGTCCAATAGTGACGGTTATCAAGTAATGTATACAAAACCCCACATACCGGCTGTAACTTGGTGATTACATAAACTTAATCACTGTAATTATAATCTTTGAAAATAAACATTATTTTGAAATTAATTTGATAAAAAGAGAATGACTCACATTATAAGCATGCAGATTCATACGGGCAAAGTTTAATCTACAGATAAGCCTTGATATATTGCAGATTGATACAGGCAGAGCTTATCCTATTGATTTAGCCTTGTAACCTAGTGCACACGAACTAGGTAATTAACTAATACAGCTTTTACGATAACTCACGAGATTAAAACCCTCACATCGAATGACAAAGTGCAATCACTTAAACATCCATCGGATTCACAACGAATGACAGAGTATTCCCTGAGTTCAGGTGGTACTCAAACATCCTGTCGGAATCACGACTAATGACAAAGGATAGCGCTTAAACATCCATCGGATAGTTTCCATCGATCGGACATTGAATCGTAGCAGCGACCGAGTTAATACCCTGTATCGTAGCAGCACCCCGCTATAAATAGGGGTGCTTGGCTCATTTGCAAACCATCCCTTGGCACACCACCTCTCTCACACTTCACCCACCACCCACCACCATCACAACACCATCATCCACCACCATCATCCATTGTCCATCATAGAGTGTGTGAGTCGTCTCGGGATCCAAGATTGATCGTAAGAGTTCTTGACAATCAAAGGCCATGTTTGCCTAAGTCTCTTACATCACTTGGTGAAGACAAGTGTCTAGTGTAATACTTTTTATTTTTAATCTTTTCGTACTTTTTACTTGGTTATGTATTAATGACTTTAATAACTAGTTTCTTATGTTAAAGGTGATTCTTCCTTATCGTTTGTCCGTGGTGTCTTGGCATTATTTTACTGTCTATATAAAATAAAAGATTTTCACCATTCATATCTCCACGGTCTATATGGAGGTATGTTGGCTACCTGGTCGGGGGTTAAGGGAACGGTTTGGTAAGAGTCTTGCCTTGTTCAGTGTATAGATCCTGCAAAGGCATGGGTCAAATTTAGTAGGATCTCCTTCAATACCCACCGGTATTGGATGGCGGGGGTCCAAACTCTTTGATCCCCTCACATGTAAGCTACTATTAATACTTTAATCCAGCTACTTAGGACTGTATCCCTGCTGACTCAGACTACTTAGCCGAGGGTAACGTCACCTTCAAAAGAGGGGCCTACCATAATATGCATTAATAACTTAATTAATTATCTTTCAATAATCCGACCCTTTAGGATTGTATCCTTGCTGACTCAAACTACTGGGTTGAGGGTAACATCACCTTCAAAAGAGGGGCCTACTACAATAACTAAGATAATCTTTTAAAAAGTGCAAAAGTGCGGAAATAATCAAAGGTTACACTATACACGAGTCGGAGCCAAGTGATTCATCTTGTCTATCTGTTTTTATTTTATTTTATTTTTCGGCATTTTAGTTAGTTTTATTTTTTCTAGTTTAAAACCTTTTTCTAACTTTTGATTTGATTAGACGTTGAGGATAAACCGGTACTAAAAGCTCTTGTGTCCTTGGACGACCTCGGTATCTTACCAACACTATACTATGCTCACGATGGGTGCACTTGCCCATATGTGTGTTTAGTGTTAGTAAATATCGAGTTTTATAAATTTAAAACTTGACTAAAAAGTGTAAAAGGGCTTAAAATATACTTAAACTTATATACACACTCGCACACATCAAGTTTTTGGCGCCATTGCCGGGGACACAAGGATTTTAAGAAAGTTAGGAATCAGCGGCCTAATCGTTTTTTATAATTTTTCTGTTTTTTTTAGGATTTTCGTAGTTTTTCAGTTTCTGCAGAAGCTCAGCACGGGCCGTGCCTGGTCGGACACGTACCGTGCCCAGCATTGTTACTGGCAGTTTTTATTTTCCGAGTTACAGAGAGCTGAGGACGGGGCCGTGTCGGTGCAACACGGGGCCGTGTCCAACTCCCCAGTAACAGGGATCCGGAAAACAATAACTGTATCTCCGACCACGGGCCGTGTTCACCTGAGCACGGGGCCGTGGTGAACCTTCTGACCAACGTTCTTTTCTGTTTTTATTGCAGGACTAGGAACCCAGGCGCCACATCTGAACTTTCTACGTAGTGTATGAGCTCCAGTTCTAGTAGAGACATAAAAGAAGCTCTAGAAGAACCCGAACGCTTTCTCAGAAAAAGACTTAAAGCTAAAAACCAAAAGAAAGTTTTGGGGGACCCACTTCCAATGGCGGACCAACGTACCCTCATGGATTACCTACGACCTACCGTGGGTAATCTCGGCGCCGCTATCAATGCACCGAATGTCGAAGCCAACAACTTTGAACTTCGGCCGCATTTGATACAAATGCTTCAAAACTCCGCAACCTTCCATGGGCTTGCGGACGAGGATCCTCATCTACATATTACTAATTTCTTAGAAATATGTGATACCTTTCGGATCAATGGAGCATCAAACGATGCCATCCGCCTTCGTATGTTTCCATTCTCACTAAAAGACCGAGCTAAGGCTTGGCTTAACACCCTCCCAGTTGGTTCGGTAAACACCTGGGATGAACTAGCCCAAAAGTTTCTATATAAGTATTTCCCTCCTGCTAAAACGGCTAAATTAATGACTGAAATTAATACATATTCACAAGAGGATGGGGAATCCTTATATGAAACTTGGGAAAGGTTCAAGGAGCTACTAAGAAAGTGTCCTCATCACAGTCTTGAGGTATGGCAACAAGTATCCACGTTCTACAATGGGTTGTTGCCACACACAAGACAAACACTTGATTCTAGCTCCGGGGGACTTTTAGGTAATCGTCGCCCAAATGAAATATATAATCAAATTGAGGAAATTGCTCAAACCAATTTTCAGTGGCACACTCCCCGAGGCAATAAATCTATTGCCCCCGGCGCCCATAAGGTTGATGAAAGCACTTCTTTGCAAGCCCAAATCGAGGCCCTTTCTTCAAAAATCAAAAAGTTAGAAATGGCAAAAACGGTCTCGGTAATGGCTTGTGAAGGGTGTGGTGGGCCACATGAAAATTGGAGTTGTATGAAAGAATTAGATGATCAAACGGAAATGGTAAACTACATTGATAATAGACCTAGGCCGTCGGGTCCTCCAACGGGTACCTACAACCAAGGATGGCGTAACCACCCTAACCTTGGTCGGAGAGATCCCGGCAATAGTAGTAACCAACAAAACCAACGAACTAACTTTCAACAACCACAAAATTTTTCTCAACAACAAGGTGGACGAGAAAGGCTTGAAGATACTGTATCTCGCCTCATCTCCGACACCGAAAAGAAAAACTCGGATCGATTTCAACAATTGGAATCGAATTTTAGAAATCAACAAGCTAGCATTCAAAACATTGAAAAACAATTAAATCAAATAGCTCAAAATTTCTCCGAGAGACCACAAGGCGCGTTACCAAGTAATACCGAAACCAACTCAAAGGCGCAAGTACATCTCATAACATTGAGAAACCGTACCGTGGGTCCCGAAGAGGCTCCACTTCCACCAACTGAAAGAAGCCAATCTAGCCAAACCACAACTCCACCCACGCCCCAACAAGAGAAGGCTTCCCCACCAGTTCAAGAACCTACTAAGACTCCTCCGGTTCCATACCCCGGTCGGTTAATTCGTCAAAAGACCGATTCAAAAATTTACTAAAACAATTGCATGTTAATATTCCATTTATCGAGGTCCTAACTCAAATGCCTAAATATTCAAAATTTATGAGGGACTTCCTCACTCATAAAAGGAAAATTGAATCATTGTAATTAGTTAACTTAGGCGAAGAATGCTCCGCCTTACTACTCAACAAACTCCCACAAAAGAAACTTGACCCCGGAAGCTTCACAATTCCTTGCTCGATTGGGAAATCCCCCATTCGTAATGCACTAGCCGATCTCGGGGCAAGCATCAACCTCATGCCCTCATCAATGTTCAATCGACTCGGCTTAGGAAAAACAAGTCCTACAAAAATAAGCATACAACTCGCCAATAGATCCGTCAAATATCCACAAGGTGTCGTTGAAAATCTATTGGTCAAAGTCGGCGAATTTGTCTTTCCGGCCGACTTTGTCATACTAGATATGGAGGAAGATACCGAAGTACCACTCATCCTAGGAAGGCCATTCCTAGCTACGGCCCAAGCAGTGGTAGATATGAATGATGGAACACTAACATTGAGGGTTGGGGACGAGGAAGTAAAGTTTGGAGTCGGAAAAAGAGTAGAAGACGAAGACCCGGTCAACTACATGAAGGTCATTGACTCAAGTTTGGATGATGCTCTCCGACGGTGTAGCATGGGATGCAAAACATCCCACTTGGGTAACATATGACCAGGCTTTGGGACTAGCCAAGGACCCTTATAAACGTGGCGCACCACGGAGACATTCCGCGGAACTATCCTTAGTTTAGTTTAGATTAATTTTTATGTTTTCTAGTTTAGCTTTAATTTTCAGGAATAAAACACACTCGGGATGGTGAAGGATAACAAGGGAACATGAACCAGCACCCCATGCACGAAAACAGGACCATCCGACGAAATCTTCTTCATTACAGCAAGTTCAGCACGGGCCGTGCCCGCCCAACACGGCCCCGTGCTGCACAAAATGCCCAGTTCAGGTAACTGGACACGGGCCGTGTTCACTGAACACGCCCCCGTGTCCAGGCTTCTGTTTCTTTTTACAAATTTCTGTTACTGGCGATCTGAACACAGGGCCGTGCCCGGACAACACGGGGCCGTGTCCAGACGCCCAGTAACACAAATTTTTCTTTTTCACACCTTTTTACACATTCAATCAACCTAAAAACTTTTTTTTGGGACACATTGAGGACAATGTGTAATTTAAGTGTGGGGGGGGGGGGGATGCTAAAACTTTGAATCTTGCAAGTCCTAATCACAAGCCTTACACAAAACTCTATTGGAACCGCTAATCACCCCAAATTTTTTTTCAAAAATTTTCATTTTTTACTTGTCTAGGTTTAACTTTGGAATTTCAAGTTCTAAAAATGTTATATTTTTACAAATTTACAACCGATAGCGTCGTGATAAAAAGAACCAACATAAGAAAATTATGAAACGGCATGACAAGCTTAGTTAAAATTTGATTATATATACTTGATCACATAAAAAAACCCATTCCCTTCAAAAGTGAGTTTTGAGCCTTTATTGAGCATACAAATACATATCTTTAAACTAAATGCTCATTTTTCGTTTCTTGTGTGAATAGCCGCTTGGTTCTTACGACTCTAGAACTTGTCACGACGATACATTCCCGGTCCTTACCAACTTAAACCCGAGTAAGTTAATGACGGAGGCATTAGGACTAACCCTTTTTATTTCTACACCATTATTTTTCTTTTTTTTACCACCTACCCAAAATCCCCCTAGTTAACCCCTTTGAGCCTAAACCTTTTCATTTCTTAACCCAAAAACAAACACCCTTTCACCCACCAAAACCCTTTTTATTTTTAACCCTTTGTTTTAGTAACAAGCTCGGTTTTTCGTATGACTTTTCAAAAAAAAAAATGTTGATGATGAAGCAAAAGAGAAATAAACAAACAAGTTCATCTAAAATAACTCTGTTTGAATTATGGCTTCATCAAAATAAAAATTGCAAAAATAAAAAGTCTTACGAAAACCGACGTTTTTTACGCCTTTCGCCCTTTTACTAACCACTAACCCAACCACCTACCTTTAACCCAAGCCTAACCCTTCACCCAAAAGTCCTCTTGATATTTACAAAGGTATATAGTTAAAAAGGAGGAGGATTGATTGCTTGGCAAGCCTATGGTAGGAGTAAGCTCCATGCCGCTCTCGAGTGATTCACTAAAATACATCTCCGGCCGAGTGTTGAGTGATCCCCCGTGAGGTATGTGAACTTGTATATAAATGGAATTTTAAAAAGGCATGTTATGCCCTAATAAGTAATTTATCTTATGTAATGTTTTAAATAAATCATGACGAATAAGATTGTAAATAAATAAAAATAAAACTTAATAAAGAATCTTGGAAATCCAGACACTCTATGACAAGCCCAAAAACCTTCTCTTATACCCATTCCATTTGGGAGTGTAAAGCCACATTATAAAGAGTTTTGCTTGAGGACAAGCAAAGATTCAAGTGTGGGGGTATTTGATGTGCACAAAATGCAACATATAAATTAAATCAATTGTGGCATAAAACTAACCCTTTTTTAGTACTAATGTTGGAAAAATTGTGTTTTTGTCTTCCTTTTGTATTTTCAGGATTAAATGAGCTCAAATTAACAAAAGAAGCAAAAAGGCAGCTAAATCTAACATAAATACAAGAAAAGGAACAAACGTGGCATGCCCGACCTCCCCGACAGCATCTTCCCAAGCAAAACAAGAGAACAGAAGGCTGAACACGCCCCGTGCTCAGTGAACACGGGGGCGTGCCCAAGTGCCAGCATAAAAGACAAAGCTATAGAAGCTTCTATCGCCCACCACGGGGCCGTGCTCAGTGGACACGGGGCCGTGGTCAACTATAAGATTCGCAGAATCCAGGCAAATCTTGATAGTACATATACGCTTCTGCACACGGGGGCATGCCCAGCGGACACGGGGGCGTGGTCAACTAATGCAGACAAACTGCAATTAATGAAGACAGAGAAGAGGATGGACACGGGGCCGTGCCCGGGCTGCTGTTCAGGCTATAAATAGGGGTGCTTGGCTCATTTGCAAACCATCCATTGGCACACCACCTCTCTCGCACTTCACCCACCACCCACCACCATCACTACACCATCATCCACCACCATCATCCATTGTCCATCATAGAGTGTGTGAGTCGTCTCGGGATCCAAGATTGATCGTAAGAGTTCTTGACAATCAAAGGCCATGTTTGCGTAAGTCTCTTACATCACTTGGTGAAGACAAGTGTCTAGTGTAATACTTTTTATTTTTAATTTTTTCGCACTTTTTACTTGGTTATGTATTAATGACTTTAATAACTAGTTTCTTATGTTGAAGGTGATTTTTCCTTATCGTTTGTTCGTGGTGTCTTGGTATTATTTTACTATCTATATAAAATAAAAGATTTTCACCATTCATATCTCCACGGTCTATATGGAGGTATGTTGGCTACCTGGTCGGGGGTTAAGGGAACGATTTGGTAAGAGTCTTGCCTTGTTCAGTGTATAGATCCTGTAAGGACCTGTGTCAAATTTAGTAGAACCTCCTTCAATACCCACCGGTATTGGATGGCGGGGGTCCAAACTCTTTGATCCCCTCATATGTAAGCTACTATTAATACCTTAATCTGGCTACTTAGGACTGTATCCCTGCTGACTCAGACTACTTAGCCGAGGGTAACGTCACCTTCAAAAGAGGGGCCTACCATAATATGCATTAATAACTTAATTAATTATCTTTCAATAATCCGACCCTTTAGGATTGTATCATTGCTGACTCAAACTACTGGGTTGAGGGTAACGTCACATTCAAAAGAGGGACCTACTACAATAACTAAGATAATCTCTTAAAAAGTGCAAAAGTGCGGAAATAATTAAAAGTTACACTATACACGAGTCGGAGCCAAGTGATTCATCTTGTCTATCTGTTTTTATTTTATTTTATTTTTCGTCATTTTAGTTAGTTTTATTTTTTCTAGTTTAAAACCTTTTTCTAACTTTTAATTTGATTAGACGTTAAGGATAAACCGTTACTAAAAGCTCTTGTGTCCTTGGACGACCTCGGTATCTTACCAACACTATACTACGCTCACGATGGGTGCACTTGCCCATATGTGTGTTTAGTGTTAGTAAATATCGTGTTTTATAAATTTAAAACTTGACTAAAAAATGTAAAAGAGTTTAAAATATACTTAAACTTATATACACACTCGCACACATCATCGACCAAGGGAACACACACACAAAGTGTGTTTTAAACTTATCCAAGTTTTAATAAAACAACTTTCAAAAATGACTAGTTAGTCCTTCTAGTTTGTAATCTATATAACATGGTTATAATTCTTTGATTCCCTATCTTTTTATGACAAGATTTTAACTAGGTTAATTATTCCTAGTTTTAAATCTCACTATTTTATTTTCAATATGGATATATATATATATATATATATATATATATATAATTATACATGTGTACACACATATATAATTTAATATTTTTAAGGGTGTTACATATGCTATATGCACTTTCACATCCTCTTTGTCACCACATCCGGATACCACTACATAGAAATGTTTATACAACTATCTACTTAGAGTGAATTTGTACGAACACAATTTACATAAGACTAGTTGTAGTGGGGTAACACCCACCACCACATCCGCTTGATTCAACGCTAAACATTGTTACACAGGCGCAAGGGGGGGGGGGGGGGGGGGACTAAGGAAGTCTTCACCAAAACGTTAACGGGTGTGAACCAATAGTAGGACAAAGTGTTTATCTTTTTTTAGTAGTACAAAGTGTTTTTATCTTTTTTTAGTTAGTCACAACAAGCTACATTGCCCAATTTTCTGTTAAACAACTATACATTTTTGAAGGTGTATTTAGTTAAAGCCACATTTGTTACATGATAACGCTTTTGCAATTTTTAGTTAAACCACTCATAGTCTAATGATACTAGGAGCAAACCCAATTTGAAAGAATCGATTAAATAGTTACATCCCACTTTTACCTATTTTATAGAAAATAAGTACCCAAATCATATGGACCACTGTTGGAGAAATACTTAATTCACTTTACCTATTTTCAACTCACTTTTACGATATTTTTTATCGGGTAGTGGTAACCGAAATTACAAACTAAAGGGTTGGCGCCAGTGTTACCAAAAACCCAATGTACCCGAACGCACTACCCGAGCGAGTTTTTTCCCCAAAGGGTGTTGGTGATAAAAATATTTACCAAAATGGGTGATTTCAAAAATATTTACTAAAATTGTTGTTTTTTCACCTTCAAGTCTCATCCACCACAATTCTCATTCTTTAAAAATTTCTTTAAAAAACTATAAACTCCATGCTTAATCAAATTCACGCCATTTCAATCCTCATTAGTTCACCTTCAAATTTATTTACACACGCCAGGGACTATTATCCTCACAATTTTTGTTTCCATGAACATTTATAATAAATCTTAAAGTTTTATGTTTCGAAGTTTTCTTATTTAGTTAAAGCTATTTGATCTTTATCTTGATATGATCTGTCATGAATACGACTTTCTTATCTATATTCTCAGTTGCATAATCTGTGATTTGGGAGTTTTCTTCTTCAAAATCATATGATTTGTGTTTTCCAATAATATGATTTGGTTGTTGACAGCAATTTATGTATCAAAACATTTGATTAAGGGTGTTTGATTAAGCATCAAAACATGAGATGTTGGTGTATTTTTTCTACTTCTATAGAATTGTGATTCTGTGTTTGAAAGTCGAAACGCATCCTTGAAAAGAAAATGCCCGAACTTGCAACCGAGAAATCAAACATTGAACCTTTGTTAAATCGAAATCGACGTTTGAACCTGTGTGAAACCGAACTGGAAACTTGAACCTGTGGGAAACCAAAATTAAACATTCGAACCAATGGAACCTATGAAATACAAGGGTCCAAATCAGACCTTCAAACATGTGATTAAATACCGAATTCAATCCTGCAATTGGAGAATGAATAGATTTACCAGCCTTGGTTTGAGAAACGACAAACGTTTGGAGAGGGATTGAAAGGAGTGATTATTTTTTAAGTAAAAAGAACGAACAAAAAACACCCATTTTGGTAAATATTTCTAAAATCATCCATTTTGGTAAATATTTTTTCCACTTACACCTGTTTGGGAAAAAACTCCTACCCGAGCTACGCCCCGAGTACCCGTACCCTGATCAAATAATGAGAAAAGGTAAAACTTTTGGTGATGAACTGATCATGAGTTTGATGTAAAGCAAAGATTTTTACCAACAACTTTGACCAATACAAAGTCCTTTATGTCACAACACATTATAGAGGTAACAATTATGCATCCATGTGTCTACATGTACCACCACTCCCACAGTATAAAACACAAAACCCCCAAATAAGATCTCACACATGAACAAGCCACCCACTGATTATTCACTTCACAAGAGCATGCAAGACAATCCCTATGCAAACCTCTTACTAAAAAAAACCCAAATTATTCTTACTATTATTATCACCCATCTCAACCCTCTTTCCCACCAATCTTGATCTAAACAACAACAACAACAAGATTCAATCTTTTTAAAATCCCACAAATCTTTCTCACGTGGGTATCCTCAAAAATGTCCGAGGATGTCGGAACCAGCACCTGTAAACCAAAAACTTCCGTCACCGGTGAATATTCCGTCACAAACCCAGATCAAGTCCTCGAAAACGTCCTCGAAAACATTCTAATTTTCCTAACCTCACGGCGTGACCGTAACGCCGTTTCACTAGTCTCCAAATCATGGCACCGTGCGGAAGCACACACCAGATCCGACCTCTTTATCGGAAACTGTTACAGTGTGGCTCCGGTTCGTGTGACCGGCCGGTTCAAGAGAATCCGGTCGGTTTGGTTAAAAGGGAAACCCCGGTTCGCTGATTTTAGCTTAATGCCGGCGGATTGGGGTGCGCATTTCACGCCGTGGGCGCACGCTATGGCTGGGGCTTATCGTGCGCTTGAGAAGATTTGTTTGAAACGTATGACGGTTACTAATGATGATCTGGGTATTATTGCTCGCTCGTTTTTGAATTTCAAGGAGATTGTTTTGGTTTGCTGTGATGGGTTTGGTGCTAGAGGGATTGGTGTTATTGCTAGTGAGTGCAGGTAATGTAAATTAGGGTTTTGCTTTTTCAGTTTGTTTTTAGTTTGGTTTTGTTTGATTTGTAGCTTGATTTGAAATTGGGTTGCTTTTGAGTATGGGGTTGGTGAAAAGTTGGCTTTTTGGTTGGGATTAAGGTTCTTGAATTTGTGTCTTGATATGAAATTGGTTTGATTTTAAGTATTGGGTTGGTGAAAAGTTAGCTAATTTTGGTTGATTTTATGGAGATTAGGGTTTTGTTTTTTAGTATGTTTTTGTTAAATTCGTGTCTTGATCTGAAATTGGTTTGATTTCAAGTATTGGGTTCGTGAAAAGTTTGCTAATTTTGGTATATTTGTTTGAAATTAGTTGGATTTATTTGTGTTTTTATCGGTATGTGATGACGTCATCATTGAATCAGGAATCTTCGTGTTCTTGAGCTGAATGAAGATGAGGTTTTGGATGAAGAATTCGATTGGATTTCTTGTTTTCCGATGGAGGGGACTAGCAATTTGGAATCTTTGTGTTTCGACTGTGTCGAATCATCGGTTAATTTTGATGCATTAGAGAGACTAGTGGCGAGATCGCCGTTGCTAAAGAAGCTTAGATTGAATCGTCATGTTTCAATCGGGCAGCTTTATCGGTTGGCTTTGAGAGCGCCACAGTTGACTGATTTGGGTACCGGCTCGTTCAGTTTACCGGAAGTTATCGGTGAGCAACAAGCCGAAAATCACGAACCGGATTATGGTCATGCTTTTGCTGCGTGCAGATCGATTATTTGTCTTTCAGGGTTTCGGGATCTTGCACCGGAATATCTTCCAGCCATATATCCGGTCTGTGCTAATCTCACCTCATTGAATCTTAGCTATGCTAACATTGATGCACAGCAGCTGAAAGCCGTTATTCGCCACTGTCATAAACTACGGGTTTTTTGGGTACTTTACACAACTTTTAGACACAAATTATGCATCTCTATATCTTTATTTAGGTCTAATTTTTGAAATGATGGTTTAAAGAGTTGTTTAATATGTATATTTTATCTTTTGCCAGACACTTGATTCAATATGTGATGAAGGACTTCAAGCAGTAGCAGATACATGTAAAGATCTTCGCGAGCTTCGTGTATTCCCCATAGATACTTCTGAAAATGCCGAGGGGCCCGTTTCTGAAGTCGGTCTTCTTGCAATTTCTTTAGGGTGTAGAAAACTAGAATCCATTCTTTACTTTTGTCAACAGATGACAAATGCAGCGGTTATAGCCATGTCCAAAAACTGCCCGGATCTTGTGGTATTTCGTCTTTGTATAATAGGACGGTATCGACCCGATCGGGCCACGGGTGAACCCATGGACGAGGGTTTTGGAGCCATTGTTAAGAACTGTAAGAAACTGACTCGGTTAGCTGTTTCTGGTTTGCTAACCGATCGAGCCTTTAGTTACATTGGGCAATATGGTAAATTGGTGCGAACATTATCTGTGGCTTTTGCTGCAGACGGTGATACCGGGCTAAAATACGTGTTGGAAGGGTGCACAAATCTGCAAAAGCTTGAAATCAGAGATAGCCCGTTTGGGGACTCGGGTTTACTGTCTGGTTTGCACCATTTTTACAATATGAGGTTTGTTTGGCTGTCGTCATGCAGAGTGACTAAACAAGGATGTTTGGAAGTTGCTAGAAGATTGCCGAAATTAGTGGTGGAGGTTTTTCGCAGGGATGAGGAGGAAGGAGGCGAGAGGGGCGATCTTGTCAATACGCTTTATATGTACCGGTCACTCGATGGCCCACGAGCAGATGCACCACAATTTGTCAAGATCCTGTGAAATTCAAAGATGCAAGCAGGCCATCATACTGATTTATACTGTGTTCATTTTATGTTGGGTGCATCTTTCTTCATGAATTTGGAAGAAAATATGATCTTCAACAACGATATTTTAACGCGTATGCTGCACCTTCTCATGCAATAAATGAGTGACAGTTGTTGAAGATCACCGTGGGGCTGTCAAGATCTGTGGGTCACCGAAACTTTGGCTGTTGTTTGGATCAAAATACAAGTTTGTAGTGTTTTACACGAAAAAGATTCGTTCTTTGAGGTGGGGTTGATCTTATTTAATGAAGTTTGTTGTATTACGCGATAAAGATTCGATCTTTGAGGTGGGGTTGATCTTAATTGATGAAGTTTCTCTAAGCAGCAGATGATAGTATTATTTACTTTGGTAGCAGAGAGCTTTGAATCCTGCTACATGTTGTATTCAGATGTTAGTGATACATTCATATCTTCTTTATTTAAGAAGTTTGTTTTAAAGATGTTTTAGTCAGAAGCCCTTGATTTTGTTTAGTTGGAAAAAAAGACTTTGGTGCTTCTATTGTATGCTTGTATCAGCAACGGTCAAATCTGGAGTAATGTACCAGTTCATATGCATGAAGTACAAGCTAATACACCCAACTGGATTTAGATAAAATAGCAAAATTCTTATCAATAAAGATCAACTAATAATATTGCACACGCGCGTTGTAGTACGGGTACATCGCACATTTCGAATATCGTAAACATCGAATGAATTAGTCCAAATGTTATGTGTTGCGTTAACCACACAAAAACGTGTGTTTCGACGTATCGGATTAAACTTAATGTAAGCTACATAAGCATTGCGATTGAATCAAAACGTAAAGTAAAGTAAATCGAATTTATACCGTACAATTATAACGTATTATAGGTGACTCGACTCATACATAGAAAACATAGCGGGTATAGAGGAAAAACATATACGTGTAACAAAAAGATATTAATTAGAGCTTTTAAAAAAAGAAAAAATCACAATTAAATTTCACTCAATTCAGAACAAAATTTAGGAAGCAATTAACAATCATAAAATAAGTATAAAAACATATTAATTTTACGTGAGTTGTTTTCCAAAAATTTACGCCGAAATGTAGAATAACTCGGATTTATACCGACAGGAACGTAAAAATGCGCACGTAAAATATTTTTTTAACGGAAAGGTATTATATTTAACCTCACTCGATTTTTATTAAAAATGTTTACGTCGAAACGTAGACAACTTAAATTTATACCAAGATGTACGTTAAAATAGTTACTTTAACGTAAAGAAACGATACGTAATATAGTTTAAACAAAGTAATTTAACCTAAAAATTTATAATGAAATTCAAAAAGGAAAAAAAGAAAATTATTTGCAATTAAGAAAATTTACTCTTAAAAGAAAAAAAATCAAACATAGCCTTTTCAACCATGGTGAAAATAATAAAGTCAAAGGAGTTGTCTTTACTCTCCAGATCTTCCCAAATTTTCCAACGTATATGTTGCCACTGCCTTTATGTTTTAAGATTGTATACAATCGGGATGGCTTATCAAAAATATCATGTGAAACCTATATTAGAGTGCATCTCAATATAGGTTATTTTCTAACATGAAAATAACTTAAAATGAAATTCACGGTTTTGAGTTCAGTATAAATAGGCTCTGATCAACTTTAAGTGAAAATGATAGGTTCTTGAATTGACCACTTGACTAGTTTATTTATTATGTAACTAGTGGGTTACCACCCGCGTTTCGTTACGGGTTTGGAATGTAGATAAAAATAAGCAAACTACGACGAGTCAGTCTATGTGAAATAAAAAAAACCATGTCGCGGCAGTATTGAAAAGTCACGGGAAAGTTACCGGTTCAGTTCATTACTGTATCGACACTCATTATAACCATAAAAGCGAATATATGCAGCGGGTTCGTAATGTAACTGAAATAACCTACTTACGATGGTGCATATGAAAAAAAAAAACATTACGTTGAGAAAAAAAAACTAAAAAGAAAGCATATGAAATTAGTAAAAGGGAAAAACTAAAAGTTGAGGGTCTAAATAGTAACTATAATAAAGTAAGTAATGATGAAAATTAAAAAAAGCAAACCTTATTAAAATTGAGGGGCTAAACATGTCATTATTAAAGTTAAAGGACCAGAGTTGGTTGATGTTGACAAAGTTAAGGGGCTTAATATGTCATTATCAAAGTTGATGGCCTAAAGCTGTCATTACCAACGTTAAGGGACCTATTATGTCATTACAAAAGTTGAGAGGCTAAAGTTGGTTGATGTTGACAAAAGTTGAGATGTTAAACATATCATTATAAAAGTTAATGGGCAAAATTTGTTATTATCAAATCGAAAGGCTAAATATATAATTACCAAAAGTGAAGGCAAAGTTAAACCAAGTTGACAAAATAGCATTTTAAAAGTGTATATAGAATAACTTGATGACTGCCAAAATATAAAAGGAAAATAAGAAATGAACACCAAGTACTATAGTTTAAATGTAGCTCTTTTATAAACACTTGTTGTAAATTATAACTTAAAAACATTTAACTCTAAATAAGTTACATCACAAACCATCTTTAGTGCTCTAGTGGTGGTCACGGTCACGAGTATTTAAGTTCTACCTATGATGGGTCCGAATAAGTTTTCCCCTCCAGTTCCACTCCAATTCACACACCAACCCTGTACTCTAATGAAATAAATGAGTAAAAATATATTTAGTTTCGTAGCAAGTATTAATAATACCGATGGCGATGTCTCAATGAATGATGTGTGGAAGAATAGTACAAGTACAAACATTGGTGGTCCCTTGGCAGTTCACACACCAACCCTGTATTTCCTATTTTGATGTAGCGTTGACGTGTACATTCTGCATCTTTTTTTGTTTGAAGGGGCTCTGCGGGTCAAAGTGTCAAACCGGTCTTTTTCATATGTCCTAATATGCTTTTGATAAAGGGCTTGGTTATTCACACGTCCCCTTGGTTATTTACACATCCCTTGAACCCTATAGGAAGCGTATAGGGCAATACGGTTCCTCTGGGTCCAAGGGTATTGAGCAATACACTTCCTATATGTGTACTTGAAGTACAAACTTTTCAGAAGATGGTCAGCTAATGATTAGGGGACCAGAGGAAGCGTATAGGGAAATACGGTTCCTCTGGGTCCAAGCGTATTAAGCAATACACTTCCTATATGTGTACCAAACTTTTCAAAAGATGGTCAGCTAAAAGGAAGTGTATAGGGCCATACGCTCCCTTAATGATTTTTTTTTTTCAAAAGACAAGAAGAATAAAAACCACTATCATCATCAATACTCGTCAGACTCCTCGTCAGACTCAGCGAACTCCTCCTCTGTAAAGTTCAGGCCACGCCTAGTAGAGGGTGACGGGTTGTGCCGTGTATAGGACGTGCCTGGAGCCTATAAAAAATTCAAACAAAATACTCATTACATAACATTAAAATTGTTCGTAGAAAATAAAATAAAACAAAATAACATTCATCATGCCCGCCATCCTGCTCAGCCATCTGAGGCATCTGAACCTCCTCGGCCTCCAAACGCGGGTGATGTACCAACGGCTGCCATGCCCAAACCTGACGGTTCGTCCCGACAAACCTATAACCAACATTAGGAATGTTTGCCGCCACTTTCATCCATGTCATCGACCTCATGTCCAAATATTTGCAGGGAGCCGGCGGTGGATACCTATCCTTGACCCAACCAAAGGGCTATCCGGCCGATAAACGATCCTCCATATATACTACCACGACGCTGCTTTTTCCAACGTGTGACAAAATAATCCACCAGGCAGAGATGGAGGGCGCACGGACGACCAGTAAATAAACAATAGAGATAGAAAAGATCGGCCTTCGTTACGTGCTCGCAACTCTTGCCACGGGCCGCGATGCCCGTGCTGAAGCAACGATGCAAGTAACGAACTAACGGGTCGCGAATCTCCGAGGATCGGACCTCCTTCGCCTTGGTGTATGGACCTTCACCGATGGTGGGCCACCAGGCAATCAACTCATCCTCGGGCATACGATCGATAGCTGTGGTATACACGTCCTGAACCAACTCCTCGTCTGTGTAAAAACCGGTGGCGACGGCAAATTGACGAAGCGACATCTCAAATACCTCACCGAACAGACGGAATGTGATCTCGGGTGATGGGGCCGGTAAGTTCGGATCATCAAAATCCGAGTTCGGCCGGTCATACGGTCGAGGTCTATAGCGGAATGTGGAGAGAAACTCCACCATCAACGGCCGATAAGATGGTGCGGCTCCTATTCGAAATAAACGATCCCACGGGCTATCCTGCCCGATAACCTGTCGAACAGTGTCCGCCACCCCACATGTCTCTAACGAATCCCAATGTATCCCTCTCATGCACCCCACCTTCATCTCCTTAAGTTTATTCCGTTTCGCTTCATACGTTTGGGAATGGTATATCATATATGGATATCGTGAACAATCGTCACCGGCCCATGGATCGAAATCTCCCGCGCCATCCATCTCATCATCTGACGCCATATCTTCAAATTTAAAATGAAAAGAATTTAAGTTATACAAATAATGTATAAACGTTTTTTTAACACATTTTTATAAAAAGGATTCAGATTAGGGGACCAGGGGAACCATATGCCCCATACGCTTCCTATACATTGGCTCTTGGGGAACCATATTGCCCCATACGCTTCCTATACTTTAGGTCTAGGAGAACCATATTGCCCCATACGCTTCCTATACTTTGGGTCTAGGGGAACCATATTGCCCCATATGCTTCCTATTATACCAATAGGAATTGTATTGCCCAATACGCTTCCTATTGATTTAATGCGTTCACCAACCCAAGCCCTATGGGAAGTGTATTGCCCTATACGCTTCCTATTAAACTTATGGGAATCGTATTGGGTAATACGCTTCCTATTGGGTCACTTTTCAGACCTGTATAGTTTTGAACTGCGTGCGCTTCAGAGAATATTGTACCAATAGGAACCGTATTGCCCAATACGCTTCCTATTGGTGTCGCATTTAATGCTTCAAACCCTATGGGAAGCGTATTGGCCTATATGGTTTCTATTGAGGGATGTACAAAAATTTTAGGGGATGTGTAGATACCATCACCCTTGATAAATCAACAAAGTACTCGGTTTCTTAATTGTGTGTGTGTCTGTCTTATTTCAACAAGCTTTAATCAGCAAGCTTCTTGGTTACCGGTATTAGGCTATGCGGTATGGTGGTGGTCCTTCATTGGAGGATGATCCGCCACGTAGATCGGGTGTGAGGATGGGGCAAAGAGGATGAAGGTGAAGAAATAGGGGATGAACCTAATATGTATATATATAAGTTGTATGTATAGGTGTGTGAAAGAGGGAGAGGACCGGCTCCATCGTATGGAACTCGACGTTCAGGACGCCGGCTGTGGGGGGGGGGGGGGGAGGCGGCGCCAGAGCAGGACGTGAGGGGGACGAACTCCATACTGCAAAGCCTCCAAGGTGTAAATAATGGTGTTCTTTCACAAGGGTTTAGACTTTAGAGTCCAACGGACAAAAGTATAGACTTAGGGGCTGTTTGGCAACTTCTGAATAATTAAGTGCTGAACCAATAACAGGTCTGAATCATTAAGCGCTGAACCAGTAGGATTTTGAACCATTAAGAGCCGGTATAATACTTAACCATTCAGAGGCAAATGCCTGATCAATTCAGATTAGATGTCTTAACTATTCAGACTCTGTATAATGCTTAATCATTCAGATGTAAATGTCTGAACCATATCTGCTCGTGAAATAATCAGTCTGAACCATTAAGTGTTGAATCAATAAGAGATCCGAACTATTAAGAGGTAAACAAACAGCCCATTGGAAGTATAATTAGAGTGCGTGTGAGTTCGTGTTCTAAAACAGGGGCGGATGTATGTGTATACAAGGGGGAGCGCCCGCTACCGCTTGGCGTTCCGGCGGTAGTGTAAAATTAGTGTAAATTTTGGAAAAATTTGACGTTTTTCCGATTTCGTTACCGCTTATTTATAAAACGTTACCGCTTGGCGTGAATCCTAGATCCGCCACTGTTCTAAAACCAAGTTTAAATCTATACTTTTATGTATTGATAGCGTATCTGCTCTTGCTAGCGAATTAGTTTTACGTGTGGTATACTAAGAAACACATCATAAAATAAGAATACGTTAATTAGATTTGAGCATGTGCCTCTTATATTCAAGTATTTTTTTAGTTTTATAATTAGTTTTCAGCTCTCAATAACAAACTGATACATCGAAACAGAACGTAAATGAGTAACAAACTACGTTGTTAGCCTCTTTTTAATAGCAAAACTAAGTTTATTTAAAAAAAAAAAAAAAACTATATTCATAGATCTTGAAATCATAACATTATTATGCATGATTCAATTAGAGTCTGTCTACCGAGTAGCTTATAATAAATAATAAGTGTAACTCTACATTCATCCCTTATAATAAATGACAAGAGTAATTTTGATTTTCTTTTATTATCATTGAATAAAAAATATATACGAGTAAAAGTAGATATATAATTATAAGAGTAAATTGCCATTTTATTTAAGGTTTGGTTTAAAATGCAACTTTAATGCAAATAGTTTTTTTCCTCTCATCTGAGTCTCTAAATTTTCTCATTTTTTTGTCATTTTCATTACCTGGCTTAACTCCATCTAAAATATCCATTTATGTTAGGGTTATTTTTGTCATTATAAAAAACTTTTATCATTTGCCATTTTGATCCACCTATTTTGTAATACCTCACCCGTAACTTGGGTGATTGCGTACAATTAATACACTTAGAGCGAAAGCAAACTGAACTTTGATTTAAACCTATAGTTGTCTGAATACAAAACATTATTTATTTACAAACTCTTAACAAGTAAGAACTTATTGGTCTTCTAAGCTCCATAATTGCCAAGTGATTCCTATAGCTGCCCTCACAACTCACCTGAGATAAGTATACTCAAAACGATGTCAACTATATGCTCGTGAGCTGATACTATACAATATTATAAAGACATATCACAATTTACATTATATGCATACACAATATTGGTCTGTGACCAAATTATACTCATGTTTGTCACACCCCAACCGATGGCGGAATCATCGGGGCGCGACACTGAGCGAAACAGATTGTCCAAGAGAATCCATAACACTATTAGTGACAATATAATTAATGTTCATGTCCCATACCATAAAATTATAAAGCATAATGTCGCAACCCCCAATCCTTGTACAAATACAGGAACGGGCGGTCGCGAGCCAGTTTTGGTGGTATCGCGTATTGTCTAATTTGGCTTACATCAGGACCGTAGTTAGGAAATATTTTATCAGAGTAAAACACCACATTTTATATAAATAAACATATTGGGATAAAACCCAAGTTTTTATTACAACTGATTTACAGGGATAAATCCCATTTTATTTGAATTCAAACGCCTTCTTTATTTAGGTAACTTTTATAGCCACTTTTCCAAGCCTTCAGTGCTGTCCAGCTGGCTTCTAATTGGCTTTCACATTGTGTTACCTGAAACGCGTTTTAAAAACATTTGTCAGTGGGAAATACTGGTGAGTGAATCCCAGTTTAATAAGTTTTGTCCTTTATGTTTATCCCAAATTTCAGGCGCTGTCCTTTACCTTTAAAATTGATGAGGTTTTGTCCTTAATGTTTGCAAATCATGCACGTTATGCCCTTTAGGGCAAACCCAGTTAATTTTTTTTTGTTAAATCTGATCATGTGCTAGGCACATGAGGGCATTCTTGTCATTTGAGCTTTCCAGGGGCTAGTTTGTAAATAACTTTTATTAAAGGGTCATTTTGTACAATTTAAAAACAAAACATTATATAAACAAAACATTATTAAATAACTTTCATCTCTTCTCTCTCTCTCAAACAGATGCAGGTGGTTGAGATGGTGAAGGCACGTCGGTGAAGGCACGGCGGTGGTGAAGGCACGGTGGAGGTGGTGGGTTAGGTGCGGTGGTGAAGGCACGACGGTGGTGGTGGGTTAGGTGCGGTGGTTGAGATGGTGAAGGCACGGCGGTGGTGGTGGGTTTGGTACAGGGTAAATCGCTCCGTCTTCTCCATCGACATCACATACCGAAGGTCCTTCGTCTTCTCCGGCGACATCACATACCGAAGGTCCTCAATTCAACGGTAAATCGCTCTAATTCTGCCCAAATTTCTTTGATCTATCAGCGGTTGTGGATGGGGTGGTTTGTAGGTTCTTGGGGTTAGGGTTTCAGTGGGGGTGGTGGGTTTAATGGTGTTTGTTGCAGGTTGGGGTTAGGGTTTCAGTGGGGGTGGTGATGGTGGAGACGGTGGTGGTAGTGTGGTAGAGAGAAAGTAGTTGTGGCGGTGGGTGAAGGTGGTTGTGGTGGTGGTGTGTTGATGGAGGTGGTGGGAGGTGGCGGCAGGTGAGAGAGAGAAGGCAGAGGATTGGAGGGGTTTTGACAAGGGTGTTTGGTGGAGGGTGGTGGTGACGGTGACGGTGGAAGGTGGTGGTGACGGTGACGGTGGAGGGTGGTGGTATATATATATACTTATAATAATAATAATAAAACTAAAATTATTTTGTTTTATTTTTTAATAATACTAAGTAAACAGTGTAAAAAGACTAAAATACCCCTGAGTGACCAGATTTAACAAAAAAAATTAACTAGGTTTGCCCTAAAGGACATAATGTGCACGATTTGCAAACATTAAGAACAAAACTCATCAATTTTAAAGGTAAAGGACAGCGCCTGAAATTTGGGACAAACATAAAGGACAAAACTTGTAATTTACTCTTAATTTAATTTAAACAGTATTGAGAGCGATTACAATGTATACATCTACCCAATTACTCATTCAGTATTGTCAATCCTGACTGGTGGGTCATATTACACATTGGCTAACTCTTCGTCCAATGGTAACGTGTCTCACATTTTGTATACAAAACCCCAACATGCCGGCAGTAATCGTAGAATTACAAAGACTCAATCACTGCTAAATTGCATTGTAAAATAGTTAAGGTTTTGTAAAAACTGTTTACAAAAAGGAGATTACTCACATTGCTATCTTAGATTATCCTTTAGGGTTTCCTGGTGACAATCTATAATTTACACAAATGCACACGTGTTAGTATAATAACCCATTTTAACATTAGTAATACCCTCCCCGAGACGGCATTCCAATGACTACGTCGGGCAGAACCACGACAGCCGTTACGGAACCCTAGATCAATCGGGCAGAGTATCTAATACGTATCCAGGGGTTATGATACTTACAACGGAGCAGAACTTCGCTATTTAGGAGGGTATAATACCCGTGTATAATGTATACTACGTAGAATTGAGAGAAAGAAAGACAATTTTGAACGATTTCGACTGAAGACCCGATGCCTGCTTATATAGGGGCTGAGTTTGATTTTTACGCGGCCCGCGTAAGAGTAGACAAATGCCTACGCGGCCCGCGTCAACTCTGGTCAACGCTGTAGCTGATCCGGGTCATCGACTAGACCTGCCACGATGATGACACGTGTCATCACCGGGCTGCGCCACACCTTTGATCTCTAGCGGCCCGCGTAAGATCCTTAAAGGTTCTATGCGGCCCGCGACGAACCCAAATATTAGAGTTTTAATTATTTTTAATAATATTTAAGGTATTCGGGGCCTGTTTTCACGTATGGGGTGTATTTTTGGACATATTGGGATATTTTAAAATATATTAGGGTGTTGGAAAATTTATAAGGGTGTCGGTTTAGAGTTGTTATACATAAATAGTTATTACAGACATTGTTCTCAAAGACAAATAATTGTTTCGACAACTTAGATTTTTATTGAATGACGTTTCTAGACCCCCTACTTCGTTCATCAAACAAGCACAGCATAGCATCCTAAACACTTGTCACATACGTAAAATAAAGGTCAATACACATAGTGTAAAGGTGAGCATACAATTTTAATAGCATATAGTATAGCGAAATCATTGTATGCATAACCAGCATGTAACACGTAGAAATGTGAAGCAAGTAAGCTATCGACAATGAAGTATGCAACCGACATGACTACGAGTTGTAGAATGCACAACACATTATCACCACTGTGACCATGTGAAGTAATAACCTTAACAACCCCTATCCACGACAGGTGCTGAGTCCAAACTATAGTACTATCGTTGCTAAGGTGTCAGACAAACAAACACTGTGTAAACATAACATATAAGCATTGATCGAGTCACGTATAACATGCGAGAGCGGTTTGCGTTTAAAAGCGTTTGCGTTGTGTGTTCGATGTGATTTAAATACAGATAACGTATGTAACACCCAAAAGTGCGTAAAGCAAAAAAGGGTTCGAGTATACTCACAGAGCGTGTTTAGTAAATAAACACTTCCTTGGATTGAAGGGAGCGCTTGAAGGTTAGCCTGATCAGAGAACGATAGCGTAAGCGTTGGACAGTACGTAACAGTGCGTCGAGGAGATAGGTAATCGGATGATGGTCCGATCGGATGACCGTCTTGACGGATGGTCATCCGAACGGATGACCATTCGGTCGGAGGGTCGTTCGATGGAGTGAGTGTGGTTGTGAAATGATTTGAACTTTGAAGTTTTCGTTGTAGCATTTTGAAAAGTGTGAAGTATTTCTATATGTCAAGTCATCCGGTCGGATGGTCATCCGGATGGATGGCCATTCGATCGGATGGTGATTCGTTTGAAAGTTGGCATTCTTTGAAGTTTTGAAAATTGTTTAAGTGTTGAAGTTCACCAATCACCTGGTCGAATAGCCGTTCGATCGGACGGTCGTCCGATCGGATGGCTATTCGATCGAGCAACTGTTTTGTTTGAAGAACTTTGTAAAAATTTGTTAAGTCGAAAGTTTTGCAGTTAAACGGAGATGGTATGACGATGTGTCAAACAACGGAAACAACACCAAGTTTAGCTCAGCCGATCGGATGGGAACCACCCCATTCGATCAGGCTCAACTTTTCAAGATGAAGTTCCATGTTCAACCCGTGAATCGGTCGTCTCCTCGATAGAAATCCATTCTCAGCCCGGTTCACTACTAGAGAATGAGTAGAACACCCGAACGAGTCTGGATTCCATCGATTTTCGAATAAAAGTGAAAAATATTGAAGAAAAGTTTGAAAAACATCTTCCAACTGTTTCAATATCGTGAGGTTTGTGTAAAATAGTATGGAAATCTTTTAGATCTGCACAAACTTCTATGAGACGAGGTCACACAACAGTTTCCATTAGAAACCGAGGTGACGTCACCTTCAAAGAGTCCAAATCAGGCGATTTCTTGGTGAAAAAGTAAGATTTGATAGTGTAGATGATGAGAAAGTGCTTAATGAAGATGGGAGTACAAGATTTAGAGTGAGAACTTACAAGAATCGCGAGTAATCGAGAGAAAAGAGCTTGGGAGTGTGCGGGTCGGACAGAGCTATCACATCAATGAACAGTTGATGTGACAGTGGGGTATTTATAGGGGGAAGGGTGAAAGGTGGTGTAGCGTTAAGCGGCCGGATAGCCGTTCGATCGGACGACCATCCGATCGGATGGTCATCCGGTCGGATGTCCATTCGACCGGTTGGCTTGAGCGAGTTAGTTTTTTGACTTTCGTTTCGTGTGTTGAGCGTTGCGTTGCATTTGCGGGTAAGCAATGCGATAATATTACACATTAGTTACATAAATAACATAATCAACCTAACAATCATAAAAGTAATCTGCGTTTCGAGTTGCGATGCGATTGCGAATAACATCCCAAAACATATATTAAGCACACACACAAGTAACACATAATAACATGCACACATAGTAACACATAGTACAATAACCATAAGTGCGATTCGAATTGCGATGCGGTAGCGATGTGATAGCATTTAGTAGAATAGCGTTTAGTTGCGTTTATCGCATTGTTACTTCACATATTAATAATTCGTAGTTTAAAACAGCGTTACTTAACACATATCGATTATCGAGTCTGCGAGTACAAGCAATAATTAAGCAAGAAATGTCAGATCTAAGTAAGACCTGGCATTGACTTTGACTTGTACTTTGACCTTGACCCGAAAAGTCAGGTTGTTACAGCCTCCCCTACTTTAGGAAATTTCGTCCCGAAATTAAGACGCAGGCGTAACGAAGAGTTGTAGATACTTAGCCTTCATATCACTCTCGAGTTCCCAGGTGAACTCTGCGCCGCGTTTGCCTTTCTAGCGAACTTTCACCATAGGAATGCGGGAGCATCGAAGTTTCTTGGTCTCTCGGTCCATGATCTCGACTGGCTTTTCCACGAAGTGTAATGTTTTGTCCACTTTTAAATCCTCAAGAGGAACATGTAAATTCTGGTCGGCTAGACACTTTTTGAGGTTCGAAACATGGAAAGTCGGATGTACGTTGCTGAGTTCCTCCAGTAATTCGAGTCGGTAGGCCACTTTGTCAATTCTTTCCAGAATCTTAAAGGGTCCAACGTATCAAGGCACTAGCTTTCCTTTCTTGCCGAATCGAACCACCCCCTTCCAAGGTGCAACCTTTAGGAGTACGTGATCACCAACGTCAAATTCAAGGGGCTTGCGGCATTTATCGGCGTAACTCTTTTGACGACTCCAAGCTTTCAGGAGATTGTCTCGTATCTGGAGGATTTTGTTAGTTGTTTCTTGCAATAACTCAGGACCGGTAATTTGCGCATCTCCGATCTCGTGCCATACAATAGGCGATCAACATTTTCTTCCATATAATGCCTCAAATGGTGCCATTTTGAATGCTAGAGTGATAACTGTTGTTGTACGAGAATTCGACTAAAGGTAAATGCGAATCCCAATTACCACCAAAATCTATAACGCATGAGCGAAGCATGTCTTCAAGGGTGCGAATTGTGCGTTCAGTTTGACCGTCGGTCTGGGGATGGAAAACAGTACTAAGATTGAGGGTAGTACCGAGAGCATTGAAAAGTTTCCCAGAGGCGCGAAATGAATCGACCGTCACGGTCAGATATGATGTCACGAGGTGTCCCATGTCGACAGATGACTTCGTCGGTATAGATTCGTACTAATCGTTCAACCTTAAAGTCTTCTCGTATCGGCAAAAAGTGGGCGGATTTAGTAAGACGATCAACGATAACCCAAATGCTATCATGACCTGATGGCGTGCGTGGGAGTTTCGTAATAAAATGCATAGCTATACTCTCCCATTTCCACATAGGGATCTCAGGTTGTTCGAGTAAGCCAGAGGGTCGTTGATGTTCAGCCTCAACCTTCGAGTAGGTTAGACATTTCGAAACGTAGAGAGCGATATCCTTCTTCATTCTAGGCCACCAATCCCTGGCACGCAGGTCCTGGTACATCTTGTCGGCACCGGGATGAATGGAATATTGAGATTTGTGGGCTTCGTCTAGCAAAATCTCTCGGAGATTATTGCGATTGGGAATCCAAATTCGGTCGAGATAGTGAAATATGCCATTAGGCTTATTCACTAGTTGGTTTTCGGATCCAAGAATGTGTTCTTCCTTTAAGGTGTGTTCGGCGAAACAGGCATGTTGAGCATCGCGAATAAGAGCTTTGAGGTTGTGTTGGGCTTGAACGTTACGAACGCTATGTAAATAGCTTTGTCGGCTAAGAGCATCGGTAACGACATTCGCTTTGCCTGGATGGTAGCGAATCTCGCAGTCGTAGTCATCGAGAAGTTCAACCCATCTGCGTTGGCGCATATTAAGTTCTTTCTGATTTAAGATGTGTTGTAGGCTTTTGTGGTCGGTGAAGACCGTACACTTTGTACCATACAGGTAGTGTCGCCAAATCTTTAGTGCAAAAACAACTGCACCGAGCTCGAGATCGTGGGTTGTATAGTTCTTCTCGCGAACCTTGAGTTGTCGAGATGTGTACGCGATAACCTTGTCCCGTTGCATAAGAACACAACCAAGACCGAGGTTAGAGGCATCGCAGTAGACTACAAAGTCGTCGTTTCCGTCAGGTAGCGCGAGTACAAGAGTGTTGCAAAGCATACGCTTGATAGTTTGAAAGGCTTCCTCTTGTTCGGTTCCCCAAACAAAAGGCTTGTCTTTATGCGTAAGAGAGATGAGAGGAACGGCGATTTTAGAGAAATCGGCTATAAATCGGCGATAGTAACCCACCAATCCGAGAAAAGAACGAACTTCGGACGGGTTCTTCGGTGTAATCCAACTCTTAACTGCTTCAATCTTCGCGGGATCGACGTGAATACCTTGACTATTGACAATGTGACCGAGAAATTGAACCTCTGCAAGCCAAAATTCACACTTGAAGAACTTGGCATAGAGGCGATTTCCTTGGAGTAGTTCGAGAACCAAACGAAGATGTTGCCCGTGTTTAGCTTTCGACTTATAATAGATAAGGATATTGTCGATAAACACGATGACAAAGCGGTCGAGAAAGGGTTTACACACGTGATTCATCAAATCCATAAAGGCTGTGGGGGCGTTGGTAAGACCAAAGGGCATAACAACAAATTCATAGTGGCCGTAGCGAGTTCGAAAAACGGTTTTAGGGATATCTTCTTCCTGGATTAGTAGCTGATGATAACCAGAGCGTAGATCGATCTTGGAAAAGCACGTAGCGCCTTGCAATTGATCAAACAAATCATCGATTCGAGGTAAGGGACAGCGATTCTTAATAGTCAGCTTATTAAGTTCCCTATAATTGATGCACATTCGGAACGATCCATCCTTCTTTTTAACAAAAAGGACAGGTGCGCCCCAAGGAGATGTGCTAGGGCGTATGAAGCCTTTATCACGTAGTTCCTGGAGTTGACTGGAGAGTTCACGCATTTCGGATGGAGGGAGACGATAAGGCGCTTTAGTGACATGGTTAGCTCCAGGAATGAGGTCAATAAGAAAATCGATATCACGAGACGGTGGTAGACCAGGGAAATCATCAGGAAAGACATTAGGAAAATCACGAACCACGATCACCTTTTCCATTGTCTTCTCTTTCTTTTCCTTCTCCGCTACTACGATGTGTGCCAAGAAAGCCTTGCATTCCTTGCGGAGATACTTGCTTGCTTGGACGCACGGCATGAGTTTTAGTTCCTTCGAAGCGACTTCGCCGTAGACGCAGAGTTGATCATTGTTTGAAAGAGAGAAATGGATCATCTTTTCGAAACAAACAACTTCAGCGTGATTCACACGAAGAAAATCCATGCCTACTATGATGCCAAAACTACCGAGCTGCATCGGGATAAGATCGATCGGGAAAACGTGATTGTTGAGCTCAAGAGTACAATCACGTAGAACGGAACTAACAGTGACGGTTCTTCTAGTGGAAATTTTTACGTCGAACGTCGTTGGGAGGTTAACGCGTTTACGGTTAAGGAGCTTTTCGAATTCAAACGATATAAAACAGTTATCGACTCCAGTATCAAATAAACACGAAGCATAAATACCATTCACGAGAAACGTACCGCTGACAACGTTGTTGTCATCTTGGGCCTGGAGAGCATTGCTGTTGAAAGCTCGTCCACGGGCTGCTTGTTGCTGTGGCTGTTGCTGCTTCTGTTGTTGTTGTTGCTGCTGCTGCGGTGGTTATTGCAGCTCTTGTTTAACCACATGGTTCCGGCAGACATTCGCGAAATGATTAGGGTCACCACATGCATAGCAGGCTCGTGCATGAGCAGCGGGAGCATGAGCCTGCTTGGTTTCCTTGGATGGCAAGAGGTTGAGCTGGCGGGACAGGAATTTGAACAACTTGAACTTGTTGACAACGACCAGTGCGACAATTCGTGTTAAAGTGTCCGTAGGTGTTGCAGTGGACACAAAAGCGGCAAGCTATCCAGCTGGATGGTGGTAAGTACAAGTGGGGCAAAGAGGATGAGGACCAGTGTACGCACGTTTTGCAGGAGGTGCGTTGATCACGGGAGCAGCGACTTGATGATTCTGGTTGGGTTGGGTGGGTACAACATTGAGAGGAGCGGCAGTGACAGCACAGTTCTTGTTGTTACCCTTGAGTTTGCGTCCTTGACGTGATGACTTTGGAGCTTGAGGTGAGGCGGTTTCAGCAGCGGGAGTAGCAGTTGCTTGATGGAGGCTTTTGGTGGTGTTCTTGAAGTAACCAGCCAGAACTCGCTTGTCATTAATCTCAGCAGCGAGCTGGAAGGTCTCCTCAATGGTAGTAGTCTTGGCTTCTTGAACAAAATCGGCAACACAATCAGGTAAAGCGCGAATGTATTTCTTGATTGTAATGTCGGGAGTTGAGACTTGGCCAGGACAGATGATGCTGAGCTGCTTAAAGCGAGCAGTAAGACCAGCATTGTCGCCACCTTCTTGCTTGATAAGCTAGAACTCGTTTTCCAGCTTCTAGAGTTCATGTGGGGGACATAATTCTTTCATCATGATTTCCTTCAATTCCTCCCAAGAGAGTCCATAGGCTGCGTCGTTCCCCCGCCTGTTCCGCTCAGCAGTCCACCAGTCTAGAGCCCTGGACTGAAAAACTCCAGTCGCGTTAACAGTGGGGAGGTTGTCTGGACATCCGCTTGACGAAGAATGACTTCAATCGAGTCAAACCACTGAAACATGGCGCTGGGCCCGTCTTCACCAGTGAAGTCTTTGGGACCACAGGCCTTGAATTGCTTGAAGCTAAAAGCATGGTTGTAAAACAAGGTCTCCAAGGTCGAGTAGTCCCCGAAGAATCACTCCAAGGTAGGCTGCCGAGGCAACTTTCTTCAACTCCGCCTAATTACTCGGAATCTATTAAAAGCGGTCAATCTCGGCCAAAATCAAATCTAGTAGGTCAACTAGGGCCGAGTTTGACTTAAAAAAAATAAAACAAAATTTCTATGCCTATTATATCAAAGATTGAATATCATTTTCACGTATGTTAGTATATATATTAGTAAATTTAAGTTATTTGACATATATTTAATTTCCAAAAACTAATTTATTTATAATTTAACATGCCTGAGTACTCCCCGAGTACTCTCCACCTAGACCGAGTACTCTCCATTCCCCGGTCGACCGACTAGGGAGCGCCTAGCGACTTTTGCAACCATGGCTAAAAGTAGTTTTTGGAGAGTTACACTTAGATTCCTCAGAGGACTAGCTGGAAACTTCATTGATTTCGCTGACGATCTGCAGAATGACCTTGGCCATTTCCTTGGCGACTAGCGATGCGATGCGTTTGTCAGCGTGGTTGCGGCGGGTAGCACGGGAAGTGTGCGGACCGAATGACGACATTGTCTGCAACAGACATCGTCATAGGATTCAGATGCGATATAATCGAATCTCTCCATACCCACATACTTAGTGTTACTAGGTAAAGCATCAGGAACACATCAATCACTTAGGCACATAATCACATAGGCACATAAGCACTTATTACACATAATCCATGTAAGCACGTAAGCATAGAAGCACATAAGCACGTAGTCCATGTAAGCACGTATTTTGCACGTATTCATCTTCTTATTTTGCACATATTCACCTACATTTTTGCACGTATTCACCTATCCTTCACAGCTGCGTAAAGCGATCGAGAGTTGCAAGTGCGAGTAGCGATAGTGAGTAGCGTAAACAGCGAATAGCGATGCGATTAGTTCATAGTGTGTCTACGATTTGTTAGTGTTTTGGGGTAAATATAGTTGTGCGTATTAGGCGTGTTCCATAAAGCGAGGTGCAAAAAGCGTATAAAGTCTCCAAAATCGAAACATATAAACATTGAACACATAAAACACATAAAAGCGATAAAATCAGCGATTGCGAGCTTAGAATCGAAATAGAGAGTGCCCTGGGTGTTAGGCATTTGTGACACCCTGCTTTTCAGGCCGTACCGTACAATTGTAGCACGTGTTGTAAATAGGTAATAGGGCCATATTTGACTGATTATGATGTTTATATGTGAAATTTAATGAGTTGGTAAATTTAAACTTTGATAAAAATTATGTTGGCAACGGTAAGATAAACGCTTATTGCGTAACGGTTAAAATGCGAAACAAACATCAGTGACCACCCGATCAGTGTTAAAATCCTAAAAAATATAGTTTGTTATGATTAGAATAATTATTTTAATCATATCCGTGTGGAAAAATAATTTAAAACGCTAGGAAACTCTATTTTTCTAGTTTAAGCGCGTACCGCGCGATGCAACGCGTGTACCGACAAAATATTGTCAACACAGCCTGTCAAAGCAACTGATAATCATTTTAATAATAATTTGATGAGTTTATTACTTTAGAACAATAAAAATAAATAAAAACGCTTAAATTCCTATTTTTGCGATTTTAAGCACGTACCGCGTAGCACAGCGCGCACACTGCCAAATACCGGCATCGTAGCCAGACCAGACAAACAAAATATCGTTTAGTAATATTTTGGTGAGATTATTCTTATAGAGCGTTAAAAATAATTTAAAACGCGCTAAAACGGGATCAAAACGCTAGATAAAATACCCGGTATCCAGAAAAATACCAGTTTTTACTCTTTATTACAAATATAAATGTATATATATGCGTGTATCCGTGTATATATGAGAGAGAAAGAGTGAAATGGCTGCCATGCAAGGGTGTCTCTCTCCTCTCTCATGTTCCTATTGGCCATGGATGGAGGTGGTGTGATGAGCATGCACTTATGTCCCCCATAACCTCAAATCAAGATCAAACATTCATTTCAAAATTTCATCTCTATCTCTCTACAAAATTTCAGCCGAACACCCCCTTATCACATCCATATTTTCAAAATTTTTGATGTTCTTACAAGAACATCATTAAATCTAAGGTGTTTCCAAGCTATTTTGATGATCCAAAGGTGTTTTCTTGGTGAAATAAGCTTTAAAACATCAAAAGAATCATGTCAAAACCCACTTGAATCTTGAACGTATAAAAATTATTTCATAATTCTTGTTTTGATTCTTGATGATCTTAAATAATGATAGAAGTTTCTCTTGTTCTTGAGTTTAAACACTAACTTGAAACTAAAACAAATGAGTTTTTGTATAAAATAAAAATAAAGATGCATGTATGTGTACTTGTGGCCGTGTGTGTGTGTATACATGTGTGTATAAGGATTTAGTATTGATTTTTGATTGATATATGTTAGATTGATTCTTGAAAGTTAATGCATGAACAATTTGAAAAGGGTTTTTGGTGATTTGAAGTGAGATCTTGAATATGTGAAAAGTAAATTTTTGGGTTTGAATGTGTATATGTATATGGCCGTGTATGTATGTATATACCAACATGCATGTAAATTTTTTATGATCAAAAGTCTTAGGTATACAAGAATGTGTATGTCTTGTAGTTATGTTAAAAGATTAAATGATGATCATATGAAGATGACGATGTTCTTGAATATTAAAACATGAGCTAAATGCATGATAGATATAGTTTAATTCATGCATGTTGATGATGATATGAATTATATGCATTAGATGTTTGTACTTAAGCATGCATGTGGATGAATGTTCATGAAATGATGATTTATGTATGGTATGATGAAGATAGTATTTAATCAGGTTCTAAACACTAAAAATATAATTATTTGAAGTGTTAAAATGGTATAAAACTTTGTCATAAAGTTCACTAGCTTTGCATGTTGTACTTGGTGCTTTATGTGTTGTAAAATGCGTGAAATCGCATGATTTATGTGACTTACACAAAAACTGCACTAATCTGATCATAACCACTATTTTAATCAGTAAATAACATGTATTGTGTTAAAATATCAAGTCGTTTCGAGTTGGGATGGTTATAATAACGTTTAACGCAAAACTATGCGATAAAACGGTCAAAAATCGGCTTTTCAAGTGATTTTTATAAAACTGATTTAGATCAGTAAGTAAACTGATATTTTTGGCTTAAAAATAATTATTTTAACTAATTTCAAGTTTACTTGGTGTTTGGTTGGTCATATGTGACTTCCGGCACCCAAAACCGTTACCGAATTGCTAAAATACGTATTTTTCAATATACACTAGTATAGGTAAAATTTTGGGTAAACCTTATGTGTTAAAATATGTTATGTGACTTAAACATGAAAATGTGAAAGTATGTTAAGTTTTAATATGTTGCTGAAAGTTTAGACCTTGCATGTATATATTTGTGTGTTTTGTGCGGTAGAAACGGTAAAAACTGCGATAAATATGTAACATGTTTGTCGAGCATGAAATTTGATACTTATGAGATGTTTTATGTATATTTACTTTAAAAATGACAAAATAGATAAGTTAACAAGATTTCGCGTGTTTCAGTGTTAAATTATGTGGACGTTTATGTATATACATTACGACGCGCAAATCGCAGATATATTACGTATAAACGGAAGAGTTAACGGATGTACACAATAATGGTCACCAAAATCATTCAAGTCGCAAAATCATAAATATATATATATGGACTCATATATATATGGACTCATATATATATATATATATATATGTATAATTATATATATATATATATTAACGTGCCAACATAATCAAAAAATGACAACTTTTCAAGAAAATCTCAAAGTTATGTGATAATTCTAAGAAATGGAGAAACTTAGGATTTTTGTGTTAAATATGTATATTGATTTAGAATTGTTCCTATATTAGGACGTATATAAAAATCAATCTCTGAGATTGCGATATTAAAATACGCACCCAAAGGTGAGTTTCTCTAAACCCCTCTTTTTACTGTTTTATATATATTTTGGGGGTGGAACACGTTGTTAAAAGGGTTTAATAATGTTTTCGAAATAAAACATTCCTTTTAATATAAAATATATATTTTCACTGAAAATATATGAATTTGATAAGTCATACGTTTCGAAGTAAAACGATTTTGAAGAATGGATATTGTAAGTGCGGTATTTCTTAAGAGAAACGAGACCGTATGAAATGGGAATGAATTCCGGACTGAGTCTCAACATTTGAGTGACATGGGAATTCGTAAGTCGTAGTATATTAAATTGTCATATTAGTAGGATATATATATTGTACGTGAGGCAGACATCATATTGTTCTTCAAGAAAGAACCCTGCGCCCATGATGTCGTTTAATCAGTTAAGTATGGTACGCGAGGAATTGTTGGTAGATCTATCGGGTTGACAACCCCGTCGTGACCGGTCGCCCCGTGTCAATGTCAAACGACGAATTAAGATTCTGTTTATTGTCTAGCTTTGATTATCCCTGAACGGTTAATATATAGTTCGTATCGTCTAGCTAACATACGAGTCTGAAAGTTGACACTAGAATTTAATATACAAAACCTGGGCAGTACTACTATTGTCGGAGTAATGAACCGATGGAAGGCCCATGGATTTTATTAAGAAAGTAAAATGGACTTTCTAAAATTACTTGGTTGTTTTCAAATAAACACCTAATCAGAAAGTTTTCCTTGGAATAAAATTTGTTAGTAAACGAATAAGTGAACTCACCTTCCTTTGTGTTGACATTTGATTTTAACGTGTTCTACAAGTACTTAAGTTCGGCTTCGGGAAAATTATGGCGTATCTTGTGGTTGTTGATGCATATTTTATCACTTAAAATGTTGGAATGACTTTTAATTATTCTAGGACAATGTAAACAACTTAACTATGTCATGGTTGTGTCGTGTCTTAAAACGTAACGTTTAAATAACTTACATTTAAAACATACTAAAATGTCCAATAATTAAATGCATCGATCGACAAGATATAAATGGGCACCAACTTCCGTCTCTACTACGTTTTATATTCCGCTGCGACTTTTTTGTGGTGTGACAGCATTGACTACCCAAAATGATTCGACTGTCCACAATCGACTTTGGGTACACACTTTGGCTTTCTAGACTGTGCTCTCGCCTCAATCCGGGCAAACGGCTCGCATCCTTTCGGTTACTACGTGCCCCTAGTCGTTGGAACCCATCGAGACTTTGGTGAGAGTTTTGTAAAAACCCAATAAAGAGCGGAATAAGTCATTACGGTGCGGGTGTCACCCCTAACTTAATAACCTTGTTCCTGGTTATGTGATAGAATCACGAGATAGAAATGGAGAATTTTCGTTGAGATATGGGTTTCACACCTGACTCAACGCAAATTCTCATGTTTAATAATAAAAATGCGTGTCGAGTGAGAGATTATATCGAGAGTTTTCGGTTTTGACGACCAATCTTTATCCAACCACTCATTTGTAGTGTGCGAGTATTTTTGAAAATGTGTGTGTCGTCAGCCTTAGGAAAGGCTGAGTGGTTGCATGAAGCAGTAGTATGTAGCGTTCGCGCAAAGTTGTGAGGTTAGCGAGTATAAATGAGAGTATAAAGAGTAAGCTCATGCATAACCCCTAACGGGTTCGCACAAGGCGGTCTGTTGGTACTTAGACTATAGACTAGGTCAGTTCTAAGATAACGACCCAAACTAGGTCGAGTCTTGCCTAATTCCCTATAGTTATGGCTCTGATACCAATCTGTCACACCTCAACCGATGGCGGAATCATCGGGCGCGACACTGAGCGAAATAGATTGTCCAAGAGAATCCTTAACACTATTGGTGACAATATAATTAATGTTCATGTCCCATACCATAAACTTATAAAGCATAAATAGCTATTACAGACATTGTTCTCAAAGACAAATAATTGTTCCAACAACTCAGATTTTTATTGAATGACGTTTCTAGACCCCCTACTTCGTTCATCAAACAAGCACAGCATAGCATCCTAAACACCTATCACATACATAAAATAAAGGTCAATACACATAGAGTAAAGGTGAGCATACAAGTTTAATAGCATATAGTATAGCGAAATCGTTTTACGCATAACCGGCATGTAACACGTAGAAATGTGAAGCAAGTAAGCTATCGACAATGAAGTATGCAGCCGACATGACTGTGAGTTGTAGAATGCGCAACACATTATCACCACTGTGACCATGTGAAGTAATAACCTTAACAACCCCTGTCCATGACAGGTGCTGAGTCCAAACTATAGTACTATCGTTGCTAAAGTGTCAGGCAAACAAACACTGTGTAAACATAACATACAAGCATTCATCAAGTCACGTATAACATGCGAGAGCGGTTTGCGTTTAAAAGTGTTTGCGTTGTGTGTTCGATGTGATTTAAATATAGGTAACGTATGTAACACCCAAAAGTGCGTAAAGCAAAAAGGGTTTGAGTATACTCACTGAGCGTGTTTAGTAAATAAACACTTCCTTGGATTGAAGGGAGCGCTTGAAGGTTAGCCTGATCAGAGAATGTTGGTCCCAGTTTGGACTTAAAAACTTCTTCTCACGTAATATGGCAAGTGATTTCAATAGATGTGAAAATAGTGTGCGGAAATAGAAATCAGACTTTCAAGAAACAAGACCTACAGAATTATCAAGTTTATATCACTTTGAAACAAAATGGTTTACAAGGTGATTGTAAGATTATTATCTATTATAAATGAATACTTGAATTCTGAGGGTGAAAGGACAATGGAGTTTGTAGTATGTATTGAATGCTAAGCTTAACTCATTGTCCTCTGCTTGATGAGCCTTCTATTTATAGACGGCTGAATACATGAATAAACATTTGTTTATTCATGTATATTCCTGCAAAAAGTAGCGTCTTGACATATTCATTGAATCCAACAATCAATTTGCCCCTGTCATCTTGAGATCCAATAATGTCAACTTGCTTCGGTTACTGTGGCAGGATAGAGCTGATTTTTAGACAAGTGGGGTTTTTATCAGAATTTCTGATAAACCACTTCATTAGAAATTCTGGTGAACAAATCATCAGAAAATCTGATGATCAGAATCGTCAGAAACATCAGATCCATCAGAAGGACCTTCTCTGATAATCTTCTTCAACTCTTGATCAACTTATGATACTTTGAAGTAGATGTTGCTGCTTTCAGTTGTCTTATCCGATCTTCTTGTTGTTGTTGTGATCTTCAGGACTGTCATCTTCTTCATAGATCAAGTTGAATCTAATTGTCTTCAATACTTACAAATAAAGTTTCCTAACAGTTTCCCCCTAAGTATTGTAAGAAAATGAACTAACTCACGAACACAAAGTTTCTCAACAGTGGAAACTCAATATTTGCAAATCAAACCAGTTACCGATGTTCTGAAAAACAAATTACATAATGAAATGAAAATTTAAAAACTAGCATGTTCTTCAAATCAGCTTCAATTTCTTTTGCACATCTCCTTCCTTTAATTTCTTCTTGTAAGAGATATACTTGTTGCAGATGTCATACATGTCTTTGTACCAGGTTCTTGCTTGGATCCATTCTTCAATCATTTGTTCAATTTCTTGTCTTTGATCCTCCATGTTCATTCCTGTCTTCTGAAGTTGTTCTTGTCTCCTGTTCATACTTTTCATAATAAACTTCAGTGTCTGGTTTGAGTATTTGCAGATATCAACACTTCTGATTAGAGCTTTGTTCTTCTCAATATCTCTGAAGATTACACCATAGTTATGTCTGTTGTTTTTACTTGGCAGCACAATGATGTCTCCATATCTTGCATTTTCCAATAGCTCTGAGGGAATTCTTGTCTTTGGTGCACTGATATAGACATTTTTATTGTGCACATAATCATAGTTGATGCATAAATCAAAGTCTGAAAAAGCCATTCTTTCAAACAGCTATATTCCAGCATTTGATATGCCCTTTAATGCTCTTCTGACTTCTTTGTTGTTTTTCTTATCTTTTTCATATTGATCCTTCATGAAGAGAATGTCTAAAGGATGTAATTTATTAGCAATTTCTTCATCAGTCACTTTTTCTTCTTCCCCATTTTCTCTTAGAAGTGTGTATCTGTTCTGCACATAAGTTCCTCCAACACCATCAGTTCCAACTTTTACTTCATCCACTTTTAAGATTCTTTTTACTGGATTCTCATTGGTGTAGTGAATGCTTCTTGGACCTCTTTTTAACTTCTCTTCCCTTATTGCCATTCTGACAGGAGTTGGTGGCCTTTCTGGTACATCTTCGTTTATCCAATAATATTTCACCATATTGTATTCAGGGAATATCATTATATCCCTGTCAATCTCTCTAACCAAGATAGATTGAGTTTCAGAGATTTTTCTTTTAACAATCTGTGGTTTTCTTGAATCAGCTTCTTGTTCCCATTCATTTATTGTTTGCAGATTCATCAATTTACTTATGGCAGTGTCATTAGAAAAGGTTGGTTTTGGACCAGTTTGAGAAGTTATAAGTTTCAAATTTGTGACAACTTGAGGTTTTGAAGTTTCTAACCTTTTCAGCATTTCATCTTTTGAGACATTTGGAGGTGGACCCATCATAGTGGTTCCAGCTTCGGTGATAGGTGTAGCAGATGATTGCTGTTGGGTTGACTTTGGAATTTCTTGTTGTAAACCTTTAACAGGAATTTCTTTCATGATTTCTTTGGGATCCACTTTGGCTAATCTGGCAATGTTGAATTGCATTTTCTTCATCAGTTGTTGCACCTCTCCTACCAGATTTGAGTTGCTGGCTATGCTTTTTTGAACAAAATTCAGTTTGAGCTCTCATCTGTATGGCAGCCCATTCCTTTGACAGCTTCTCAAGGGCATCTGTGATACTGTTGTTGCTTGCCCTTAGGATGGTGACTTCCTCCAAAACCTTGTTTGTACTGCTTGATTGTCTTGACTCCATAGCATTTGCAACTTGTGTCTTGATATTTTCTATTTCTGTGAGAATCTTCTGAATTTCTGATGCAGAGATGTTGGTTTGTGGTTCTTTTTCTTTCAACTTTTGAAGAGACTTTACTGCTTCAGTGTTTCTTTCAATTTGTGCCTTTATCACCTCCACTGATTCTGACAAAGTCTTCATTTTAGTCCTTTGATCTTGTATCTCTGACAGTAACAGATCAAGCTTTTCTTCCACTGGACTTCTTTTGCAGGCATTGACAACTTTCTCTAGGACAGTTTCCAAATTTTCTTGGTTCATGGGTGTTTCAGGGATATTTGGAATAACAGATGTTCCCCTCTAACACTCCAGCTGTAAACACATTTGCAGCTGTTTTGGAAATGATTGGGTCACTTTTGGCTTTACCAGATTTTGGTGCAACCTTAAATGTACCAGAATTATCTCCACCAGATGTGAAAAACACATTTTCATCCTGGATCCTTGAATCATATCAATATATGATTCTCCATAAGTTTTTGAGGTAAACAAATTACCTTTTACCAGATTTCCTTGATCAGTTCCCTGATCTCTATCTATTGAGATCTCAACCTCTTCTTCATTTTCTGATTCAGAGTTGAGATGAATGGAACTAGTAACCTCCTCATCAACATCAGTTTTTCTATATTCTAACTTGTAAGAAACATTAATTGAACCTTTCGAGTTTGTTCTTTTTGAATGAGTATCAACTAAAAATGTGTTTAAAAGAGATGTACCACCAACCCGAGACTCATCATGATGTATAACTTCAGTGGCTTCATTTGTTGTACCAGTAAAGTGAGTTTCTTCAGTATCTTCATGAGTTCCACCAGCAATATGAGATTCTTCATAGTGTCATGTTCTTTCTCTTGATGAATATCAAACTCATGATGAATTCCAGCTTCATGAATCTGTTGGCTCTCAGCATGTTCTGTGTTGTTTTCTGGTGAGTTTGTTATCTTCAGAACTCCTTCTCCTCCTGCAGCCTCTGTTTCTGATGACCAGGACTTCTCAGCTTCTTCTTCTTCTGGTGATGAAGAACAATTAAAAACTTCTTTGCTAGGTTCTTCTGTTGGAGTATCTGTTTTGGCAAGAAGTTCTTCATGTTGTAATCTGTATTGTGAGTCTGGTGCAATGAGGCACAACTTGCTTTCTGGTAACTCAGGGATATCTTTATCTGATTCCCATCCATGAGTGGAACTCCAGGATTTCATGGTATTTGAACTCCGGATATCTTCCAAAATTGGAATTTCTATATTCCTTTCAGCAAATGTTTCAGAAATAAAAATTGAAATTAACCTTGGATATGGTAGGTGTGAGGTTATTCTTCCATTTCTGGTAAGGATTAATCTTTTGAGTAGGTTAAAAATTTATGTTCCATAATCAAGTTTGAACCCAGTTATGAGTCCATACATGATTGTCAGAATAGCTTGACTGAATTGATCAGCTCCTCCTATCTTTGATGTGAGGCATTTGTTTAACACTTCCATCATCACTTGCCAGAAGGCTGGCATTTCATTTATTCTTACTGCTCCAATTTTGTTGATTTTCTTGTTCTTATAACCAAGCTCAATGATAAAGCTTATCAAATCTTCTTTGCTTGGTGCTTCAATGTAATTTTCAAGAACTGGAAGTTCAAGCCATTCTCTTACCCTTACAGGAGTTAATGTTACTGAAACATTTCCCCATACATGAGCAGAGACCTGATTTTCTTCATCTCCAGTGAAGGTGTGGACAAATTGCTGTAATAACTTTTCTGGTACTTCTCTTCCTTTTGTTAGTGCACCTGAGATTGGACATTTCATAAGATATTCTATCAAAAGTTGGCATCTCACATCATATTCCGAATGCTCTGTATTCATCAGCAGATTATTTTCTTTCATTGGTAGGAATTATGTGTCTTCAACAAAAGGTACATCATGTTGAACAATTGGGATGTTGAGGTTTACTTCTGCCATTGTTGAATTTTGCAAGTTAGGGTTCGAAATTTAGGGATTTTTGGATTTTGAGTGAAGAGCAAGGGATGTTGCTGTTTGAAGTTCTTGTGAAGAAGGTGAGTGATTTTTGAATTTCTGCTAAGTGTGAGTTATATAGTGAGGGTTTTAGCAGAGATTTGTGGATTTATGGAGTTGAGGGGATATGGAACGTGCCATGTAATGGCGGTTAAAGGATCATTAATTGTCTTTATAACCGTTAGACCGTGTGATGTGAAATTTGGTTCAGAATATAACCGTTGGATCATGGGTATCAAGACATTTAACGACGGTTGATCGTGTAATCGTGGTTATGCCCTTCAACTTGTAGTTTCTTCAATCATTTCTTCAAAAAAAATTAAATTGATTTTTGATTGGAGAATACTATCGGTCACATGACACCTTTTCATCTTTGTGGACCCCACTTTGTCAAATGTCCAATTAGCTTTCTTCTTAACTTCCTCTCTTCCTTATAAGTCAAATTTCCATTCTGATGATGTCATCAGAAATTCAACATAAATTCTGTTAAGAATATATATTTCCTTTTGTTTTGACTTTTGTTGACCTTTTAGATGTGGTCAACAGAAGTCAACAATTTTCAACAGGATTTCTTAATTGAAATTCCCCCTAAACCTGTGACCCTTTTCAACAGATTTTGAAGTTTATCTTTTAAGAGGGTTTTTTTTTTTCTTTTTTCTTTTTTTTTTTTTTTTGAGATGAGAGGGAATAAGATAAGGTTAGTAGACTTACATATGATTCTCTGGTGGCATCCAAGTTTCTAAACTTTTTCTAATATTTTCTAAAACTTTTCATCATTTTGAAGTTTTAACAGAAAAATATTTAGAGAAAAATTTTAAGTTATATTACCAGATTTTAGTCTCTTGTCATCAGAAGCTCAGAGTTTTTGTGTCAAATGATTTGTTTTCTGATGATCATTGACTTTGTGAATATTTATTCTCTCATTTATCTTTACCCATTTCTCTTTTCCCCAACCATGAGCTAAACAACAAAGTAACATACTATATTAACATGTTAACAAGGAGACTATCTACATATACTAAGTTTAAACAAAGATAACCTAATCAAGGTCCATCCCTTCACCATGATCCATCTCAAGGAGCAACCATAGATCAGTCACCAAACCAGTGTTCCGATTAGTAGGTATGAGCATGTTGAGATTCATGTTTTGTTGAAGTCTCATCTCTGCTCTGGGATAACCTGTAGGAATACCTCCAAAGCCTAGCTGACTCGTGATTATCTTCATCAGAAAACGAGGATAAATCAAGAATGGCCTGCCAGACCACATATTACTTGTAAAATCTTTTATTAAGTAATAAGAGAAGTTGTAAGGTGTGTCTAGTACGAGTGCTCGTACAGGCTCCATCAATCTTTGGGATGCTTCATGATGATTGATGATCTTCTTTGAGAAGCATGCTCCCATTTGTGTGATCAGATACTGCCATGGCTTGATGAAGCCATTTTTGGTGATTGCTCGTAGTGGGTTTACATGTTTGTAACCCATCTGCTCCAAGGTTTCATCTATCTGTGCCTTTGTGAACATCAAAACTTCATTATCATCATTGAGTTTTAGAACCGTCCTGATGATAGCTTCAGTTACCAGAACTTTTTGGTTAAGCACCACACTTTCGATAACCATCTGTCCTCTACCCTCATATTCTGATAATGTTGCATTTATCCAAAACATTTGAAGAATGTCTGGGTGAACTGTTATGTTGGCAGTGAGGGCATATTTCAAACGGCTTCCCATGATCAGATTTAATATGGTTTAGCATCCTTCCAATTGAGGACCCTCAAGGTTGGTCCTCAGTCTGAGGTTGTGATAAGGATGATAAGGAAGTGGGAAACGACCAGTTTTGATGGTAAGCGTTTTTGTGAGTGTGAGAAAGTGTGAGATGAAGAAGAAGATGAAATTGTATTTTCTAGGGTTTCCTTATGTGATGGTGACAGTCTTATCTCAAGGTGGTGATCATTTATAGTAAACTTGAAGTTTTCCATAAATGACATCTACCTAGTTATAGATTTTGTTCATCGCAATCTTTGTTATTTAATTTCTTATTAGATGGCATAAGGAATAAGCTCTCTTGCATTTAATGATTTAGGCGGCTATTTTCTGATAATTTATCATGATTACCTGCCTATATGTCACTTCTAACTCCTTAATATCGACGAGGTGAATTGAATGAAGAGGAGAAAAAGCTTAACAACCATTAATGAGTTCCCAGAAAATTTTCTGACTGTGACATTATCACCTCAAATTGGTGTTTAAATAAAATAATAAAAAAAGACTAATAAAGGAAAAAAAGTTAGACGAAAGAAAAAAACAGTTATGAATATGCAAATATGAAGTATGAATAAAGATGGTGACATGCATGAATCTGTTCTAATAAACAACTGTAATTCTGATTTTTCGACATGTTTTCTGATGATTCATCATAATTTCTGATGATTCATCAGATGTTCTGATGATATATCAGATTTTCTGATGATACATCAGATTTTCTAGTGTTTTGACAGATTTATGATCATCGAAACAAATTTTCAAGCATTTTTTTTGGTAATAAGGTTCTCTGAAAAACCTTTATCACAGAATTAACCACAACTCAGCAGATTGTACTTTAAGCCTTCTACATAGGCTACTTTTTCTATGGTTAAACATCCATACCTTATGCATCCATATCCCATAATCCTCCCTTATACTCCATTTCCATAATTTACCATTTTACCCAGTTTTGAAACAAAGTTACTGAGTAAGCTCCTGTCCCTAGTCATGTGCTTGGAGCTTCCTGAATCACAGTACCAGATCTGCTGCAAATGATGGTCCTGAAATGGAAAAATTAGAGGGTTTTTGGTACCCAGACTTGCTTGGGTACTCTTTCTGATGAGATTTTAATCAGATTATTTTCTATTGATGGCCTTTCATCAGAATATCTGTTGTATGCTGAGCCATAAACAAATTTTTCACTTTTTCTTTTGGAGATGGTGTTGAACAAGCTTAAGTATGTCAACACACATACAAGATTCTTTATCATAATTTTCTGATATTTTTTTTCTTGTGATGGAATGAGTGGATAATTTTGAATCAATGAGTGAACTGCTTCTGGAATTTTTAAAGATTTTTGTTTGCATTCACTCCTTTTTGCTTTAAAGTTGGGTTTTTCAAAAGAGTATTTAGAACAGGTTACTTTGCATGATTCAGAGTCAGATTCTGATGAAAATTTATCAGAAATCTGATGTGTTGCTTTTACAAAGATAGTTGGTTTACTTTCTCTTGTTTTCACATATGCTAAACCCTCTCCTTTGTTCTTTGGTGTGGACTCAATGAAATTTATGAATTCTTTAGCTTGTTGAAAACCTTTTACATTAATTTCCTTATCATTAATCTTTTTGTAAGATATTTTCTTTCATTTTCATAGAATTCAATTTTAGCTCTGTGATCTAAACTTTCTTCTATTAGTAACTGGTTTTCAAGTATGATTTTATTCATGGTCCTTTGCAACTCATCAGATTTTTACTATCTGATTGTTGTTTATCTTGCAGATATAGAAAATCTGACATGAACTTCTTTAGCTTGTGTTCAAGATCAAGATTGTCTAAATTTACCTTCTGTCCTGAAGTTTCTGGTAGTTTATCAGAAAGTGTCATAAGGCAGAAATTAGCCATCTCTTCTTCTTCTTCATCAGAAGAATCATCAAATAGCCATGTATCTGTCCCTGCTATCAAGTTGACTTGTTGTTGCTTCTTTGCTTCTTCCAGTTTTTTCTCATAATAAGCAACATCTTTCAGTTTCTTGGTTTTGCATTCTGATGCATAGTGACCTCTCTGTTTGCACTTATAACACACAACTTCAGCCTTTTCCTTATCCTTAGATCTACCTTCTTCCCTAGATCTTCCATCCATCCTCCCTCTGTCACTTTTCTGGTACCTTTGGCCTCCTCCCCTCAACCTCTGCTCAAAGGTTTTAGTGAGCAGTGCAATTGCTTCAGCAAAAGCTGAAAATCTAATGATGTATTAGAATTTTCAAGATTTTGACTGTTTGAAGGTTGTGGATCATTGGTAGGTGTTCTTTGTGAGTTCGAGATTAGAGCTAAAGATCCCCTTCTTTGAATGGATTCTTTAAATATTTCTTCTTCTCTAGGGACCAGAATGCTGTATAAGTCATGAAGACTCATATTACCTAGTTCTAAGGTTGAGGACAAAGTCATGGTTAGACTTCTCCATTCTCTAGGTAAGGCATCCAGAAATTTTATGTTTCTTTCAGCATTTGATTTTGTTATTCCAAATTTCTTTAGCTCATTCAAAAGTTTTGTAAATCTTTGATATGTTTCATTTAATCTTTCATTAGGTAAACTTTTGAATCTCTCATATGAGGAAACATTGTTTGTTCTTTTGTTTCTTTTCATACTTTCTCCTCCTTCACAAAGATTTTCCAACTGATCCCATATTTCCTTAGCTGATGCACATGCGTTAACTTGTGAAATATGTCATTAGGGATAGCCATTATTAAAAGTGACTTTGCCCTTTCATCTGTAGCCACCTTATCCTTGTCTTCTGGGCTCCAAAGTATTTCATTTTTGGGAGCCCGGGAGGCAGGGATTGCTGGTGATTGATCAGTTGCTGGAATAGCTGGTATTTCAGTCATTGGTATATGTGGACCCCTTTCAATGGATTGAAACAGAGTTCGATCATGACCATTAAGGAAATTGACCATCCTGATTCTCCATTGGGGGTATTCCTCTCTGACCAGAGTCAGAGGTTTAGACATAGAACCAATGTTAAAAGCATTATTCCATGTTTGAAAGCTGGCCATATTTAGAGAAAAGAAGATAAGCGATTGATCGTTTGAAAATGATTTATTCAATCTGCTCTGATACCAATTGTTGGTCCCAGTTTGGACTTAAAAACTTCTTCTCACGTAATATGGCAAGTGACTTCAATAGATGTGAAAATAGTGTGCGGAAATAGAAATCAGACTTTCAAGAAACAAGACCTACAGAATTATCAAGTTTATATCACTTTGAAACAAAATGGTTTACAAGGTGATTATAAGATTATTATCTATTACAAATGAATACTTGAATTCTGAGGGTGAAAGGACAATGGAGTTTGTAGTATGTATTGAATGCTAAGCTTAACTCATTGTCCTCTGCTTGATGAGCCTTCTATTTATAGACGGATGAATACATGAATAAACATTTGTTTATTCATGTATATTCCTGCAAAAAGTAGCGTCTTGACATATTCATTGAATCCAACAATCAATTTGCCTTTGTCATCATGAGATCCAATAATGTCAACTTGCTTCGATTAGTGTGGCAGGATAGAGCTGATTTTTAGACAAGTGGGGTTTTTATCAGAATTTCTGATAAACCACTTCATCAGAAATTTTGGTGAACAAATTATCAGAAAATCTGATGATTAGAATCGTCAGAAACTGATGATATTTCATCAGAAATATCATCAGATCCATCAGAAATACCATCTCTTATACTCTTCTACAACTCTTGATCAACTTATGATACTTTGAAGAAGATGTGGCTACTTTCAGTTGTCTTATCCGATCTTCTTCTTCTTCGTGTTGTGATCTTCAGGACTGTCATCTTCTTCATAGATCAAGTTGAATCTAATTTTCTTCAATACTTACAAATAAAGTTTCCTAACAGATAACGACAGCGTAAGCGTTGGACAGTGCGTAATAGTGCGTCGGGGAGATAGGTAATTGGATGATGGTCCGATCAATTGATCGTCCGGACGGTGGTCATCCGGACGGATGACCATTCGGTCAGAGGGTCGTTCGATGGAGTGAGTGTGGTTGTGAAATGTTTTGAACTTTGAAGTTTTCGTTGTAGCATTTTGAAAATTGTGAAATATTTCTATATGTTAAGTCATCCAGACGGATGGTCATCCGGACGGATGGTCATCCGGACGGATGGCCATTCGATTGTATGGTGATTCGTTTGAAAGTTGGCATTCTTTGAAGTTTTGAAGATTGTTTAAGTGTTGAAGTTCACCAATCACCTGGTCGAATAGCCGTTCGATCGGACGGTCGTCTGATATGATGGCTATTCGATCGAGCAACTGTTTTGTTTGAAGAACTTTGTAAAAATTTGTTAAATAAAAAGTTTTGCGATTAAATGAAGACGGTATGACGACGTGTCAAACAACGGAAACAACACCAAGTTTAGCTCAGCCAATCGGATGGGAACCACCCCATTCGATCAGGCTTAACTGTTCAAGATGAAGTTCCATGTTCAACCCGTGAATCGGTCGTCTCCTCGATAAAAATCTATTCTCAGCCCGATTCACTACTAGAGAATGAGTAGAACACCCGAACGAGTCTGGATTCCATCGATTTTCGAGTAAAAGTGAAAAATGTTGATGGAAAGTTTGAAAAACATCTTCCAACTATTTCAATCTCTTGAGGTTTGTGTAAAATAGTATGGAAATCTTTTAGATCTGCACAAACTTCGATGAGACGAGGTCACACAACAATTTCCATTGGAAACCGAGCTGACGTCACCTTCAAAGAGTCCAAATCAGGCGATTTCTTGATGAAAAAGTAAGATTTGATGGTGTAGATGATGAGAAAGTGTGTAATGAAGATGGGAGTACAAGATTTAGAGTGAGAACTTACAAGAATCGCGAGGAATTGAGAGAAAAGAGCTTGAGAGTAAGCGGGTCGGATGGAGCTGTCACATCAATGAACAGTTGATGTGACAGTGGGATATTTATAGGGGGACAGGGTGAAAGGCGATGTAGAGTTAAGCAGTCGGATAGCCGTTCGATCGAACGGCCATCCGATCGGATGGTCATCCGGCCGGATGTCCATTCGACTGGTTGTTCGGTCGGTCGGTTGGCTTGAGCGAGTTAGTTTTCCGACTTTCGTCTCGTGCGTTGAGTGTTGCGTTACGTTTAAACGAGTTGCGGGTAAGCGATGCGATAGTATTACACATTAGTTACACAAATAATATAATCAACCTAACAATCATAAAAGTAATATGCGTTTAGAGTTGCAATGCGATTGCGATAGAGTTGCGATTGCGTTTGCGAATAACATCCCAAAACATATATTAAGCACACACACAAGTAACATATAATAACATGCACACATAGTACAATAACCATAACTGTGATTCGAATTGCAATGCGGTAGCAATGTGATAGCGTTTAGTAGAATAGTGTTTAGTTGTGTTTGTCACATTGTTACTTCACATATTAATAATTCGTAGTTTAAAATAGCATTACTTAACACATATCGATTATCGACTATGTGAGTACGAGTAATAATTAAGCAAGAAATGTTAGATCTAAGTAAGACCTGACGTTGACTTTGACTTGTACTTTGACTTTCCTTTGACCTTGACCCGGAAAGTCGGGTTGTTACAATGTTGGGTCTTATTGAACCTTATAGGACACATTTAACTTGTTACAAATGTGACTAATGACAAAATAACTGGTAATTTCGTACAACTTAATCACTGTTTATATATTTAATTATGTACATTAGACTTAATTTTTGAATGATTGAGTCTTATAAAGTCTAGCAATCTCAGGACATACAATTACATTACATATCATAGAATCATATTCGCCACGTTACGAAACAAAACAAACTATGTCCAAAAACATTGGTAGACAATGCAAACACACTATTCATGCAAGGAGAGTTCCGGTACTCCCTGAAACAACAAAATACGACATGGAAGCATGTCCAAAACAATGCTTATACAAAACCCTAAATGGGAAAACAACTTGTAGTCTTATAACTTTCCGAAAAAATGCATATGTGATATCCCACATCGGTTGTGAAGGAGAACAAAGACTTCCTTATAAGGGGCTGGATACCTTCACCATCATGAAGCGTTTTAAAAACCGTGAGGGGTGGGTGCTAAGGGGGTGTTGGATGCCAAATCGGACAATATGATGGTGCGGTTACGCTGGGCTATTACAGTCAACATATGAGACTTTACCCTTGGTGTATCATATTTATGGAAAATCCGTCAGTTCACCTCCGTGATGAATCTCTAATGTGAAAAGGATTGGCTCGTTAGCTTAAATCAAAATCAAAACAAAAGGAAAATACCAATAGCAAATAATCGAATGAAAACAAGGGATCAAGTTCATTTGGGTATAGGAACATATTATACTCGACATCTGGATCAAAAGAGGAACCTAGGTCTCGAACATTCCACTTCTTGATAGGTTGATTCAATCGAACAATCAGAACTAGTGCAAATGTTGATTCAATTGTAATCCTATGGTGGATGAAAGTGGAGAAGTAGTGAAATGATGAAGGATGATAATGGTGTAGTATGATTTTAAAAACTGTTAATTTGTTTATATACATGGTTAAAAGGGGCAAATCAAAATGGCAAATGATTTTATAATGACAAAACAGCCCTGACATAACAGGGTATTTTGAATGGAGTTAGGCCAGATGATGAAAATGACCCAAAATGGGAAAAGTCAAGGACCTAGAGTAGACAAAAAAGACTATTTGGACGAAAGTGGCATTTGGACCAAACATCAGGGACTAAAATTGCAATTTACTCTTTTATTAATTTTTAAATTTTCTTTTTGTTATAGGTAGAAAGACCAAACTACCCTTGTGTAACCCATTTAACGATAAAAATTTACTGGGCTAGGTCAACGGATATACCGTGCAAGATTTTGAAACATTAAGTACAAAACTCATCAATTTTAAAGCCCAAGAACACCGCCTGAAATTGGGCATAAACATAAAATACAAATCTTGTAATTTATCCAATATTCAAATAATATAAATCTAAGTCAATGTCATTCTAAGTCATCATGAATCATAACCATTATCAGGGCAAAGGGTTGTGTTCAATGGCAAAGCCTTTTAAAGTGAAAATGAAGCTCCTCTTGCAAATCAACAGGTCAAGTCTATCGGTCTAGAGAGAATACATCGGGTATGTTTGGCATGGAGCTTTTAGGAGCTTCTAGCTTTAAGCTTTTAAGAAAAAAGCTCATACTCAATAAAAAACCTTGTTTGGTTGAAGGAGTTTGAAGCTTTTAGGTTAGGAGCTTGAAGCTTTTAGTTAAACGCTCCTACTAGTAGCGTTTAGAAAGAGCTACAAGCTTTTAGGAAAAAAATGACTATTTTAACCTCTAAAGATAATGAACTTTTTAATGCACAAGCTTTTTAAATTTTCAGTTATGTCCATTTTGGTTATTTTATACATTTTATTAAAAGCTCCAGCTACTCTGCCAAACACCATATATATATCTAAAAAGCTACAGCTACTAGCTACCAGCTACAACTATCAAATACCCGCTTCCAGCCATCAGCTAACAACTTCCAGCTACCTGCCACCAACTACCAGCTACTTTTGCCAAACATACCCATCATCTTTAAAAAAAATCATAACCATTATCAGCCATCACCTCACCTACTTCCTCACCATCATCAACTACCACCTCTTCATCACAATTACACCCAAACAATTACCACCCCATCCCTTCTCATGTATGGTCCTGGACCACCACCACCGTTGTTTACCTTCAACACCCCCGTCGACAACCACCACCATGCAATGTGATATTTTCGATAGATATACACACAAACACATAACTACCATACATCACCTTCAACCAACACCATAGATAACAACCACCTACCATCACCAAAGTTGATCATCTTCATCAATTTCCACTTCATGTCCAACCAAAATTGATGAAGAATTGATTTTGTAAAATTTCTTAAATGTGGTGAAATTATGCACATACAAAAGAAGTCATAGAAACGAAATTACACAAACAAAAAAATCAAACACACAAACATATAAATGTCAGTAATTTCATGAGTGTTGTTACAACAAATACAAGACCAAGGCCTGTAGCGATATCTCCGGTGTAAAAGGGTTCAAGGTTTCGATTAGCCTAACGCAGGTCGTGGGGTCCCCCCACGTTTATAGAACGTGGAGAGAGATCACTATTTTAATTGTTGTTATTCACTTGTTGATTCTGGATTGAAAAGTATTCAACCCAGAAAGCTAGTACCAAATGTTATGGTGTTGTGCCAAGTGACGAAAAGAACTAGCATAAAGCGAGTTCTAGAGAGGAGAAGAAAGATCAGAGATTAAGAGTAATCTCAGGTGATCTCCAGTTGGGGCTCCTGCATATCAAGAGGTTGTGATTTATAGGGAAGGGATTCTCCCTAAGAGGAAACCTTTGACCAGTGATTTTGTCTGTAGTGAGGGACTTGCCCATTTTGGAAGGTTGAAGGGTTTAGACCTGCGGGTAAAAGGGTGTGCTCTCCCACATGCTCTGGTTACGGCTGGGCGGGAGGATTCACACGCAAAGGGTGATGTGACAAGGCTCTGACTCGTCCTTTTTACTGTTCATGACAACTGACCATTTTCGAACCTTTTAACCTTTTATGTGACAACTCGTATTTCAGAACCTATCCTTGTGTTTGATGTAACTTGTTTGAACGATGTGTGATTATGTGATATGTGGTTTTAAATGAAATATTATGTTTATATTGTGTGATTTTGTGTAATGTATGTATATAATGTAATCGCACAAGCCCATTCGGGCCACACTCCTTGTATTCGAACCAAGGGCAGCCCATGATGGGTTCGGCCCACTCCCTTACACGCATAACCTATGAGGAGGGTGTATACTCCTCATTACTTGCAAAACACAACACACACAAACCCTACTCGCTCTCTTTCTCTCCTCTCGAAGCCGACGAAAACATTCCCCCTTCTCGAAGCTTTCTTGTTCGGATCGATCTTTTTCTACCTTCTAACCGGTTAGTGTTTCATGGTTATTACTTTGTTAGATGATGTTATGATTTATATGTTTCCACATAATGATTTAGGGAAGATATATGATTGATTATGATATAAATTGTTGAGGTTGTTCATGTAGATCGGTTCACTTGTGTAGTATATTTAGATCAAGGTAGGATTGATAATCATGTGATGTTAATGATGATCTGGAACCGAATGTATGATAATCGGCTGTGATATGTTCATATTCGGATGATCGGTTGTGTTGAACTTGTTAAGATGCATGCTAGAAGTCAATAACATGAGCCGTGTTAATGTGTTTAATGTTATGGTTGTTGTTTATGTTTTGAATATGATTAGGGTTCATAAGGATTTGATGTTAAAACCCTAGTTTGATCGAATATTATATGGTTGGAAACTGTTAGATTGAATCTTGCAAATTAAATGGAAAATGTTAAGGATTATAACTAAATTGCATGAATTATGGAAATTACAACCGATCGCACAAGGCCAGTCGCACAATATATGTTAGGGTACAACTGGTTAGGCACACCGTGCAACCCCTTCAAGCTCAGTCGCACAACATCTTGTGAATTGCACAAGGTGGTGCTGATCTTACAAGATGTTGGGCCACATGACTATTTAAGCTGATTGGGCCGAATATCCCAAAACTCCAATCGCACAAGTTAACCTCAATCACACAAGTCCATTAGACTGCACAAGATAAGTGTTTGTTTATTTGTTTATTTGTTTAGGCCGTATGAGTTTTGGACTTCTTTTGTTGTTGGGCCGGGTATGGTTTGGATCGCACAACCCGTTGTGAGTCGCACAAGATTGTGCTAGACGCACAACAGGTTGGGCCGAAGGTTTAGTGGGCTTCAATTATTGAACCGCACAAGATGATTGGGCAGTTGAGCTTGTGCGAGCCCAATCATCTGAGTCGCACAAGTTGGACAATTATATGTATTTGACTGTTGATGTGTTCTACGTGATTGCCATGATTATTACGTGTTCGTAACCTGTTGGTTTATGTGTAAACTTATGTGCACTACTTGAACCTAGACCTGACTTGTATGGTAACCATGTTAGGACGTGGTTGACCACAAATAGCTCAAGTAACCTTTTTGTTTATCTGCCGAGCTAACCTAAGGTGAGTTCACACTTTCTTCAAGGCATGGGGTTCCCGGTGGTTGGGAATGGGTAAAGGATTGAAAGGAAACCTGCGTATTCTCTTTGGTTAGAATACGTACCTCCACCCTCTTAATTGAAGGGTGACAACATTGGAACCTGCGTGATCTCCTTATATGGTACACATACCTCCACCCTCTTAACTGAAGGGTGACAACATTGTTACTAGACCAAAACTCTATCATAAGTCCCTCATTTTTATATCGACTTAATCACCGGGCCAATGGTGAGCGGGTCATTAGTTAAATAGCGCTATTAGGTTTGACAAGCCTCACACCGTGCCGCAGAGGGCGGGAGTGGACTAATGGATCTGGGCACGTCAGTGATGATAGACATTGACTTAGGGCACCCAACTTTCTCAGTCAGTAGTCGATATGGTAACGGGTCTAGTGGGATATTCATGGGGTAGCCCCCACGGCTGGGAGCCAGACTAAATGGAAATGTTAATCATGTTTTTAAACTATGGGGTAACCCCCACGGCAAGTAAGCCAGCTAAAAGGAAGTTACATTTTTGGAAACAACTTAAAACGAACACCCAACTGTGAACTCCCTCAACTTTGTTGTTGATTCGTTCTATATGCCTTGCAGGTTATTAGGTTGATAGATGGAGCTTGCACAGGAAGGAGAGGTCTCTTGTGGGACATGGACTGTTGAGTTCCATGTTAAACTTTATGAGCTTATAACTTATGTTTTGGTTTTAACTTTATGCTTTCGCTGATAACTTGAACTTAGATAATTTTCTTTTGGACACCAATTATATTGTTAGTTGGTTTTACATTTACTTTAATATATTGTTCAATATGATTGGTGGCTTGATCCTGGTCATGTCACGCCTCCTGCGGTGATACTCCGCTTGTGGAATTTGGGGGTGTCACAGATTGGTATCAGAGCCATTAGTTATAGTGAATTTGTTTTTAAAAAGGGAAAAGCTTTTTGACAAAACCAGACTATAACTTGTACAGTGCTCAACGATCCACAATGACACTTCGCTCCATGTGCAAGACTCAACATTCTAGGTAATATGGTTTATTTTTGTATTGCCTGCATGTTAGCTAAAGTAGTGCATTGATCATGGTATGCTTAGTTAGCGTAACAATTATTGCTTGGAACCCTGTGTGCTTGCTCTCTTCTGTCATCCCATACTTACGCACTTTCACGACACCTTTCTCACTTGTGTTTACCTCGATGTGAAGATCATGAGTGGACACCTGAACTTGACTCAAGCCCATCTAACGGCTCTAATCAACGAACGAGTTATTGAGGCACTCGCAGCAGCTCCAGCAGGAGGTCAGCATGCTCAACCTCCCGTGTGTACGTTCAAGACCTTTATGGACCGTCGACCTAGTACCTTCAGTGGTACAGAAGGAGCTGTAGGTCTCCTCCACTGGTTCGAGAAGATCGAATCTGTTTTCGAGATGTGTGAATGCCCTGTTGCTAGTAGGGTGAAATTTGCTACGGGAACTCTTGAAGGTGGTGCGCTCACTTGGTGGAACGCACAGGTTCAAATGCTAGGGTTGGCAGCTGCTAATGCGACCCCATGGAATGACTTCAAAGATTTGATCAAAGAGGAGTATTGTCATCGTGATGACATTGATAAGCTAGAAGTGGAGTTCTACAACCAAAAGATGACGGGGTCTGAAATCGAGGCGTACACTAAGAGATCAAATGAACTGGATGCTTTGTGTCCTACCATGGTGGATCCTCCCTGAAAACGTATCGAGCTTTACATCAAGGGTTTAGTGCCAGAGATTCAGAGTATGGTGACTTCTGCTAACCTTCTCACGACTCAGCAGGTCAAACGACTATCCCATCGTCTCACTGATCAGGCAGTTGAGCAGAACAGACCGGATAGAATGTGATTCAAACGACTTGCTTAATATGGGTACGCACGAACTTGTCGGGTCTAAATCACATTCTATCCGGTCTTCGCTTAATCGTGCGTACGAACCGTATCTTTGAAACTAATCGGTCTAAGCTTAAGCTTAATTAAAGACCCGTTAGGAATCTAATAGGTTATTAAAAACCTTCGTTCCAGATTAGGAGCCCAGTAAAAGCTATCTGTACTTGCTGATTTGATATACGGCTGGGATTGAATTTATATTTAGCTCAGGTAAATACTTTTAACTTATTTTCCCTATACGGGCTTGGGTTACGGTATATAGCATACCGCTTGATCGGGCATCAAATCTTCCATCGTTGGGTGGTTAATTGAATAATTTGATCGGCTCGTTTAAACAGTCTTGTTACTTAAAGCCTTTGGGGGGTTAATGACCGTGTCCCGGATATCCTTGGCATCATTTTACGAAATGGCCACGACTTAAGCGCGGGGTGTAGGCGTACACCCGTCAGTGCACAAAAGAATATTGTGGTGTGTCTATTGATCTTTAACCCGGACTTGATCCGGGCTACTGAACGCACAAGGAACATGTAATTCGTTCACAAGATTATATATTTAAATAATTCTCCCAAGTTATAAAAGGTTAATTTTGCCTCTGTGCATTTTAATCAAATTATAAAAGATATTTTGTGCCACGTGCATCCAAATTAATTTTCTTAAACCATTTTCAAAATGAGTCAGTTAATTGTATTTACCAGTGTAAACTGACGTATTTTCCAAAAAGGCTAAATGCAGGTACTATACGAAATTGGCTGGATATTTCTCCTTAGCATCAATAGAAGTCTCGCAAGCTTAAGATGTCTAAAAGTCTGTTGAACTATTGTTTCCATTTTATGTTCGATCCTTCTGTGGATAAACTTCCGAATATTGTGACATTTGATATTACAATAATAAATTCGGTTGTATTATATTTTCAATTGCTTCCGCTGTGCATATTAATATTGTGTTGTTTGACTACTATGTTGCCAACCATAACGTCACGATACTCCCCACCGGGCCCACCGGTGACACGTGGAAATCGGGTTGTGACATTACATCTTGAACTTTAAGTTCTTGAATGGATGGGGTCTTTAATACTTCAACTAGTACCTTCTTGGTGAGATGGGCAAATGTAAGAGATGCGAGCTTGCTTAGTGCATTAGTTCTCTTGTTTTGAGATCTTGGAACTTGTTTGATGGCACATGTTTGAAATGTGTTCATCAATTCCTTTGATTTCTCTCGGTACTTATTCATGTTGGGTTCTTTTGCTATGTAGCTGTTATTGTTTTGGCTTGAGAGAGTCTGTGAGGACTTGAAGCTTTTGAATCCTCATTTCTTTGGGTAGCTTTAGCCCAACGATCAATGCTTCGTACTCGGCTTCATTATTGGTAGTCTAAAATTCAAGCCGAAGAGCATGTATGAATTCTAACCCTTCATGGTTAATTAAAACTAGCCCCGCCCCTGACCCTTCGATACTGCAAGCTCCATCGGTATAAAGCTTCTAGGTTTTAGGGTCAGACGGTTCAGCAGTAGTTCTGTTAACTTTCGTTGTGACTTCTTTAGGGACTTTTATGATGAAGTCAGCTAGGACTTGGGCTTTGACAACTTTTCTTAGGACATAGGTTATTTTGTGTTCACGTAGTTTCACAACCCATTTGGCTAATCGTCCAGAATTTTCTTGTTTTTCTAGCACATTCTTAATAGGCTAGTCAGTGACCACTTGCATCGGGTGTGACTGAAAGTACCTTCGAAGCCTTCTAGCCATTTGGACTAGGGCTAGAGCAAGTTTTTCCAAAGAAGGATATTTGATTTCTGCTAATTTTGAAGTTTTGAAAAAGTAAACGGGTATCTGAACTTTGTTTCGTTCAATGTTGAGAGCTGTACTTATGGCCTTTTCAGAAATCGAAAGGTAGATAGAGATCGTTCCTCTTGTTTTCGGAGCCAAAATGGCTGGGAGTGAAGCCAAGTGTTGATTCATTTGGCTGAAGGCTTCCTTTTGAGGTAAAATGCTTCAAAGCTGTAAGTTTTCCATCGATAGTCATTCTTGTTAGCACATCCCTTGAGGGTTGGCATTTATGCTTTGTTTCCCCACGATGTGCCTTACAAACTTGCCTTCCTCAAAACCAAGCGAGCACTTGACTGGATTAAGCTTCATGTTGATCTTTCTCGAGTTTTGGAAAGTTTCTTGTATGTCATCGAGAATTTGGTATTCCGTTTTGCTCTTGATCACCAAATCTTCAACATAAGCTTCTATGTTCTTGCCAATTTGTTCGGTAAACGCTTTGTCAACCAGGCGTTGATAAGTGGCACCTGCGTTTCTTAAACCAAAAGGCATTTTTGATAGCAAAATATACCTTTATCAGTGTGTAATGCGGTTTTTTCTTCATCTTCTTCTTTCATTAGGATCTGATGGTAACCCTTTTAGGCGTCAAGAAAACACTTGAACGGGAAGCCTGTGAGTGAGTTAACCTTGAGGTCTATTTGGGGCAACAGGTAGCAATCCTTTGGGCGTGCTTTGTTCAAGTCTTTATAATCGATACACATTCTCCAAGACTTGTCGGGTTTTCAAACCATTACCGGATTGGCCACCCATGATTGATACTTGACCTCTCGAAGGATTCCGGCTAGAAGAAGCTTTTCCATCTCTTGGCACTCTGCCAGGCTTCTTTCAGGGGCTTGACTTCGTTTCTTTATGCTAGTTCTTTTGTATAATGGGCTTAATATGTCACGACCCCCGACCCACCCTGGACGGAATCGGGTGCCGTGAACAGTCCAGCGGTACCGGTGATTATTTTGAAAACTTAGCAGCGGAAATTTTATCAGGACCGTGAGTTAGGAAAAATATCAGAGTTTAAAAAAAAACACCGGATTTTATTTAATAAATGGGATAAACCCATGTTTTGTAATGGTAGCTTTAATAAAGATAAATTTTATTACATAAAACAATATTTCTTATTTTGATTTAATTAATAAATAAGCCACTTCTTGATGCCTTTCAGTGCCGTATCATCTCTTACTCCAATCTACTGTAATTACCTGAAAAGTGTTTTAAAAAGGTTTTGTCAGCGGGAAATACTGAGTGAATCATTCTATTTATGAAAACGACTCGTTTGTTATAATTTACAGTATTAAGAGAGATTACAATGTTTCCAGATATCAAACCAACTACCCACAGTATTTGTCACTCGAACATCCATTGATAGCCTCTTTGCCCGATGGTGTCTGTGACTATGGTCATATCACTCATTGGCTAACTCGTTGTCCAATAGTGACGGTTATCAAGTTATGTATACAAAACCCCACATACCGGCTGTAACTTGGTGATTACAAAGACTTAATCCCCGTAATTATAACTTTGAAAATAAACATGATTTGGAAAGTAATTTGATAAAAAGAGAATGACTCACAGATAATCATGCAGATTCATATGGACAGAATTTAGTCTACTGATATGCTTTGATATATTGCAGATTCATACAGACAGAGTTTCGCCTATTGATTTAGCTTTATAACCTAGTGCACACGAACTAGGTAGGTAACTTAATACAGCAGTTACGATAACTCACGAGATCAAATTCTCACAACGAATGACAAAGTGCGATACTTAAACATCCATCGAATTAACGACGAACGACAAAGTACGATACTTAAACATCCATCGAATTAACGACGAACGACAAAGTATAACCCTAATGTGGGCAGCACTTAAACATCCATCGGATATATTGATCGATCGGACAATGAATCGTAATAGCGATCGAGTTAATACCCTGTATCGTAGCAGCACCCCTTCTACTAATTAGTGTTTAGTGTGTGTTAATTGTGAAAACAGAGCATAACTCAGTGTATTTTTCGAAGTTTTACGTCGTTCAATCGCCCAATTTCAAGTCCCAGACTCATCTATTTATACCTGAAAATAGTCCCTGTCGCGTGTCGCGACAGGTTCTTCTGTTCCTTTCGCGTGGCGCGAGAGGTAACATTCTAAAGTAGAGTAGGCACGTGTCCAACTAGCTCAGGTGAGTCGACAATTCGTTCAAATTCAATTTACACGTAAAACTGTTTAGATAATACCAACTAGGGTTTACCCCCCCCCCCTGAGTTTTAGGGGCCCTGATCCTGATTCCGATTGTTCTGAAAATTTTAGGGTTTGTGTAGAATCACTTGGGTTTCTCAATTAGGGTTTCCTTTTGGTTAAATTTAAAATAAGAAATAGTATTTTTAATAAGAGTTGTTATATCAGGGTCCGGGTTTATACTTACGGAACATGTTTAGGATGTTTTTGTGTGAGTCGTTACATTCTCCCCACCTTAATAAAAATATCGTCCTCGAGATTTACTGAATAAGTAGGAATACTTTTTTTTTTCTTCATCTCAGGATCCAGCTTCCAAGTGTATTTGGGTTATGATATTTCTTTTAGATTTATGTCATCTTTTTAGTTAAAAAAAATAATATTAGGGTAGATGACACAGAATTAAAATATCGACAATAGATAAGATTCAATAGTTTAACTGAATTAGTTCAAGAAATCGATGACAAACGAATGAAATGAAATGATATGCTTTTCAGAGCAAGCCAAAAGATATAGGATCAAATGAATGGGAAGGACGTTTAAAATCAATAAAATTCTTTGTCAAAAGAAAGCTTACTTTGATTGGCAACTGAGGAAGACTTAGAATTGACAGATTCAAAATGAAATAAAAGTATGAAAAATGATTTGTCAAATATTAAATTATGATATGAGAAAATCAATGTGCTGAGAGGAGTAATTTAAGTTAGTGTATCTTTGTTTAGAGTTCCAAATTGTTTTAATTGTAAAACAATGTAATATTACATTGTTAGTGACTATATTTTTCATACTATGTCCTAGAGATTGAAATAAAATAAGAACAAGTTGTTTTGGTATTACCAATCATTATATTATATTTATAAAGCAAATGTAATATATATTATTTGTATCCCTGTCTGAACCGTATTTTACATATCAAATATAAATACTATGTAATATATATTATTTGTTACACATTTTTACTTATATGTAAATGGTTACTGCTTTTAAGTATTTTACTATACTATGTAAAATAACTTATTTTTACTATGTAATATATATTACAAAATTCCGTAATGAAGTTACAAAATATTTTAGTATATTTTGTAAAAGAAATCACTATTATTTATAATGTTTTTATTTGTCCCTTTTATTTTATGAAAATATGTCTTCTCCAAAGTATATTTTCATATATAATTAAAATTTACTAAATAAGTATGATGACTTAATTTATATATTTTAACTAGTCATTATCATGGTGAATATTGGTTAGTGCTGCCTTGTTTAAGCATAGGTGATCAGTCCATGCCTAACTAAGGCTAGTCTATCCAATACCTACCTTTTATAATAACCCTAGTATTTAAAAATAATCTTAATACTACTACTATTAATATAAAATTATCAATAATAAATAACTAAACAATAATTTTAAATAAAAGTATACCTCAAATATAATTTCTTCACCGCAATGGTTTTTAAAATATAGTAATACTATATTTGTAAATTAGGTAATTCCATATATAATCAATTAAATTTATATATACTGTTTTTTGATCAATGATGATGGAGCAATAAAGATTACGAAAGGCTCTATTGATATTGTAATAATTATTCAGAGATATACTGAAATAGGAATTTGAGTATCATTATTTGAGCACATGATTATTTTAAGATTCCTTGTATAGAATAAATCAATAAAGTGAATTTTAATATAAATAATTAAATAATTAAATCTGAGATTAGCGAAATCTTCAGATTTTGTGAAAATGTCACCACAAAATGATTGTGATCACAGAAATGATTTAGTAAAGTCGAGGATCACACAAGCATGTTATAGTTCAAGAGAATTGAAATGCTTGCTAGGATTATTCCGAATATGATGGCTTTAAATTCATCATATGGAACCTTGAATTGAATATGTAATACGAGCAAGTTCAAACAATTGAACTCGGTTTAAACAAAACGAGTTTAAATAAGAAAGTTCGGACATGGTCATAACAGAAACCATGGATGACAATTTAGAATGAAGCCCTCCAGTGGAATTTAGAAATTAAATGAACCACATGCACAACAAACAGTGCATATGTAACATGTGGATTTACCAAGAAATGAAATGAATCAATATTCGCTACTATGAAATAAATCCTCCTGGTATGATGATCATTAGGGGAAGTAGAAACACGAAAGTTAATTTATTATATGCAAAAGTCAAAATTTCAACGAAAGAAGTATAGGAACTTCTATCCGGAATTTCGAGTGATAACCATTATTAAATGACATTACCGGGAAATGTCATATAAAATGAAATAGGGAATTTGCAAAAGTATATGATTCCTTTTTGCAGTGATAATAATTATGACTCTGATTAGACTGTGCACCGATGTTTATGAAATCCTGTTCTAGCGTACCTTAAAGATATTCATTTTGTAGGATCATGTGGCAAAGTGCCTCTTTTTGATTAGTAGTTCTTCTTACTGACGGAATTTTAACATTGGTGTTATAATGCTCAATTATATTTTCCAAAGGTCTTGCCTTGGAAGTCGTGTGTAATATACTTCAACTTCTGTGGATTTATAATTTAAATTTTCATGTGTTTTCTTATACCTTATCACAACTTTACATGCTTTTTACTTGCGTTAATAGTTTATGGTAATGCTTTAGAAATTCTTTACACTTTCGATGTTATCTCAACTTTAATGGGTTTCTATTTATTATTGTCACTCAAGTTATTAGGCAGATAATCAAATGAAATAATGTTTGATATCAGAAAAGAGATTCCTGAATAAGAAATCTAGACACAGATACTGGTGCTTTATTCTTAATTGACTTTTGGAATTCCTTATATATATCTATATAATCACATATTTCACATGCTGAAATAAACATACCATCTATCAGGTCAATGTTTTTAACAATTTCATATTTCCAAAAACCAGTCAGATATCAGATCATGATACTTTTTTAGGGAAATCTTGTCACTTGCTGACATATTATATACCTTCTTACCCGGTTTTCGCCGGAGAGGTAACTTCAGTATATCCGGACAAACTGGAGAGTCTGCTACATCATACCCAGTCTTGCCGGAGAAATTTTCTATTTCCCATAAATAGTATCTTTTTAAAAAAATTGCCTATATTATTAGGGCTTTTATTCATAATTAAGGAAATTTGTATTTCCATAACATATCTTATTATTATTTTGATCACTGGACGATTCCTGTGACAGTGTCAATTTACTATTGATCACTATTTCAACTAGTGACTCAGGTCATATTACTGTTGATCAAAGTGCGATACTTAAACATCCATCGAATTAACGACGAACGACAAAGTACGATACTTAAACATCCATCGAATTAACGACGAACGACAAAGTATAACCCTAATGTGGGCAGCACTTAAACATCCATCGGATATATTGATCGATCGGACAATGAATCGTAATAGCGATCGAGTTAATACCCTGTATCGTAGCAGCACCCCTTCTACTAATTAGTGTTTAGTGTGTGTTAATTGTGAAAACAGAGCATAACTCAGTGTATTTTTCGAAGTTTTACGTCGTTCAATCGCCCAATTTCAAGTCCCAGACTCATCTATTTATACCTGAAAAATAGTCCCTGTCGCGTGTCGCGACAGGTTCTTCTGTTCCTTTCGCGTGGCGCGAGAGGTAACATTCTAAAGTAGAGTAGGCACGTGTCCAACTAGCTCAGGTGAGTCGACAATTCGTTCAAATTCAATTTACACGTAAAACTGTTTAGATAATACCAACTAGGGTTTACCCCCCCCCCCTGAGTTTTAGGGGCCCTGATCCTGATTCCGATTGTTCTGAAAATTTTAGGGTTTGTGTAGAATCACTTGGGTTTCTCAATTAGGGTTTCCTTTTGGTTAAATTTAAAATAAGAAATAGTATTTTTAATAAGAGTTGTTATATCAGGGTCCGGGTTTATACTTACGGAACATGTTTAGGATGTTTTTGTGTGAGTCGTTACATAATATCAGGTGCGATCCATAACTCATGTTCAACAATGCTACGAGGGATGTCGGTCATATCTTCCGGGCACCAAGCAAAGACATAGTGCAAGAGCAGTTTTTCAAGGTATGAGAGGGTTTCATTGGAAAGGTTAGTGTTTACCCCTATCCCCTGTTGAGGATATTTTGGGTTTATGTCCAACCCTTGTTCATCGTCTTCATCCTTTCTTGAGCTTTCCTCTTCAACCACAAAAGTTTCTTGGGTAGGTTGAAGGGTTGCTATCCCTTTTATAGTGGGAAAATTCACAGTGCCTTGACCAACTGAAACTGCCATTCCGAACACACTTTGCCCTTGCCTTCCTATGATGATATCATA